>OX459106.1:10267233-10605903 GCA_949775045.1 Metridium senile | reverse complement strand
TTATGTACTACTTTCTGATGTCTAATAAACTTGTTGTCATCGCCGTTGTTGTTAATTGTTACTGTTGAGGTTTATATACAATTTGACAACGCTAAAATAAACTGAACATTTGAGCACGTGACTGAAGGGAATCAGGGGTTATATGCTACTTCCTATTGTCTAATAAACTTGCTGTTGTTGTCGTCGTTGTTGTTGCTGTTGACGTTGCTGTTGCTGTTAAGGTTTATATGCAATTTGTAAACGCTAAAATAAATAAACGTTTGAACTTCTGACGGAAGGAATCAGGGGCTATATTACTACTTCCTCTTGTCAAATAAATTTGTTGTTGTTGTTGTCGTCGTTGATGTTGTTGTTGCTGTTGAGGTTTATATGCAATTTGTCAACGCTAAAAAAAATGAACCTTTGAAATTCTGACGGAAAGAATCAGGGGTTATATACTTGTTGTTGTTGAGTTTGAGGTTTATATGTGATTTGTCAACGAGTAAAATAAATAAACTTTTGAACTCCTGACGGAAGGGAATTAAGGGTGTGTAGGTAGACAGTCCTATGATTGACTGTGGTGTTGTGTTTTCCGATCACTAGATGGACCAACAGTGAACATAACCGCATTTGAATCGTAAAAAAACATTCCAAGCAAAGAGAGAAAAACGTGGCTCATCTTTGTTATAGAATAGAATCTTTATTTGCTCTTTGTATAGACTAATTACATTATATTTTACATTTTATTTAGTTCTTATTTAGTTCAGTTTACGACATCTTAAATATTGTATATATTGATTTTTATTTCAATATCTGTAGACATGAACAGTGGACACTGTTACTAAGTCAGGGTTAATCAAAAATGCAAATGTGTCTTCAATCCATCGTTTACCGTCATTCATTTCAATTTATTTTTCTTGTTCGTATTCTACGTCAAATTGTCAGTTCAGATTACCAAAGGATTTCATTTCATGTTGTTTTTCGCAAGGTTTTTATGTTCACACCATTAAAAATAGACTCCGTTGGTGTTTTTAAATAACAATTGGAGTAACAAATGTAACAAAGCAGTTCAACTTTAACACCGACATACGCTAAAATACATTTTGCTTGTTTGTACTTGTGCGCTTTTTTACGCATTTAACGGATTAAGGGATTTTTACATACTTTAATAACATACTTTAATATATTTATATATCCTTTAATACCGACGTATATAATACGCTAAAACGTTTTGCTTGTTTGTACTTATGCACTTTTTACGCATTTAAACGGATTAAGGGATTAATAATACATTAATGCATGTTAAAAGTGTTTCTTTCTTTTCCATTTATTTTTTTACGCTATTCGATACTTTCAGACAACGTTTTATAAGAGTACGTGAGCTTGGTTAAAACCCAGAGGGGCCGCATCCTTATGGTATACCACTGAATTCAATTGAAGTTCCTTTCCTTCTTATCATTGCCAACAAAATGCTATCGATGTTTGTAAGCTTTGTAATAAAGAATTCGAAACTGCAGTATTAATTCAAATAGTAGAGATAAAATCTATGCAATAATTGTTCTAGTTCAGTGTTGGTCACGGACACCATAGGTCTTTCTCATGAAACAGATAAATGTATTCAAGTTACCGGCACTGAAGCCTCGCTCTGACTCATACATACATACATACATAGTTTTGTTTAGTACCTGATATTTACATGAGTGTATAAATATATATGTAAGCTTACAGTAATGGTACAATATCTAATATTTACATACATAGATATATATAGATATACAGGAATACAAAATATTAAATGGAACAAAATAAACAAGTAAAGGTACAGTGTGGCCTGGAATAACTAAAAAAGCTAAACTAGCTAGGCCACAGATAATATTGATAGCTTTAAATTTAAGGTGCTTTCATTCTATTTATGCATTCTATTATTATTTTAATTTGTAAGTCAAAGTGATTTGAAAGGCATTTGCATATTATTAGCTGAGAGAAAAGTCTATTAAATATATAAGAACATATCACATACAATCAAGATTTAGCCTGAACAATGATAACCTGGGTACGTATACCATGCAGAGGTTATTTTTTTACTTGCTTTAGCGTTTGTAAATCTGACAGTTTGTGAAGCAACGAAAATTTATCTTGAGAATAACGAACACAGAGGTACAAATGATAAATACCAATACTAGATCAAGAAACAGACTAGTTTCTATAAGGTAGAACAATGAAGACCACGAAACTTACATGCAGTATTAGTCGAGTGAAAGAGTGGAGACAAATAGGCCTGTTCAAATAATTTGTTCGTGTTTCACGATACTTGCGTTTACATTCCATCCAGCCGGGTTTCATTCAAAAGGCTGCGCAATGAACCATTTTTGTAAACGGGTGTATTTCCGTGGAAAATAAGAATTGTAACCAAATTGCCGTTTAAAACACAGTTAGAAGGAAAGGCAATGTATTCATAGAGCGGAAATGCATTTTTTTTACCACTGTAGGTCTCGGCTCGTTTCAACGCTGTTGAAAACCGTCTGCTTATGACTTTCCTTTGGTAGCGATACTTCCGATACGTTCGAATAATTTGATCCACTCATTTACTTCCTTATAATTACTGATTTGAAGTTAGTCTCTTACTATTAATCATATCATACCTTTCTATTTTATTCAATATGACATGTATAGCTAGTATCAATTTAATTCACCTTATACCTTTTATATTTGTACTGTATTGTATTGTATTGTATTGTAATTATAGTTGTATTGTAATAGTTGTATTTATATTTTATTTGAGAGCCACTTGAAAATTATCTGAGGATAAAGTGTCACTCTCGTTAAATAAAGATATTATTATTATTATTATTATTATTATTATTATTATTATTATTATTATTATTATTATTATTATTATTATTATTATTATTATTATTATTATTATTATTATTATTATATCAACTACTTATAGGTACACGCGTACCGCTTACTCTGACTTCCTTGTCTTTAATTCCTTTTTGTTAGTTATTTTCCTTCTTACTAACTTTAATTATAATGCTTATATTGGTATCTGAATAGATACTTGCTGATTGCTAACTGACTAACTTATGTGTTACGTACTCAGTATCTATACTAAGTTGTGTTTAGTTATTTATTTAATAAGAGAAGGTTTGGGGCCATGTACTACTGTAATTTACTATTTTAATCTTAAGCTTTCGTCGGTCGCCGACATCATCAGAAGATAGTGAAAGATTATTCGAAATTTACATAGTTATTTATTTATTGACTGATTTCTTAGTGATAAACTAATACTTACAGACTTACAGACTTATCAACCATAATCATACTTGCCATCTTACTATCTTTAATATTCACTTTAATATCTGAATTGATACTTACTGATTTCTAACTAACTTATGAGTTACGTACTTATCTATTTATAGTTGTGTTTAGTTATTTAGTTATTGACTAAACTGACTCAGTGATAAACTAACTAATATACTTATTATACAGACATACAGTGCTTATCTACTTGTATATAAATGCTTTACTTGCTTACTTTATATATTTCTTTTGAAGTTTTTTAACGTGAATTATCCTCAATTTTGTCAGTTTACTTACCAATCATTGTCTTGATATTGATAGGAGTTTTTTGGCTTCAAATTTTTTATAAAGAATCCTTTGACCTTGCAGTTTCGCTACCGGAGTGCATACGGCTAAATTCTTTGTATGTTTGTTTTTCTGCTAGCTCTGCACGTCGGCTATTAGAATGGGCACAAATACTAGACATGCTCCAGACAAAGAACGAATGTCCGGAAAGTCTTAACGAACCGTAGTTTCCTTTGTAAATTAGTTCTATTTTAGTCCAACTGCAGGACATAGAATCGTTGCCAGAAAAATGATTTATAATTATTATTGTACGTTTTGTTGACTTTGATTGAAATGATAATAAACACCGAACAAGAAATGGGTGTGGCAAAGGAAGGGTCGGTTCAATTGCTTGAGGCGATATGATTTCAATGAGCTGGAGCCAGTTGTACGAAGCCTGAATAGCGATATCCACCGAATAAATCCCTATCCAATGGATAAAACCTTTACAAATTCTATACACTGGATAACTCTTATCCAGTGGATAACTTTATCCAGGCTTTGTATACAACGGGCCCCAACAATAACAAAAAAGAAGAGAAAAGGAAAACAGAAAAAATCACCACAACTCACTACATTACCATCACCAACAATAAAGACAATGGAAACAATAACAATAATGTTAAAAAACATCACTAACGACACGACCAACACAACTCATTATAATTGTCATATGTAATGTGGTGCTAAATATATGCACATCTCACATACTTGAACAATTAACCACAACGAAAGCGTAATGGCAATATTAGATAAAACTGTGTCTCGTTGCAGTGTTGGAACTAATTTTTGATGAAGTCTGACACAGTTGTACAGTAGTCTGAACGACATGTCTTTCATCAGAAACTCTGATATTGAAACCTATCGAGATCTAGTGGGTTTAATTAAAATACGGGAAAATGAGGAGCAATTTTAGGTGACTTTGGCAACTTAGGGACCCTGGCCTAGCCTTTATTTAAACTGCTAAGGATACATTTCCAACCGTGAATGCACACTGTTGTAACATTGTAGTGCACATATTGATCTGATACATGGACTGGTATTCAGGTATAACTTACTTGATTAATTAACTGTTTTGACTTTTATTGCACGTTTGAAACTGAAGTTGGACATATCCTGAGTAAATGTATCATTATCCTTCTTTTTTTCCAACTATTGCATACACTGACTGCATGTGCGCTAGCTAGCTATTACATAAACACATTTAGAACCCTTTAAGAACCAGCTTGGATATTCAGACCTTCTTATTTGCTTATCCAGTTTTCTTGCCGTTTTCAAAACTCGTTATATTTATATCATTTTTCATTTATTTTTCCCTAAATGTCAAGGCCAAGTCTCACGGAAGCAATTATATATTTTACTACTTTAAACGGCATTTCAACTGCTGAGTTACAAATGGACTGCATGCCGACTGTACATAAAATTACAAGAGAATTTGATATAAATTCTGCTCAATAGACGGACATTATTAAAAGAACTTGAGCAATGCAGCCCACCTAGTGTGTCTCTATTGTTTTTTTTTTGTTCAGCTTTTATAAACAATTAACCTTTAGTAGGTTCGTCGTAAGCTACAAAAATTACAGGGTAATTTTGCCTAGTAGGGGACGTCATGTTCTATCAAATTTTACCCGCCTTTGAGAATTGTTAAATATATGAATAAATAAATAAGCTCCGTTGGATTTCAAAACTCTTTTTTTGAAGACTGAGAAAAGGGATATTATTACTCTTATGATCTTGTAATAAAGGAGAATATCGGATGAGAGAATGAGAGAATAACTTGAAATGGAAACTAGCGAGTAATTAAACTAGTATAGGCTGCGTCGGTGTTTGATACAAACAATAGGTAATATAATGAAATTTGTAACACCGTAAAAATGTTAACTTAAATTTACTGACGTTTCGAGTTTTAGCCCTTCGTCAGAGTAAAAGGCTGATATAAACGATAGGTAATATAATGAAATTATACACCCTAAAAGCATGTTGACTTTAACTTTACTGACGTTTCGAGCTTCAGCCCTCTGCGTTAAAAAAGAGAGAATAATAAACTGCTAAGAATCAACGGAAAAATTTGTGGAGAGAGGAAAGAGAAAGAAGAAAGCAATCGATGAGTGTAAAAATTGTGAAAGGATATTTGAATACGTATACATCCGACCTTGTTGTATTTCAAACACCTTCTGGTCCTTCTGCAGCTTCTTCACAAACTGTATGACGAAACTGATTGCACATGCAAAATCGATCTAATATAATAATGTAATATTCAAAGTGTTAACGTTAAATGCTATTAAGGGTTTCTATCTTATCCTTTTTACCCTGTATTTTTCGCGTGGGGTTTCGCTGCATCTCTCTCTGTCTTAAGCTGTTTATCCATTCAATTTTTCTCTTTTTTCTCCATATTTAACGCTACTCCTTCCTATTTCTCTTTCTACTTAAGCAATATCCAGTGCTCCTTCCTGATCCGTCCATCTTCACCTCTTAGCCACAACTATGACCTGTCCTAGTTGACCTAGTTAAGTTAAATATTTCGACCTGTTGATAACTGCCCATGACTCTGCGTCTAACCACTAATCCTTGGATTACAAAATACACTAAATATCCGACTAAAAAAGAAGATTTTATGGAAGGAAGTGAGTAACATCACGAATCACGAGATAGCAGGATAATTGAAAAAACACGAAAAACTCCTCGGCGTACGTGCAATTAGCTGGTCGGGTAGACAAACGGGCAGACAGACAGACAGACATAATCCCAACTACGATTAAAGGGAAGCAAGTATTAACACGAGATAGGGTCAGATAGGATAATTGAAAAAACACGAAAAACTCCTCGGCGTACGTGCAGTGAGCTGGTCGGATAGTCAAACGGACAGACAGACAGACATAATCCCAACTGCGAATATTAGCAAGTATTAACACGAGATAGGATAATTGAAAAAACACGAAAAACTCCTTAGCGTACGTGCAATACTGAGGCTGGTCGGATAGACAAACAGACAGACAGACAGACAGACATAATCCCAACTGCGAATATAATTAAAGGGAAGCAAGTATTAACACGAGATAGGATAATTGAAAAAACACGAAAAACTCCTCGGCGTACTGGCAATAAGCTGGTCGGATAGTCAAAATGATAGACAGACATAATTCCAACTGAGAATATTATTAAAGGGAATTATCACAATATGGTATAATTGAAAACTAAAACACGAAAAACTCCTTAGCGTGTACGTGCAATGAGCTGGTCGAGTATATACAAAACAGAAATACAAACATTCCTTAGTGTAAGTGCAATGGATTAGTATAGTAAGATGGTCCGCGAATAGAAAGACTGACAGGCAGACAGAATTTGAACTTAGGGTATGGCGCGCCAATCTAGACAAAAATACTTCGCAATAAATATGATACTTTTTTGCAAATCTACGACTTATTTTGATGAAAATAAACCTTATTTGAAATTTTAATCCATTATTTCAATTGTTACTTGTATTAATATTAGATGTTTTTTGGCTAATAAAAAGAAAATTTCCGAAAACGAACGACATTTGGAATCAGTGACTTGTTTATAAATATTTCGTACTTGTTCCAAAAAATAATACTTGTTCAAAATAAATTGATTATTTCAAAATATAATACTTGATTAAATAAATAATACTTGCTTGAAGATATTTACGTAATAAGAAATAACTTTAATAACAAACTCTCTAAATAAATTATTTATACAGTGAATAAAATAAATTAATAGATTAAAATATATTAATACATGTTCGCAAATATAATACTTTTTCGAATATAATACTTGTTCGCAAATATAATACTTAGCCCACGATCATTTGGTCAGCAGTATCTGTTTTTCAAGGAGAGGTCCTGGCACTAGTATTTATTTCAAAATGGCAATCTCGAGCCCAGCGTCACGTCTGGCTTTTTGTCAGCGGTCTTATGGCGCCCGACATTAGACTCTGGGGGAACGGAATTTTCAGCTCCGATTTTGGAGTTCCGGTTTCTATTGCGCATGCTTAGTTAATATTACAATGATCTGTGGGATTGGGCATCCTGTGTTACTTAGTACGTTATGACATTCAAAATATTATTGACCTAGTAGCATTTTAAATATTTTCTAAGCCAAAATATAAACATTTTCCTCACTAATGAAACATTTAAAGTTTAGGAAGGTTTTTTAACGGCCATCAGGATTTATAATGATATAAAAACGCGTCTAAATCTTCTTCAATTCAGATCGCTTTAACCGTCGATTTATTTATAGTTTTCCAACGGTTATTAGTTTGCTTTCGTGGTACGATTGACCTTTAGTAAATAACTGGATGCCAGAGGTCTGAGGATTGCCAAGGTTTAGAATAGTTTAAAGAAGTATTTTGTGTGTATTCTAATTTTCTTCGCGACTCGATAATCATCGCTTAGCGGCGATACAATATCTCTTCGCTTCGCGACTCGTAAACGACGATATTTAATATTCTATCTAGTATTAAAGAACCGTTGACGTCGTATTGCATGTAATCGTAAAATTTACATTTTGAATGTACATTTGTTTACATGATGGACCAATCAGAGCTTTTACTTCGTCTGTTTCCGGTTCGACCATTGTATTTTCAAGGGCCAATCAGCATAAGCAGAGAATTCCGGTCCCCCAGAGTCTTACGTTACTCGGCTGGCCAAGAGGAACGAAGGCTCGGGGTTCGAGATTGTCAAAATGGCGGACTCCACCGATCTTCTTTTGGAAATTTTATATGTTGGAAAAGAAATATATAAAGAAATACAAAGAAACTTATTTGCTGTTGACGAAGAAACTGTAGAAAAGCTTCGTAATCGTTGCTTACAATTCATCATAGCACTTCTTATTGCATCAAGGAGCTTCGAATCCCATCAACATATCATAGGAGATATTGAACAAGTTGTTGTCGAGTTCCAGAAACTTTATGATAGGCTTGAAGAGCGATATAGTGTCTTTGAAGATAAGGGATTGACTTACTCATGTCCAAGTGTGTCTTCAAAGCACAGTAGAGGTCGGCCAAGCCTCGTTATTCCGCAGGAACAAATAGAAGGTCTCCGTTCTCTAGGATTCTCTTGGGCTGCAATGGCTAAGTTGCTGGGTGTATCAGAAAAGACATTGAAACGAAGAAGAGAAGATTTTGATATTTCCAGTACATTCGAAAAATTTTCTGACATATCGGATGATGAAATTGATCATTTTGTTAAGTCAGCTCTAGATATTTCACCAAAGTCAGGAGAAAGAATGCTGATTGGCTGGTTTAAAGGGAAAGGAATCCGTATACAAAGATGGAGGCTAAGAGAATCAGTGATGAGAGTTGATCCTTTGGGAAGAGAGCTCAGAAGAAAAACTGTTACCAAAAGAAGAGTATATTCAGTCCCAAACCCCAATGCATTATGGTAAGAAATAGGAATCATAGCTCTTGTGTCTTTAGCTAAATGTACAACCATCAGAACGCTTTGTCTACTTTCTTTGCTAACACCATTTTATCTCAAAAGGTATTAGGAATTTAATAGGAAAGTGAATTTTCTAAGAGTGCTGGTAGTTGTAGTTGAATGGCAACATAATACAAATCACCTACTACGCTTATTGCTTGAGAGAAAAATGACAAAGTTTTGTATGTTTTAAAGGGGAAAACAACAAAATAATTTGTCAGGGGCAACCTGTAATTTTGTGACATCAACAATATCTGAAATCTTTAATTTGGTATGCTTTATAGACTGATGATGTCACAAACTTACAGTTTGCCCTCAACAACGTTGTTTTCAAGTTAAAACACATCACAAAACTTGTAGTTTCTCACTCAAGTCGTAACCGTAATATTTCTTTAAAGTCAATATGCAACATGTAGTATACCACAAACAGAATCACAGATAAAACACTTCAGACATTTCACAATTTTAACACGTTTTAGCCCTCTCTGACATAATGCAGCTCGACGTCCCCTCCCCCTTCATACCAATGTTTTTTGTTCATACACTGAGACAATGACAAATAATTTATAACATCAACATTGTAGCATAGGATGGGGGCTAACATTTTAAAAAGCACAAATTCTGATCAACTTTCAGTAACTATTCACCAATAAACCATATGAATTGAATAACACAATTCACATTTTGTTGAGTCAATCCAGTGATATGTATTATGACAATAAATTATGTTTGCTTATAAAAAAACAAGTATTAATCTGCCCACTCCACTGCTCTCATGATAAAAGCTAAGGTTTGGTGAAAATCTCTATTACTGGCTGTCATTGGTCCATATTTTTGTGAATAATAAAATAATAAATTGCAACTGAAATATTAACTGACAAACATCTGTTTCCAGGCACCTAGATGGACACCATAAGCTAATAAGGTGGCGAATTGTAATACATGGTGCAATCGATGGATTTTCTCGTGTTGTTGTTTTTCTGAAAGCATCTACGAATAATAAAGCAACAACAGTTCTGGAGCTATTTTTAAATGCAACTCAAGTCTACAAGTATCCAAGGAGAATAAGAACTGACTATGGAACTGAGAATGTAGCAGTGGCAAGAGAAATGCTTACTCGATATGGTTCTGAGTGCAATCCTGTACTTACTGGTCAATCAGTTCATAACCAGAGAATTGAAAGACTATGGCGTGATGTACATACTTGTGTAGTTTTATATTATAAGAATATATTTTACTATTTAGAACAAACACATCTGCTAGATCCAAATGATGAGCTTGATTTGTTTGCATTGCATTTAGTTTATCTACCACGCATCAACTACACAATAGAACAGTTTGTTATGCAGTGGAATAATCACCCTATTTCCAGAGAAAGAGGATACTCACCACTGCAAAAGTGGACAGAGGGATTATATAGCTTTGCTAATTCTATTACTTTCACAACAGTAGACAATCACTATGGAATTGATGATGATGGACCATTACCTGAACTGCAAACTAACAATCATGTTGAAGTACCAGAAAGCTCCATTCAAATTTCACAGCATGAAATTAATTCTTTATTGGATGAAGTTAACCCACTTGATAATGACAATGAACATGGTATTATTATGTATGAAAATACCAAAAGGGTACTAACAAATATCATCTCTAACAGATCAATAACAGTAACAAGTGTTCAATAACAAAACAATGCATAATATAGTTCCAATAATTTGAAGAAAAAAGTTAAATATGTTTTTTCTTCTCACATGATACATGATTGGCTAAACAACATCAAATGCAATCTGGCAACTAATGCCCTGGTCAATATTTAAGAAGCACAAATCCAGTGCACAAAATCTTAGGCGTTGCAAAGTATGTATTACAAATTAGACATATATGTTATGCATTTTAAATGGGGCCAAAGATATCGTCCAATTTAATCCCATCACATAGACAACAATTTCAAACCAAAAATGGTAAACTAAGACCAAACTTTTAAATGCAATTAACTTATGGAAGTTGAAAAATACTATTTATTATTGTTCATATTATTGTTATGATATCTCAATCAAACCAGGCATACCTAAGTTGGGAAATTATTTATCTGTCTATGATTTGGAGATTCTTTCTATTTTCCAATCAAGATTCTGTAAATTTAAAGTAAATGTTCCAATTTTGAAAACAAATGATGGATTAAATATTAAATTGTTGATAAAATAGTAGAGGAGGCCCAAATAGTTATTCATCAATTGAAATATAGCAGGCAAGCAACTTATCAATTTGTTTGCTTTAAAAATTGAATTCCTTGTAGTCTTGAATCAATCAAGTTAACAAGTAATCAAAATGAATACTACAGGTGGCTGCTTATGCTGAACGTAAGGCTCGACTGAGTATTTTTGAAGGGCCACCGTCGCTGTTTGATCGCAAAGTACGTCGCGCGTAGAAAAATAATTTCAAATTAATTTCCATAGCGAGTTCAAGCATAGACTGAAGTTTATTCTGATGTTTCAAATATTGCAATCGGAACTAGCAATAATTTTTTATGATAGAAAAGTAGTTTTGACAAATAAAGACAATTTTAGGCGAAATAGAGTTTTCTATAAAACCGCATTGATTGTTTCACAAACTTCAGATCAAGGTCAATGTGATTGCACCCATCGTAACCGTCCTTTGTCATTTATAATATAATATTCAAGCGATCACATTGACCTTTTATAGAAAACTCTATTTCACCTAAAATTGTCGTATTTGTCAAAACTACTTTTCTATCATAAAAAATTATTGCTAGTTCCGATTGCAATATTTGAAACATCAGAACAAACTTCAGTCTATGCTTGAACTCGCTATGGAAATTAATTTGAAATTATTTTTCTACTTTGCGATCAAACAGCGACGGTGGCCCTTCAAAAATACTCAGTCGAGCCACCTTAAATTGAATTTGTGAGGTTTTAGAATGGTTTTCAAAATCCTGTGAAACAAAGTGTGATAACTGGACTGTAATAAGGCGTATTAAAGTGTAATACACCAAATCCAATTAAAATGTAGACAGTAAAGTGTAATAGAATGTAACACAATTACCGGTAAGTGTATAATTTCACAAGTTTTTTGAAAACCATTGTAATATTGTTTGTATTCAACAAAAATATACAGTTTGAATTTATGGGCTGCACATTGTACTGTCTTTTCCAACAAATACTAGCCTTAGCATTTGCCAAATCCCACACCATGAATCAAGGCCATACTCATTAAATGCTTGAACTCTTGGGCGTCTTCAAAGGCTCTTGGTAGGTATAGGCTTAAAGAGCAGGTTGAGGCATAGGGAAGGCGCTTGACTTGGTCTTCTTGATCATAGAAAGCTATAAATATAAGATCATCAAAGCCAAGTGGTGGAATGCTGTCAGCACCAGTTATGAAAATTAGTAAATCATTCAAAGAAAGATCTTCAACTTCGTTGTCCTCGAGATCTTGCAAGAACAGTTCGAAACAATACATTGTTTTTTCTTCTTTTTCTTTGTCATTCGATCCATCTTCTGAGTAGTTTACTCGATACAGTTTCTTCATACTAAGAAAACTGAGTTTTTCATTGTTATCCTTAGAAAGAACAACATTAAAAACCTCAGCACTGCCCATTACAATATCACCAAATCCACCAATTGAATTTAGGCCTTTCTTGAACTGATCAATTTCTGCATGCACTGAAAAAACTAATGCTTGCTTTAAGAGGGAGTGCTGAATGTCTCCTTTCTTGCTTCTGTCACAAGTGTAAATGGAAGTATACCCATGATCAGCGATTACATCAGCCTTTGAATCTTTAAAAGCATCAAACATTTCATCATCAGTGCAATTCTCTAACTCAGACAAAATATCTTGCATCTTTCTATCACCAACAGCTTGGATTGCATGTTTGTTTTCATATGGAAGGTCATTCATAACACAGTATGCATCCTGAGATAAGTGTTTAAGTCCTGGTCCTCCTTGCAAAATACTCCATGCTACCAACTTTCCAGCAAGTTCATATCTGTTGTTATGCAGCAATTGCAAGTTGTGTGAGAACCAGTTTCCCTGAAAAACACCAAGGTTTTTTAGTGACAACATAAGTAGACGAAAATATTCTCTTTTGGGACCACCTGCGTCAACTCCATCTTCCCCAGAAAATGTAACAAATACTTCTTTGTTGAAAGAAAACTGTTTTCTCTCAATAGCTCTCAATGTACTTGAAAGTACATTCTTTCTATTTATTATGATGCTGTTGACATAATCATCGGTATTGGTGTCAATGTTTTTATCTACAAATGCTTTGATCACTTCCAATGGCACTGTTTCAGCTGCAGAAGACTTTCCTACAGTTTCTTTGCTTTGTTCTTCAAGGCTTGCTTGGATGGCAGCAGCCATTTCTGCATCCTCTTCATCAGAATCCCAAATAAGCATATCCACATAGTTGTTATATCTGGCTGTTGTTTGGTTTTCTTGTGGTTGCTTAGTCTGCATACTGCTGTTTGACGAACTTGTAACTCCACTTGTTGAAGGGCCATCATCTTCACTGATCTTCACTTTCTGTATTTTGTTTGACTTTGAAATGGTTTCATTAGCTTGGGCTGGTGTAGATTTTACAAAAGCTGGTTTCATTAGCCCAGAATCATCATCTGATGACTCTTCACTATCAGTTTCATTGACTGCGTCTTTAGAATGGCTCCTTTTTAGCCCAACATCCAACACAGAAAAGGTTCTTAAGTACACTGGACCTACAATTACAACAGTAAAATAAAAAATGTTACTTAAATTACATAATAAATGTGTTGGGAATTCAGGAGGGTCCCTTATGGTTTCCTATAAATCAATGAATATTCAATAGTGTAGGCAACTACATTAACTCATGCATGCTCAATAGAATCACAAACAGGTCATGCCAGAGGTTCTCTATTTAAAGGGAATCTTCTGCCAAGCAATGAGTAAAAGTAAACAAAAGCAGTAAAAAGTTTTTACTTGGGGCATTCCTCCCTGACTTCTACTCAATCACCCTTTCTAAAGGGATAAACTAAAACTGATTACTTTTGATTGGTCAATACCTCAACCAAACATCCAAAAGAAGTCAGTAACTAACTAGTTTGGGACTTGTAAATTCCTTATGTGTGACAATGGTTAGTAAGATACTCTGTTTAATGATTCAATTGCAGTGGTCTGTAAACAACTGACTAGTTTATTTTATTTTTTTAAATAAATCAAGAAAATCACAGGGTCTGAGAGGGGAACCCTTCAAACCAGAAACAAGCATGAGAGCAAATGATCTTTATACTTGACAAAGAGGTGTTGGAACTGTTGTTTTCACGATTACGCGTACTTTTAAAAGCCTAGGGTTTTTAATTGATTAATGCATAATTTTCATTTATGTCGCATTTTTGTTGACATTTTTGATGAGAACTAGTGTATGAAACAATGCAGCTTGAATCAGTTAATAAAAAAAGCAAATGCTAAAATGATATTTAATTAGACTTACCTTGTTTTGACAAATACTTTATCACTTTTCCAGTAAAATAACCAGGCTTAGCGTTCACACTAATAATTTTATTCCCAATTGCTCGAGTAAACTCATATTTTATAGGATCAGAAACACCATGTAGCTTGTCTTTAAAAATCTCGTCAAACAAAGATCTTAGGTCTTGCTCAGACATATCCTCCTCGATCTCTATGGCACTGGCGGCAAAATTTCGTGTATATAGTGATTCTCTGAAGGTACCTCGTGGGACTTCCTCCATACTGGGCGACGGTAGTAAAATCACATCTTTCAGCACTGCAGGCTTGCTTGAGGCTTTGCTAGTTGTCTTTTGTTTTGGAAAAGATGCTTTTTTTCCTTTGTAGTTTTTACTTGGCTGAAAAGTTGCCCTGGTACCTGAACTGCTTGCTTGAGTTGTCGGTTGTCTCACAAACGTTGTTGTTGATGATCCACGGCCACGTGTACTGGGGTAAAGATTTTTTAACGCATCATTCGTAGTATTCGGTTGTCCAGAATTATTTTCCCTCAAGGAGTTTACGGCTTCTACAAGCCGATCCAGTATCTTGTCAGCCATATAACTATATATGAAGTATTAAAAACTATATATGGAGTATTAAAAACTCACACGATAAAATGTCACAAGGCTAGAACGGTCAGCATCGGAAAGATGGCATACATTTGGGACAAACTAGTGCCAGGACCTCTCCTTGAAAAACAGATACTGCTGACCAAATGATCGTGGGCTAAGTATTATATTTGCGAACAAGTATTATATTCGAAAAAGTATTATATTTGCGAACAAGTATTATAATCGAAAAAGTATTATAATCGAAAAAGTATTATATTCAAACATGTATAAATATCTTCAAGCAAGTATTATTTATTTAATCAAGTATTATATTTTGAAATAATCAATTTATTTTGAACAAGTATTATTTTTTGGAACAAGTACGAAATATTTATAAACAAGTCACTGATTCCAAATGTCGTTCGTTTTCGGAAATTTTCTTTTTATTAGCCAAAAAACATCAAATATTAATACAAGTAACAATTGAAATAATGGATTAAAATTTCAAATAAGGTTTATTTTCATCAAAATAAGTCGTAGATTTGCAAAAAAGTATCATATTTATTGCGAAGTATTTTTGTCTAAATTGGCGCGCCATATTAGGGGCTGTTTATATGAAAGGGAGTTGTCCCTGCTAGCCGGGATAACTCTTTTGTTTTGTATTCCACGGGGGACTCAAAACAATAGAGTTATCCAAACGAACAAACGACAAACGAACGGACAGACATAATTCCAACTACGAATATTATTACATGGAACCAAGTATTCACATGAATGGTATATATAATTCAAAGAAAACGAAGTATTCCTTGGTGTGCGTCATAGTTATTAATAATTGTTACAAGCTAACAATGTCAAGCAGAAAAGAAAAAAACAGACCAAAAAAAAAAACATTTTCAAAGTGTTTGTATTAAATAAATATTTGACTGAAAAGAAGATTCCATTGAAGTAACTGAGTAATATCACAATTGAGAGTAATTTAGAATACACATACGTCAGCAGTACTACTAGTACACTAAGGCAAACTAACAGACAGCAGACAAATGGACTGACTGCGGTGAGATCGACGGACAGATGCCGACTGGCAGACAGACGGACAGATGGTCTGATTGGCAGGAGTACCGACAGATAGTATACAACTTTTGCCAATTCTATTGTTTTCTATTGTTTACTGCAGTACTATTGTACTATTTAGTATCTGTATTTCACGGATATATTGTTTCTCTAATTGTTTCCAAACATCTATGTCGTAACCGCAATGGTTTTACTTCACGACAGATAATATACAACTTTTGCTAATTCTATTGTTTTCTATTGTTCACTGTAGCACTATTGTACTATTTAGTATCTGTTTTTCACGGATATATTATTTCTCTAATTGTTTCAAAACATCTATGTCGTAACCGCAATGGCTTTACTTTACTTTCGAAAAACGCTGTAATAGACAGGTTTTGTCCCTTAGTTTTCACGGATTTACTAACAGTTCAGACTAAGCAGTGGAATAACGACCTTATAATTGGTCTATTGTTTCATTCTTGGAAGCACCGTTGAAGTCTACTTAGGTGACTGCAATCATGTGCAAAGTTGTTGGGACATTTTTACGAGCGTTTTTGTTTGAGTTTTAAAAAATATACAAAATGTATCAATTTGATTTGCAAACCCCCTTCCCCCCTGAGCAATGTTGATTGGTATTTCAAATGACAACCGTTTCACATTCCCAAAACTCAACATTGATACGGGGGAGAGGGGGAAACGGAAAAATGATGTTGAAATATTTTTCATATAAAACCAGATAATGTCCCGAGGTATTTTGCACATGATTGTAGGTTTGTACGAATTTCAATAACTTTTGTTACCTATCTTAAAGCTGCAAGACCGGTATATATATATTTTACATGTTTCAACATATCTCAATAACTGGTATCGATAAATATCTTTTATACATGCAACGCACTTAATTACCTCATTCAAGCTAATACCGAAAAGGATTATGGGTATATACATTTTACTCGTTTTAACATATTTCACTATTTCTATAGATGGATTTCAAATCTTTTGCCAAGCACTGTTTTGCCTCATGGGATTCACAATGCAAGCTTAATTTGTGTTTAAAAATGCTTTACTTGTCTGATATAAATGATTTACTGTCTCAGCTTTGTAGGTTTTTGGTGACGAAACTTTGAAATCTTGAAATAATTATATCTACACAATCGTAGTATTGTTAGTTCTATACATGGTACATAACGTAATATCCACATTAGCGGACGGGGAGTCCATTTTTTGACATAACATCTAAATTCTGAGAACCCCCCAAACAGCTAAAACAATAATTATTGCCTATACGATAAAGCCATAATACCAAAACAATAGCAAAACGTTTGCCAAAACACTTAACAAAGAACCGCAAATAGGAAGTGCGCAATTGATACTTACAGCATTGCTCAACACATATAGACTATGTAGAGATAAAAGCACAGAAAACAGCCGCCTTGGGCGAAACCTTCAAATCTTACGTTCTCTACGTAAGTAGAAACACTTGTTGACATAAGAAAAGTGGGACACTCGGTGATCGCGCGTGCATGCATTCCTGCATATATATGAAATTATTGATCAGAACTGAGTAACCGCGTGATGCTTTTATTGTGCGACTCGCCGTACCGTAGTCACTTACAAACACTTTTGATGAATTTTTGACATTATTCAGTTTTACATTTTTTCATCTCAATGGACCAATCATATACAAGTTTATATGGAGTTTATATCAACAGGCGGAGACTTTGGCGTCTGTAATTGGTCCGATTGAGATGAAGAGTCGCACAGTACTACTCACCAAATGGAAAATGATGAAAAGCGCGGTTGCCAAGAAAAAGTACTACACTAAGTAATTGCGCGATGCTGCGCTTCTGTTATTAAAACTACTAATGTTAGATTTACTAACATTCTCATCCATTCCTGCATTAATTAAAAAATAATATATATAAAGATATCGATCAGAACTGAGTAACCGCGGGATGCTTTTAATACTCACCAAATGGAAAAGAAAAAGTACTACTCTAAGTAATCGCACGATGCTTCTGTTATTAAAACTACTAATGTTAAAAACTACTATCGTTCTAATTCAAAAGCACGTGACCAAGTAAAAGTACAGGGTAACCGCTCGATGAATTCCTTGATTAAGGATCGATTGTAAAAAAAATCGTTGATCTATGATCTAAATATTGCTGTTTATCAAACTGTATTGGAAAGAGAAAATATAAGTAAATGGTTGGTAGCTATTCGAATTTTTACGGCAATTTTCAACGGAAGCTTAAACTAAAAAAGTAAAATTCATTATTAGAAACGTAAGACAGAAAAAAAGATCTACTAGTAAAGTTGTAAACGTCGGTCTATGATCTAAATATTACAAGGACTGTATATTTAACTGTATTGGAAGGAGAAAATATAAGTATATGGTACGTTAATAGGCCCTCGAACTTTAGCGGCCATTTTCAACGAAAGCGTTGGCTAAAAAATTCATTATTAGAAACTGAAGGGTAATTTTACCTTGTAGGGGACGTCATGTTCTTTTGTAATCTTACCTGCCTTGGCGAATTGTTAAATAATTAAAGGGAAAAATAAGGAAATATACTTCACTTGCCAATTTTCGCTACATATTACTAGCGTATACCACCCTTATTAGACTGAGAGCAGTCCCTACGTTTCCCTCCGGATTCTGAGGAAAACGAGCTTTTAATAGAACGCTAATTTTCGGAATCCGGAGGGAAAAGCAGGGACTGCTCGCATTCTAGTAACATGTATTATTGGGAAGGATCTGGAATACATCTATCATTGCTGCCCTCAAGTCGACATCTTTGAATCTGCTTGTTAACTACGTCATTATCCCTGGCACAAGTGCAACTTTTTGAACAGGTTGCATCGACAATTGTTGCTTTACGCATGCAAGAGAGTATTTAGTGACCATTAATTATTCTATTATAGACCAATCCAAGGTTATTGCCGCCATCTTGCAAGGGGTGCAAAACTACTGGGGCGAGTGAAGAATGTATGTGATTTTGGACCAATTTGAACGTACGTATTTTTCTTCCAATTCATTGGATTTTTAAAGTTAAAATTGTCTATCAAAGGTTTTGCATTTGTTTATAACATATCCAAAAAATAGCGCTGGGAAACGAGCTACAGGCTCTGTAATCAATATTTTACAAGATGGCGGCAATAACCTTGGATCGGTCTATTGTAAACGTTGTATTACTTACGTGACCAGATATCGTACAAACTATTATTCCATAGCTTCATCAAATCGTTTTCTTTTTTATGATCCATTTTGGTGATAACCGCTAAGCCATTCTTTAACAACGCCGTGCCTCTCTCCGCAAGAACTTGTTCAAGCCAAAGTTAAAAGTAAACTAGCGAATCTCCTAGGGAGGTTGGTCATATAAATGGCCTTGAAATACAATAAATCGAATTGACAGTTTGATTGTTTGACAGTACCAAAAGGTCATTGCTACAGCAAGAGACTTAGTGACTATTATAAAGAACTTGACCATTCGTCCATGATAAATTGCATGCACTTTTGTAATTATTTTCTTATCGACTCTATTTACCAACATAAAAACATGATCCAAAAGGGATTGCTTTATGAATCATCTTCATAGGTGGTAGTGTTTTGGATGAGTCTAGTAAGTTCAAGATAACAAATCCCGGTAACAAATAACGGCGTATGTCACGTATTACACCTCCGTAAGAGGGTCAGCACAATAGCTATATACACAAATACAAACAATTATGCATTCGAGAGCACGTAGATCGTATCTATGAGAATATAAAAACACTAATTTCCGAGTGTTTGCTGCTAAATATAGTAACTGTTGCCCTCAGTGACGAACACTGCATAGGGTCGTACATGGGGGGCACTGCAGAGGGTCGTACAGGGGGGACAGTTCACGGTTCACGGCCAAAAAAAAATAGCGAAGAGAAGAATTTTTTAAATTTTCGGAAAATAAAAATAGCTAATCATGCATCACAAGAATATCCCTGTAGTACGACCCTCATTGCAGTCAGAAATGATTATGTATCAGGGAGTAGAACGGTACATGACAAAAATATAATATTTCACTTATACACCGAACGCATTTCAATTCTTTATTCTAGAACACTTAAGGTAGGACTGGAGGCTATCGTTCACATCTTTGTTTCAAATAATTTATTACAATTTCGAAACATATTGCATTGTTTAGTACTTGTACAAAGTTTTAGATCAATACATGCATTATTTCTCGAGATATAACCACTCAAAGTTTGGTATATCTAACAACTTATTTTCGCGGCAAAAAGGAAGGATGTCATTTGAAGTGAATGCGATAGATAATAACACTTAGACCAGGAAGCTGTTAAAAGGATATTCGAGTTTTTTTACTGGTAATTAGAGTATTTCTCCTGTTAACTGGAGTCCTATAATTCCTACTGAACTGATGTAGTGCAAACACACTAATGCCATAAATCCACAAATACATCCAGAGCACGTAATGCCAATCTAATACTACAATAATAACACTTAAATCCGGAAAATTGATAAGGGTTTTCAAGGTTTTTTTTTTACTGCTAAACGCACATCGGTGTGGATTATGGAACCTAGAGCACGTAGGTTAATCACCGAGTACACAAAATATAAACTAAGATCTAGAAACATTTCCGCAGATGTTCGAGGTTTTTTTTACTGCTAGTTATATAGTTGAAGCTAGCTTAGTGCACACAACATACTAATGTGCCAGGGAAGCAACATTCATAAGTATAATAATTATTGATGACCTAGTGAGCACGTACAGCAAGCTTATACCGCGAGTTAACGTTTATGTGAAAATTTTTTGTAATCTCCCTCGCAGCCGTGTTTAGCCTTGTCACGCAACACTCTCTCGTACCACTATCTAGGCTTTTGCTGCTTTTTTAGGTTTTCTTTTAACACAACTGTGGATAATCGAGCAAACGAGTGATTACTCTTTTTTTAAAAATCGTTGTCGTAGCCGAAGCTATAGTCAGCACCCTAAAGGCTGCAAAGGATGTCGGTGTTTTCTTTTGTTTCTTGTTTACAGGTTCGTTATATGATTTATTATTCAAATGCCTTTATGATATATTAACATGACAAGCTGCTGCAGTAATAGGTGTTGAGCAGAATATTTCGGAAAGATACTTGTTATTATAATAACTAATTAACTAGGATAAAAGTACCGAAATCCTTTGCAGCCTTATGAGTGTTGACGGTAGCTTCTCAGTGCTGCGACTAGGATGTCTATCATCGAGTATCAAGAATATATTGTGAACACACGTCCTTGAATTTATCCTCTCTATTTTACTTTTTGATTACTCTTTCCTTCCTTTCGTTATATCTCCAAAACGGAATCTATCATTGTCAATAAAAATAAAATAACTAATTATTCATTTATTTTACTTTTTAAAAACATGGCCCACAATGCTTTTCGGTTTTGCAATGAACTATTCAGTATGCAGTATTCACTAGTCTACGTTTTTTGAAACAGCTGTATAATCACTGATTGAAATTGTGCGTTACAAGCATAAACTGCACGTGCACTAGCAAATTTTGTAGTTGCGTTTTCGCAACAGAAACGCGTGCAAAACATGTTATGTGTTAAATCCTCATCATTTAAAAAAATTATCAATGTGTTCATGTGTGCCATAACACGTGCAATAGGGTAGCCACGTGCACATTTTCCTGTACAAAATCTCCCGGGATCTTGAAAGTAGCGATATTGTTATACCTGTTCATATATAATTTATTTCAATATTTTTCCGAAACAGACGTTCATCAATATTTGTAGTGATGTTGTCTTTACACTCTTATATAATGTTTACAATCCGCACATTTTGTTCATAGGAATGTTACAGTGTTTGTATATACGATACATCACGTACAAGCGAGGTTAGTTCTCGTAAGGTCAAGCGATGAAATAAAAACACTGCACGTTCCTATATAATAACAAACAACAACGTCCCGGTATTATATTTGATGTGATCAAACGTTCGATTAAATCAAACCGTTTGATATCGAACGTTTGATCGCGTAAACTGAAATCGAACATTTGCGACCATTTGTCGTGTGACAAAGTTTGGGAAATCGAACCGACTTTAATATGTACAATTTATTTCGATCATTTCTAGTCAAAACACTGCTTTTTCTAAACTGATAACGGTTCGGTTGATCACGTTCGACTGAAACGTTCGATGTCCACACAATCATTGATATATTATAATTGTTAGAAATTACGTTTAATCAATTAATGTCAATTACAGTTCGATTTAATATATCATCATTCATGGCCAAGAAAACGTGCGCCGCCGACAAAACAAATCAATTTGATAACTAAAACAATATGATATAGGCCTCAAGGTAGCTATAGAAATTGGGAGGAAGTTAAAACTTTATATGGCACAAGATAAATAAGCCTATTACGGCAAAGCTATATTTCGAATATTCATTGATAGTAAAGCAAAAACAATAGACATCATATAACGAAACAATTGTTTCTAGATAAGATTTACTTCAAAGTTAAATTAAGTTTAGATGTTTCAGAATATCATTTTGTGTAAAGCTTAGCTGTAACACAAAATCACAATCTAAAACGTTTAAAACACTACAAGTGTCACGTGATTCTTTTTTTTGTCTTCAGCAGTTGGAATTTCCCTATCCCTATTACTTGTTTTAAACGAAAAATTTGGTAAAACTTAGTATGCAAACATCCTCAATTAAAGTATGCTAAAAAGCATAAAAAGCCAATTTTTATACATACGTTTGAAAAGTTGGCAAAACAGATCCAAGTGCGTAAAAAGGCATCGATCATCGTTACCTGGTTACGTATATAACGCATATCAGATCCGTTCCAATAAGCAAAAAAGTAAAAGAAACTCATCAAAACCACAGTAATAAACAAAAGTAACAAAAATCATAGAGTACACACCATAGATCCGTGAAACAACTACCCATGAACTACAACTAGAACTATTTAGGACGTAAGTATTTAGTTATCAACTGTCCTACTAAGAATTTCCCCAGGTATACTAGGTATGAACCACACAATACACATTGCAATGAAGGATACAATAGTTGTACTGTTCTTCTCTGATGATACTGGCTACAAGTTTGTACAACATATTTTAGTTCATCCTCGGGAATCCAGGGGTAATCTTCTGTCGCTCGTTTCTGGGAGCGAGAAACGAGCGACAGAAGATTACCCATGGGTTCCCGAGGATGATTTTAGTTCTGTTTCACGGATAAATGGCGTGTACTCTATATACTAAAGAACATACAGTTTAGTAAACTTTACCTGTGATCATCTTTCCTCTCTGCATGCACAGCATGTGTATATGCAGAATAAATTGCTTTCAAACAAGATCTTCTTTACCGTATTGGTGTGAATGAACTGTTTATATACCATCGCTCGTGTAACGCTAGCGAGATCCGTATTAAGGTCATTTGATCACTTTGCATACATGTATTTTGAATCAAATCAATCAATACTCATACTGGGACTAAAACATTCACGTGGTAAAACGATAAAGTCGTAATGTTACTTATGTCATTGAAGTAGGTGTTGAGTTTGTAAAATGCGCGTGTATAAGCCTGCAAACGCGACTCATAAAGCGCATAACGCAAAACAAACATCACAGATATATACGGTGCCAAGTAAAATATCTACAATTATGAATGAAAAAAAACCCCGTAAAACCGCACCAAAAATAACGCGAAACCGCATCACCGCAAACCCTTACGCCCCCCTCCTCAATTAGTAGAGCACTTTTGTCTGGCTAAATACATTGAGAGGTTAAAAAAGTGGTTATTTTATCATCTCCATAATCATCAACATAAAAATTAAAAGGTTGAGGACCAACAAATACTAGAGTACAAATATTATACCCGTGAAACAGGTAGTACTAATTAGTACTAAATAGTGCTAATTAAACAATAGAAAACAATAGAATTAGCATAAAATATCACTATTTAGTACTATTTATGTTTCATGCTTTTAATGTTTGTACTCTATTATGAACATAATTATTATTCAACATTCATATATTATTTCTTCAATCCCAAATGACAAGAAAATAGATAGAATAGAACTTTATTTTGGTGCAAAACTCTTGTACAATATCATTCTCTATAAATATTTTATGCAGTGAGGAGTTTCTCAAAGTCTGGTGTACAAATAACACGGTGCTTGACTGGTCCAAGAACTGTCATATCTGACCTATTTTCATCTGTATGGACTGTAACTAATTCCTGAAATTACACAAATCAGAATGGTTATCAACAAATGAACTACAGTGTCATGAAAATAATATAAAATAAATGATGGTATTACTACTGAAACTGGGGCAATCATAACATAATTATCCAATTACAATCTTTGCTGATTATAGAGTACAAACACTATAAGTGTGCAATATTTTGTACTATTTACCACTAAATAGTGTTGATTAAACAATAGAGAACAAAAGAATTTGCATAGTGGTATTTATGTTGCACACTTTTAGTGTTTGTACTCTAGAAAACAAACATTGACGAAAACTGAGCAGCAACTATAGACCTTGAGCAAGCCATATACTCAAAGTCAACAACTCAGATTTGGAACATTAAAACTATTTAGAAGCAAATAGCATTAGTGTTGTCTGGGTTGCCTTAATTGTGTTGGGCTTCCTGTGTTTCTATTGTTACACTCACTCACTCAACCCGATAGCATAGTGGCTATACTAGCCATATATGGCAGTAGCCACAAAAAAAAGAATATGAACAATAGAATCTATACAAATGTTCGACTGTTTTGCTCAAAATGCCAATCATTTTCATTATATTTGAACAGAATAGATTAAGATTGAATAAGAAACATCTTAACCTGGTAGAACCCTCTACAATATCTTGGTTTGATCTCAAAAACTATCTATTTTGAAATTTGTTTGGGTGGCCCCGGTTTCAGTAGTTGCACTGTAAAATAGCTTACTTGGAGAAAAGAACATGATGTTCCCATAGCAACATCTAGAGTGACACCACCAAACACTAACTGTGTTTTGCCAGATTTCCGTACTTGTAGTTTCCCTATATAGCCCTCAGATACATCTTTTAGGCTTAAGTTGTTTTGTTCTTTTGTATTGGCCTAAGTAAAAGAAATAAATCATTAAGAATGAGGAAAAAATGTAACTTTTTGCAGCAGTAGGGAAAACATACTCCTTGTATTGACATAGGGTATAAGTAAGCGTAATGTTACAAGTGTTGTTATTGTGATGGTAATTTGCCAAGCATTTTAACAATTTTTTTAAAATTTTCTTTGTTCTAATAACAGTGGTTGGTTGGCGAAACCATAACAAAATACGTCACTGTACGTCCACCTCATCAAGATCATCATCATCATCTTTACCATCATCATCATCATCAATACCAGTATCCTCAGTACCATCATTATCTTCATCATCCAGATGCTTATCATCATCAAGTTCATCACCATCAACACCATAACCATTATGATCAACCATAACCAAAGCCTTCACTATTTTCACTATCATCCTTTGCCATCATCAATAATCATCATCATAATAATAATAATCATCAGTACCATTATTATCATCATCATAAATCTTGATACATCCTGATTTGCATAATTATTAACTCAAAATAACTGCCCTAGACCTTTTATAAGTTGTTTACAACATTCACTTCCGTGTTTTATTGGCTATACAAACATGCACCTTCGCCTTGTGATTGTACCGGCTGATAACACATAATATGCTTACGTTGTAAACATTATGTAACTGCCCTAGACATTTCATAAGTTGTTTATTACAACATTCACATCCATGTTGTATTGGCTATATATACAATCACGTGCCTTCAAATTTTGATTGTATATGCTGATACAACAGGGCTGCTCATGTTGTAAATATTACTGATATATATACAATGATACCCATGAGTGACATACCTTTTCACTGGTTTGTGAACCTGATATGCCATTGCTAGTTGCTTTATCTAGAGGTTTAATTGGCAGCTTGTCAGGTAATTGTATGAAAATAAACTTCTCTTCACTTGGCTGAAACAAGGAATATTAACATTAACCTTTTACCCCCATTTGCCTACGCAATGTTACTCACTTGTTTGTTTATCTTTATTTTTGAGGGTGATGTTTTAACCACTTGTTAGGGTTATCTAACATACATCCTTGGGTTAGAATGCGTTAGTGAATAACTGGCCACACACCAGCAATGTCTACTTCCTGCATAGGATCACCTAGATTTATCTCTACCTACATGCTCATGCATTTAAAATGGATGTTATTTTAGTAATTAGAAATTGGCCACCAGGGAATTTATTAGAGCAGATTTCAAATTCACTGAAAAATTCAGTGCAGTGTGCATGCTGCAACCGTAATGTTTTTAGACCTTTTTACATGCCTTTCTGTGCCTTGACCACATTTGTGAGCTTTTCACAGTCAAATGAAATATTCTCTATTGTGCTCTACACCTGTTATCTGGATTTGGATTTCATAACTTTCACTATTTTTCACTCGCCTACCTAAAAAACTGTTACATGATGGGATGGATGTATAAACTATATCACTGGCATATAATTATTGAACAAATACAAATGTACAAGACTAGACAAATAATTTTTTAACGTTTCAAAGTTTACATGAATTCATAATCAGGAATTAATGAGCAATTATAATAGAAGAGTTACTTGACGTTAAACATCTAACCTGCGTAAGAATGTGATAAATTGTATAAGTAGAATTTAGTTATTTTATTTGAATAAGCATACTTATTGATTAAATGATGTTTAAGAGTTGAGATGTAATCAAATCTACCTCATCAGTGGTTGTAAATAGCTGTGTACATGTAGGATGGTCAGGTTCTGTTTTCACTTCTGTTCTCATAACTGGCTTTTGTTTGATAGGCCTTTTATCTTCTGATTCATCAACATCAACTTCCATTGGCTCATCTATAAAACAAACAAAGACTTTAATAATAATTCTCAAACTAAAAAACCCCGCTCCTGAAGAGATCACAGAGGAAAATATATTTATGTAATAAACAGGAGATATGGAAGTTATTATCTTGAGTTAAAATGTCGAATTTGAACACTCGCAGGCCTGGGCAAACGGTTTCAACATTTGCTTTGACATCCGTTCAATTTTGTTGGATGGCAATGTTTAAATGCTTTTAAACTCTTTCAACATTGTTGAAACATGTTCAATTCATGTTGAAAGACATTGCCATTCAACAAAATCGAACGAATGTTGAAGCAAATGCGCCCATGTATTATTATTCTCTATTTATAGTACCTTTGAAGGGTATATTTTTCTTTTCTTCTAATTCCTTTATCTTTAAGCTGTAGTTTGATAATGGTATTGATACTGGTGCCATCCCATATTCTGTGCCTTCATCCTCAAAGTCGTCATCCTATAATATGTAACACACAAGTTAAAATTATATAGAATGGTATTGATACTGGTGCCATCCCATATTCTGTGCCTTCATCCTCAAAGTCATCATCCTATAATATGTAACACACAAGTTAAAATTATATAGAATGAAAACAACAGCGAATAGTACAATCTTGTCTGGATTAATTAGTATGTCTTGATCATTCAACAACAGAAAGGCCACAATCACAACATAGTTAATAGAGGGGACTGGTTAGGAAGCCTTTTGTTGTATCTTTTTGTACACTTTTTTTCAAGCGTGACCATGCACAACCTTTTGTTTCACAATTGTTTTAGCCATATTGGATACGTCTGAGTGAACTGATCAAAAATCATTATTTTGGCTGTTGCTTCAAAATACTCAAAGATTTAGAACAAATATTACAATATTCCTTACAATAATCTCATAGAAAAAGTTTATGCTGACTCATTTTGCAATTTTGATTGGACATAAAGAAAAAGTTGTGCATGGTCGAGACCGGTTCAACTTCGCAATGCAAACAAAGAAGTACAACAAAAGGTTTCCTAACCAGTCCCCTCTATTAACTATGATCACAACGTTAATATAAACACACAAGAAAGTATAAAGAACAATTAGCAAGCGTAAGAGTGGCAAGAGGTGTAGCCGAGTGAATGTCTAGCTTGTGAAGAGTGAGTGATACACTGATAATAATGTGTTTCATAGGTTAATGAAAACAACTCTACTTTCAATTACTTTGAATGTTAGACAGCAAACAGTATACATGTATACACCGAATCGAAATATGGCGGCCAATTTGAATAACAATTCTTCTTTATGACTGCCCAGCCTCACATACATGTGAAAACTCTATTGTTTTCCAATGTGAACACGAGGCTAGACAGTCGAGAACAATTAAAGTACGCCATATTTCGATTCGGTCTATTGGTTAAATACAAATTACTTATTAGTACAAAATAGTGCTAATTCAAAAATAGAAACCAATAGAAAATTGCTTCAAATTGAATAACTAATGTTACAGAGATATACTGTTTGCAGTCTGAGTTTAAGTTGTTGTTTGTTTGCTTTTTAAATGGAAATTTTTTCCTACATGACAAACAATAACTGCAACTAAAATTTCATATTATCATTATTTTAGTCAAAACAACCAACCTCTGTTTCCAACATCTTTAGGATCCTCTGCGATTCATCACCATTATAATCACCATTCCTAAAAGGAAAAAGATAATATTTCAATGCCATCAAACTTAGAAATTATTTTTCTGCACACTGTGCCATTTTATATAAATTCTTACTTTTCTTTCTTTACTGAAGTTTTGGATGTTTTGCTTTCTCTTCTGTCACCTCCAGTGAAGCTTGCAGATGGAGTGGAATTACCTACCAAAATAAAATGAACATAAAATCCAACTATTTGATAATAAATAATAATAAATAATAATAATAAATAATTAATGAGACATTTACAAGTCATAATGGATGCTTATGATCTATATGGGTCATTCCACATGAGACATTGAAATAATGAAAATTTGACAACAATAAAAAGCGTGCTCCAAAAAGAGAGTTAACTGACTAAGGTTCTCAATGTGATTTTACTGTAATATTATCTATTCTATGTGATATTTACTAAGCAAATTAGGCAATTTTCTTATATTTGACTTACTGAATTTGCCATTTGTAATGTCCGTCACGCTAAATATTCCCTTTTTTAAAAAAATAGAAAAAACAACTAAAAAATATAGGTCTTCAGTAAGAAAACTTAACCTATAACCAAATGCTAAAAAGCATTTGTTTGCTATAAACTTCTCACAATTCACAGGAATTTCACTTCTAATTTACCCAACTGGAATTAGTGGTAGTTTTAGTTGTAATGTCCGTCAAGGTCCTTTTGGACAAAAAACTGACAAGTCGAAAATTATTTCTGAAAACTTTTTTCATGCAAATTGTAGACAAGGTTCTAAGACAGTTGTGTGAAAAAATAAATTGTAAGATAATGCAACTGTGTATGAAACACAAGCTTATGTAGGTCTGTGAATGTAATGTCCGTTACGGTGGAATGACCCATATTCATTTGGATGAAGATTCGTCCTAATTTCAATACAAGTTAACTTAGTATTTTTCTGAAAAATATCATAAATTCTTGATTTATTTTGTACAAGACCATCAAATATACAATTATGGTAGGAGTTTTATAAGCTTCTTAAATAACCAATATTTTATTGGGTCTAGCCTTCAGCTCTGATTTTCATGTCAAAATAAAGCATGCCCCTGTGGTTCCATATACATTGGTTTTGTATGAATTTAATACCTGGTTTGCCTTTCTCAGCTGGTCCCATAGAGAATACAGATTGTGATGCAACAACTTCATGCCTTCCTCTTCCACCCCTGCCTCTTCCTCTGCCACTACCCCTGCCACGACCTTCCCCTCCATGTTGGCGATCTTTGCGAGACTAATAAAATAATAAAGACAACATATAAAGGCTTTTGAAGTTCAAATTGAATACATTTCAGATTTCATCTCTCCAATAACGTTTGTTACCTGTAATGTGAAAAGTAAACAAGCTATTGGCGACAAGGGAACATGAGTAGTTTACATGTCCATTTTTTCAGAATAATAGAATTTCATGTCTACTAACCCATATGTGTTAGGGAAGAATGACATTTTTTTGTATTAGAGTGCAAGAAAGGCCTAAAACATTTATTTAAGCTTGTTAATTGATCCATGAGCCTTTGTATTGTGATTCTAGCTTGTGAATTTTCTTTTCTCAAGTTACAAAGTTTCTCTGTAGGATTGTGTTAATCTTTCTTATAAATTTTATAATCTGACAATAAATATCATACTTAAGTCGATAAAGTAGTAGTGCATTATATTTTAATTTAATTAAAAAAATTCATGAATAATTAATGCCAATTTTACAAAACAAACCAGTCTGTGACAAGGTCCAATTAGTCTGTGACAAGATCTGTAAATCTCATACTGATTTTGTCCTGATTTGTATAAGTTTCAACTTGAATTTTCTTGGCCAGATTTACTTTTATCTTGTTAATTTTAGTAAAATATGAAATACTAACGTTGGACTTTTATAAGTACTATACAATAAAAATATTCACATCCGATATCTGTATGTGATATACAACAGCTCGTCTTCTACTCTCCGTTGTATATTGCATACAGATTGGCTGCTCATATTGTATATATTACCCAGTACATATTTTAAAACATGTACTTACCGATCCTCTGCCACTGGATTCTTGTTCTTTAGGTCTATAAATGATAACAACAAATCCATTGTTGCTATATGTTATGTTTGAATATATTTCCCCTGGTCTTGTGAAATATCAAATTTGAACATTTGAAGATAAATTCTATATCTAGATTTGTTCTATTTATTTAGCCTCAGTCAAACGGCAATGATAGTTCATGATGGTTGATGATAGTTCCAACTATCATGTGCGTTTGACCACCAACTACAGTTGTATCATAGAGTTTGAACATGCTCAAATTTCACATGATAGTTGATGATATTTTTTGCCGTTTGACCGCACATACAGGATAGTTGAGGATAGTTGATGATAGTTGAGACGCCTTCAACTATCATAGCTGTTTGACCTCCGCTTTAGTCACTATCGAACAAGCATTGCTCAAGGTATTGCTTCCTTTGTATTTTATGTTTCTGGTTGAGTGATAGTGTAAATCAAAACATGTAGAGTAGTCACTAAATAAAATCAAAGGCCACCTATGGCCAACTCGTGGATCATAATTAGAACATTTTGAAAGCGCTTACAGTTTAGACCGCTCCATTACGATTATGTAATTATTTTCTCGGATTAGCTTGAGATGATTTGAAGCGAAAAATAAGTATTCAATGTTGTTGTTTTATTTGTATTTTTTTGGTTGTCGTCCGTTTCGCTTATGGTCCGTCGTTCCCTCAGTCCGTGATCCGCTGACAAGTCTGATATTTACCTGGTTCGATCTTCGGTTCGTGCAGAGATACATGCGAGTTCAAAGAGTGTCTAAGAAACAGTGTTATTAAGTTGTTCTTGCAAAATAAACGCCAGAAAAAGCAAAATAGATAGTCATTGAAGCAATTGGTGTTATATTTGAGGCGATTTGGGCTGTTGGGGTAGTTTTTAGAGAGGCCGTTTTAGCTGTTTATTTGTTGTTGTCGAGGTCAACCTGGAGGTTTAAAACCGATCACGTTATCTCACATATTGTAAAGAAAGAAATATTACTTTCATCTACATATACATAGATCGTTAAGTTGAATTACTAGATAATAGGGTGAAGCGATTTAAGTTTTGCGAATAAGTTTGTTGTTCTGTGCAAGAAGCTAAGAGCTCGAGAATCGCCTGTTTCAATCGCCGTTCGAATTTGTACGAATTAATAGTAGTCAATAAAATTAAACTATTGACAGATAAACTGGTTACTTTAATCAAAAATATAAAAGAAATAATTACAATAAGCAATATATTTACCCTACAACATCACTAAAACAACTATACTGTTGTTGTCTTCACTTCTAGTGTGTATCGTACTCTCTAAGAATGCTTACCGGAAATACTGTTAAATATCCAGTAATAACAGCTTCGTCCTTTGTAACTGGTTGTGAATCCATTCCATAGCATTATGAAAGGATGGATAAAAAGTAGCTTCTGTTTATAGCAGGGAAGATTTCTCGATAAATTTGATCATAATAAGTTGGCTCGCTTAGTTCGCTCGTAAATTGCATGATCTTTAGTAAAATTCACAGTGACCATTTCCGAAAACATTCGACATAAACTTATGTGTAATTCTACTGCGAATCGTGTGGCGTGAGCACATAAAATATGAGAGTATTCGCGATTACTTCGACCGAAAAATCATTCCTTCAGACGAATCAAATATCCATGTGCTCGAAGTACGCTGACCGAGATCTTGGGGCTCAAAAGTTTACACTGACGGTCTAGTGAGTGAGCGAGTGAGCGAGTGAGTGAGTGAGTGAGTGACACTTCCGGTTCAAAAGCCCCATCCCAATAACTCGAGGATCTTAGATCCACGAGTTAAAAATACATTTAACAGGTTCCCATTTAAATCTGTAAAAAAATACACAGATCAACCAATCAGAGTATATTATTTCTGAAGTGAACTTCTCTGATTGGTTGATCTGTGTGTTTAGCACACATCGACAACATTTGCATAAGTACAGATTTAAATGGGAAAGTACAGAATGAGATTTAAATGGGAACCTGTTATTTATAGTGTTTTCTCTTTGCTTAAGCATTTACAAACTACCTTATTTACTCAAACAAGTGCCATCCTTGAATAAGCGCGGCACTTAAACTCTATAATGCTACAGCTATAGAACAACATTGATCAAAAGCTCTATTCTTCAGTTCAAAGATATTATATTTCACTGCTCGCCTATTAAGTTACCTCCCCAATATTCGTATTTCTGGTCAAGAATGAGACAGTGAGATCGATACAAATTTAATAAGCGCCGCAGCGCATATTCAAGTAAATATGGTATTGTTAGTGTAAATAGATTTCCCTTTGTTTTTTGGAATATTGACTTACTCTTCTTTAACTCTCCTTGCAGGTATTGTAGGTGTAAAAGTCCTCTAAAAAGAAATTAAGAAAACGTTTATAATAATTCACAAGACTGTGTCATATGGCCATCTTTCAATGGATCTTAATGTTGGATTTCAGCGTTTGCAAGTAAGTTGGGGTAAATACATGTTTGATTATATTTTTTGCAACAACTTAATGTATAAGATTTATTTTAAAACCTTATATTCTGAAGAATATTTTCCTGTGTGATGAATGCGCTGAATTGAAAGAACTATTGTTTTGACGCTTTTATTTTACACTCGCATAACAATGCAAATTCCACACAATCATTTCCCTCTTCTGATAATGTTGGTGCCCGACGAAAGTTTAAGATAATTCTACAAACAGTAGTACATGGCCTTAAATCAACTTTTATAATTCTATGTAATATATCTATTATGACTATCAATCAATTCAGGATTTAATGACTACAGGTGATTACATGTAAATGTACTTTACGGTATTTAATATGAGCAAAGTAGCTACTTACTTTTCCAAGTTTTGCATTTAAGTTAAGCTTAGGTGTTGCACCCAGACTGAGGTCCCTTGCAGGTCTAATAGATGGTAGTCTGCCTGGGCTGAAAGATACAAATGTTGCATTAAACTATACAATTTTGAAATTTCCAGCATAATTATAAATAATAATGTAGTGAAATACACTGAAATCATATCAGTAAATACAGCTATTTCAAAAAACCTTGAATACTGAATAGTGCATTCCAAGACCAAAGGGCATTGTGGGTCTTATTAATTTTGATGAAATATGAATATACATCGATATTTACTCCCCATAACTAGCTTGTATATTGTTTAGAATGGAATGCACTAAGAATATAATAACTAATTATTATTTATTTCACTTTAAACAATATTTTCTGTCCCAAAATGCATTTGGGTCTTGCAATGCACTATTCAGTATGCAGTATTCTACGTTTTTTGAAATAGCTGTAAATGTCTAGAATATAATATATGAAATTAGCCCACGACAAATAGACACAACTACAACCTCAGAAAATTTGAGCCCCAGGTGGGAAACAAACCCACAAAATAATAATGTATGCATCAACAGTAGCTGTTTTATTATTTTACTTGTTTCAAATGGATTTCTTATAGGATAAAAAGTGCAGGCTTTACAAACATAGAATGTTATCAACATACATGTAATCATCAAAATTCAGTTTGATTATCATTATCATCATTATTATACAATTTAAGTTATCATTATCATTGCTATTAGAATTAACACCATCATTGCTCTAGTCATTATCACCAGTATCACATCCCTATCACCACAACCATCATCATCACTATCATCATTTGTTATCACCATTATCACCGTATTGTTTTTGCTATCATCACCACAATGTTATGCATACTGACATCACATCAACCACAACAACCATCATCATTATTATCATCAACACCACCATTATATCATCACCACCACCACCATCATCATGGTCCATCATCAAATATGCTCACTTCCTTACCATGACATCACTCCAGTATTACGTTGTCTTGACAGTAGAGCTAAATAGAAAATCAACAAATAATGTTGACATATAAATTTGCTGAAAATTTTCTGATTACTTGCATTACACTGTAGTTTAAGTTTCTAAAAGTCATTTATGTAAACATAAAATCAACATTTGAGGCACATTCGAAATTCATTTACATTCGAGATTTCAAAGATTCCTCTCTTACATATTATCCTATTACATTATATGGCTATTTCAAACATAAAACATATAAAACATGAACTTTTAACCTCTTGCACTTAGCGGTAACGGTGTACTCGGTGTACTCTCTGCGCTCGTGCCATCTTTCTTTCCTTCTTTGTCAGACATCTTGTTTAACTCGTTCTACTTCCGTTTAAAAACTCGTTTAAACCATGACAATTCTACTCTTTCTGGATAAATATACAACCATTGGAGTATTCAAATATTAATAATTAGGTTTCATTCTAGTACAAGGGAATAAATAGTCGAAGTTTTACAGAATTTCACGTGAACTTTGCCTTCGGTTCGTCCGCCATATTGTTGAGTTTACTTGTCAAACATTACGGTCAGCGGAGTTTTGTTAAAATTGTCTATAATGAGGGGAGGGGAGGGTATTATATAATTTTTGGATTCGCATCAAAACTTGAATCTGCCAACCATTACGCTCTAAAAACTTAAATTAAATTTAGGAAAAAATTTATATAATAATATGATTTTAATATTAGGCAATATGCAATTATTAGAATATAGAAGGTATGATCAATCTTATGACTTTAGTAAATTGATTGATTGATTGATTGATCCGAGATGCATTGCGCGCTTCGAGGATTTTCTCACATACGGAAAATAACAATCTAAATGTCGATCCAACGTCGTGGAAAGCCTCGTCTTCCCTAGCGGGAGATGTGTCGGTGCTAAGTAGGTTCTGTTTATGCAGGCTAAGAAGAAAGCAAAGAAGAACAATTCATGCAGAGAGTTTCTTTAAAACACATATTTCACAAACAGAAGTACACCTCTCTACTGGTCCGTCCCTAATTTAGAACAGAAAATGCAAACAGAAAAGTTGAAAACAGAAAAATAGAAAACACCATGATTTGTATTTTTCAATGCAGTTTATTCTCTATTTTTAATGATTAAGCACGTTGACATTTTTTCAATTACGCTTTTCTTTGTATGTTGTGTTTAGCAGCCTCTCGCAGCCACAGCTCTCTCTTTTTCGCACACATAGCCTATTTTTTTCTGCCACACACACAATAGATCATTCCAACCCATTGATCTCTTCGCTACAAGAATCGAACCGCAGTCTTCATCTTTTGTGAAGGCGTTATTGGGTTCGCCGCTTTCCCAGTTCTTGAAATGGCTGGAAGCTAGGGGTGAACCATCAACCCAGGTGAACCGACGTTTTGAATCTGAAAAACATGAATAATACATTATAGTCATATATGAAGATGGCTGCACTGATAAAAATTATATATAACTCACTCCAATTGAACATTAGAAGCTTAGCTGCCAAGAACATCCCACATGCATGTACAGTAGGGGATGAAATCAGCACGGATTTGACAGTTATTTCAATTTATGCGTACCTTTTAGGGGTCGTTTTCAGTCCGCCACCTCCCCGGGAGAGCAATTTGTAAAAAAAATTGATATGATATGAACCGGACTGTTAGGTAGGCCAGTTATGGTAGGTAGGATTACTTAATTAAGTGATTGATTGATTGATTCCTTCCATCCATCCATCCATCCATCCATCCATCCATCCATCCATCCATCCATCCATCCATCCATCCATCCATCCATCCATCCATCCATCCATCCATCCATCCATCCATCCATCCATTCATTCATTCATTCATTCATTCATTCATTCATTCCTTCATCCATTCATTTATTCATTTACTCATTAATTTATTGCATGACTAATCAATTGACTGACTGTGTGTCTGACTAGCCAGCTAGGTCAGCTAGCGACCCATGCATGCACCGATTGAATGTGAATGAATTGTTTAATTAATTGAAATGTCATATGAATATCATGCATTCGGACCATGCATCGGCAATCATTGCGATGAAGCGGTACCTGCAATGAATCCAATCCATCCCCATCTTGTGGCTGGGAAATATGTATTGAGAAGAATCCCAACGAAGTTGTTCTCTTTTCGAGAGGAGATTGTAGCTAGATCACCTCCCATGGAAAGGCAGTCCTTACGTGCTACATACCAGTTGTTTGTTGGCTGGGCGGGCACTTTATAACAGGATGCAGATCCTTCATAGCTTACCCAGCCTCTTGGACAGGGCACTGAAAAAGAATAGAATAGTAAATAGTCAAAGGCCAAGTTCTTTGAGACACCCAAACACGCATAATTTCAATACGGACGATCTTACAAGAACTAAAGACAATCGCATAGAGCGAAAACACTAAAACCATGAACACTGATGAAGTAAAAACAAAATATAATTTTGTAATTTAATAATTTTTAATTACAATTTTATAACTAAAAGTTTTTATTTAGTGAGCATTTAGTCACTATCACTCAACCAGAAACATCAAACACAAAAGGAAACAAAACCTCATTACAACTTTACTTATCTTTCATAGTGACTAATAATCACTAAGTAAGAGCTATTTAAAGTAGTATGCGAGTACCAATCCTACGCCACCCGCACCGGCGGTGCGCCGGTGCAACCCAGAAACAAAGGAAATTCCTCATATTTCAAATTCCTTAGCATGCGTCGAACAAAAGAAGACGCGGCGTCCTTTTGCAGAACAAAGGAGATTCTCGGCTCTAGGATTAAATGTGGCGTCCTATTTCGCTAAACAAAAGAAATTCTTCATATCTAAAACTCCTAAGCGTCATTTTTAAAATTCCTTTAATAATAGCGGTTTTTCTAACTACAAACATGCGCGTCACCAAATGCAAATCTTTTGTGTTTAGTTCATTGACAAAAGAAATGCTTGATATTGAAGTCAACAAACAAAAATTGTGTTATATCAGTATTTCTTACTGATAGAACACGAGAACGACGGCCATTTAATAGCTTTTTTTTTTTTTTGTGATATTTATTATGATAATGTGTTTTTACAGTCTTGGCGCGTGCCGCGTCACCACCTGCAAATCTATTGTTTAGTTCATAGACAAAATAATTTTTTTTTGTTTTTGAAGTAAAATTGCAATGCTTGCCTATAAATCGAGAAATAAACAAACAAAATTATGGCGTTAGATATTCCTTACTGATATAACAAAAATAGACTACGCAGTTCTTTCTTTTTAAACAATAATAAGTGTGCCGAATTAAACAATAACACATCGTAGCTAGGTATAGTCAATTAAAGGTTGAATGAGTACATTTGTAAACATTGAGTAATTCAACGGGTTTTATTAGCTTTTCTTAATTAAACTTTAACTAACCTTAATGTTAAAACTTTTAAAACTGTTTTTGCGATTAGTTTTTGGAGCAATTACTAATCTTACTGATATAACAAGAGAACGAAGAACTTCTTACTTTTCAAACACTAATATTATAATAATGAGTTTGTACAATTAGTCTGGGCGCGTGCCTATTGTTTAACTTATCCTTGTACATGTTTTGTTTGTTTATCAAATTTAAATCATTAAATGAGTTTGAGCAGTTTGTATTCTATATATAATGCTATATAACTTTTAACATATCCGATAATTGAAAGTATCCATTATATTTCTTCGACTGGCTTTTCTCCCGACTGCGTTAAGTCTGTCAGCCTCGTAGAGGCATATCTTGTAATGATGAAAATATTATATAGTAATTATATTATATAGTAATTATTATATAGTATGAAACCCAGGATGATGAGGACAAACCCAGGATGATGAGGACAAACCCAGGATGACAAGGACAAACGGGATTAAATTCAACTTGTTGTGTATTCCCCTAGCCTATTGTGCTGACATTGCAGTTTTCTCTTTGAGTTTGTCAACATCCCCAGACTTGCCCCGCGATTCCACCAATACAAATACGGAGTTATTCATACATATGGCATACGTTTTAAAAATCAAACAAGACTAGACTTTACCGTTTATGAATATATATTTTTATTAAAGATACACATTATGCTTGTACACGATAACATAATCATCTGTGAAATTTGCAATCATGTGGGTTAAAAGTGTCAAAATTCACCGGACTTTGTATAGGAACTTCTTGTTTCGAAAACAGTTTGTTGAGCAAAAACTTTCTTTGGTTTATGGCTGATTCAGTTGCTTCTTCCCAGCTATAGTCTTCCATATCAATTAGGTTTTTCTTGGTAGTCATAACTTTTTTATAAAGAGAATCCTTTTTCAAATAGTGCATCCATTTTAGGTGCTCAAATAGAACCTCCCTGAGTTCTTTTCTGAAAGTAGGAACCACGGCATTACTCGCTTTAACTTTTGCTATTTCATCACTATCCCCATTTTGCTTATATTTCTGTACCAAATCTTCCCATTCGTCTTCATGCCTTTTGACCGCTTCGCTTTGAAGTCTTTCCCAGACGTTCACTTCGACCCCATCATCCAGCTCATCCTCTTCATGACTGTCTTCAGAAGAGTCATCGCTTTCCTGGATACTTTCCTCATCACTATGCAAACTTTCATCTTCATAGCCGGAGTCGGAATGAGACATGGTTCTCTTATAGCGTTCCCTTTTCAAATGACTATATAAGCTGTCGTCTCCTTTATTATATCTTATCCTCAATAAATGTTTTTAAAAAGTATGCCATATATGTATGAATAACTCCGTATTTGTATTGGTGGAATCGCGGGGCAAGTCTGGGGATGTTGACAAACTCAAAGAGAAAACTGCAATGTCAGCACAATAGGCTAGGGGAATACACAACAAGTTGAATTTAATCCCGTTTGTCCTTGTCATCCTGGGTTTGTCCTCATCATCCTGGGTTTGTCCTCATCATCCTGGGTTTCATACTATATAATAATTACTATATAATATAATTACTATATAATATTTTCATCATTACAAGATATGCCTCTACGAGGCTGACAGACTTAACGCAGTCGGGAGAAAAGCCAGTCGAAGAAATATAATGGATACTTTCAATTATCGGATATGTTAAAAGTTATATAGCATTATATATAGAATACAAACTGCTCAAACTCATTTAATGATTTAAATTTGATAAACAAACAAAACATGTACAAGGATAAGTTAAACAATAGGCACGCGCCCAGACTAATTGTACAAACTCATTATTATAATATTAGTGTTTGAAAAGTAAGAAGTTCTTCGTTCTCTTGTTATATCAGTAAGATTAGTAATTGCTCCAAAAACTAATCGCAAAAACAGTTTTAAAAGTTTTAACATTAAGGTTAGTTAAAGTTTAATTAAGAAAAGCTAATAAAACCCGTTGAATTACTCAATGTTTACAAATGTACTCATTCAACCTTTAATTGACTATACCTAGCTACGATGTGTTATTGTTTAATTCGGCACACTTATTATTGTTTAAAAAGAAAGAACTGCGTAGTCTATTTTTGTTATATCAGTAAGGAATATCTAACGCCATAATTTTGTTTGTTTATTTCTCGATTTATAGGCAAGCATTGCAATTTTACTTCAAAAACAAAAAAAAATTATTTTGTCTATGAACTAAACAATAGATTTGCAGGTGGTGACGCGGCACGCGCCAAGACTGTAAAAACACATTATCATAATAAATATCACAAAAAAAAAAAAAAGCTATTAAATGGCCGTCGTTCTCGTGTTCTATCAGTAAGAAATACTGATATAACACAATTTTTGTTTGTTGACTTCAATATCAAGCATTTCTTTTGTCAATGAACTAAACACAAAAGATTTGCATTTGGTGACGCGCATGTTTGTAGTTAGAAAAACCGCTATTATTAAAGGAATTTTAAAAATGACGCTTAGGAGTTTTAGATATGAAGAATTTCTTTTGTTTAGCGAAATAGGACGCCACATTTAATCCTAGAGCCGAGAATCTCCTTTGTTCTGCAAAAGGACGCCGGTCTTCTTTTGTTCGACGCATGCTAAGGAATTTGAAATATGAGGAATTTCCTTTGTTTCTGGGTTGCACCGGCGCACCGCCGGTGCGGGTGGCGTAGGATTGGTACTCGCATACTACTATTTAATACACAGTAGCAATTTGATTGTATTTCATGGATAAAGTGTTTTCGCTCTATACAAACAAAGATCAGAACGTCCGTAATCGAGTTACTTGCAAATTGTAGACATTTGTTTTACCAGTGCAAAGTATAAAAATTCGTTCTTTTTTCCGTCTTTTCTTTTTCATCGTACAACTACAACTTTCAAAAAAACAACTCACCAAATTCAGTAATTCGAAATATTGAACTCAAACTCGTGCCATTACATCTCTCCGGGTTATCCGGTTTTCCTCCCTCCGCAAAAAATAAAAAGTGAGAAAAGTAATGTGTGCTAAAATATTTACGGCGCATGTAGGGGTAGTGAGTGTGAGTGCGTAGAATACTTAAACATTAGCCACTGGCTAGGGAGATTCGGTACCTTCTCCGTGTATCCCGACGTAAAACAATGATTTATCTTTATTTATACTCACGATAAGTAACTCTGCCATGGCCAAACGAGTCCATCAACACGACAAAAACCACGAACACCGCAGCATTTGAAAACATCTCGGAGGTTGAAATTGAACTTTGATAAAATATCGTCTTTGAATATTGAGTCCAAAGTAAAATGATATGAAAGGGTGAATGACTAAGAGTTACATAGTAGCAATGTTAAACAATCTCGCGTAGTAGTTCAAGTTTGAACACGATTTTTATTTACTGAACAAACAGAATTAAAAAATATTTTTAGAACCACTAATTGAAAAGTGAATAAGCAATTTTACACTAAATGTCATAATATTCAGTGAACAATCGTATCGAAGATGAAAAAATTGAAATGGTTTGGTTTTAATTTTAGATCATTATTAATTTGTTTGTCCATGGATGTGAACTTTAAGATTTAATTAAGTTGAAATATATTACTCTAAATTTTATAGTTTCATAATAGAGTGCAGATAATAATAATAATAATAATAATAATAATAATAATAATAATAATAATAATAATAATAATAATAATAATAATAATAATAATAATAATAATAATAATAATAATAATAAAGACTTAAATAACGTGTCAGATAATAAAAAATAATATACCCTTGAAACAAATAGTACTAATTAGTGCTCATTTAACAATAGAAAACAATAGAGTTAGCCTAAAATTGCACTAAATAGTCAGCTAGAGTGATTTTCATTTGACCGTGAAAAAAAAACTATTTAGTTCGTACTTGTTGGTAAAGAACAAAAGAAAACAATAGATTCAGAGTGGAGTAACAAGTTAATTCAAAAGCAAATAAGCAATTTTACAATTAAATGTCAAATAATATTGAACAATCGTATCGGAAAAATTGAAATGGGTGGGTTTAGTAATTTTAGATCATTATTTGTTTATCCATATTCGACCATGTATATAGAGGAAATTACTCGGTGACGTGAAGACTATTAACTTTAAGTTTAAGACTTAATAATGTTAAGATATTTTACTCTAAGTTTTATATAGTTGTATAGTAGAGTGCAAATAATATACCCGCTAAACAAATAGTACTAAGTGCTCATGCATTTAACAATAGAATTAGCATAAAATTGCATTAAGTAGTCATGCAGCTAACTATTTCACGGGTTTTTTTATTTGTACACTAGTATTTTTCCTTATTTTTTCTCTCTATTTTTTTTTCTCTATTTTTATTGTAGTTGTATCCGCATTCATACATTTGTATAAAATATATCTTAATATATCATATTCAATATAAATTGAAATGACATAATTTTCTCTTTTTAAGTATAACTTATATTTTCATAATTATATTTTCTATAATCAATTGAATACTGACATTTATATAGTTGTCATACGTCCGAAACGTGCATGGATATTACTAGGACTTGCACAAATTCACTATCCAAAATGGCCATATATTCCCACGGGAGATGATTTAATGACCCTGTTGGTAGATTTCAACCACGTTGGACAGCTAACCGAACAACGAAGCTCCCTGAGACGAACGCATCTTACTAGTGGCAGCGTCTTCTGTTTAAAGCAAAAGTGTTCGGCTTTCTACTCGTGTATCGACTGCGACGTGTTGGTGAACACGTGTCTTCGTAAGCACACCAAAAGGACTACCTCAAGTTGGAAGACTTCGAGCAACAAAGCGCCTCAACGTGAACGTACTGTTACCCTAGTTCAGCTCTTTTCTTGCAAAGTTTCAGGTGGTTGAGTCTGTGTCACCACTGTATATATTTGTTTTGGCCTGGTTGAGCCTATAGTTCAACGAAAATTCATCTAGTTTATTGGGTCCTTCGGACCGGGCACGAATACTGAATATGTGATTCAGGTGTCGATAAGTTTGTATTTGGCGGTGGCTGAATAACCCAGTCGAAATTCATTTAGTTTAGTTGGTCCTTCGGACCGGGCACGAATACTGAATAGGAGTTCAGGTGCCGATAAGTTGTGTTTGGCGGTGGCTGAATTCTATTTATTCAGTCAAAATTCATCTAGTTTAGTGGTCCTTCGGACCGGGCACGAATACTGAATATGTGGTTCAGGTGTCGATAAGTTTGTATTTGGCGGTGGCTGATAACCCAGTCGAAATTCATTTAGTTTAGTTGGTCCTTCGGACCGGGCACGAATACTGAATAGGAGTTCAGGTGCCGATAAGTTTGTGTTTGGCGGGGGGCTGAATTCTATTTATTCAGTCAAAATTCATCTAGTTTAGTGGTCCTTCGGACCGGGCACGAATACTGAATATGTGGTTCAGGTGTCGATAAGTTTGTATTTGGCGGTGGCTGATAACCCAGTCGAAATTCATTTAGTTTAGTTGGTCCTTCGGACCGGGCACGAATACTGAATAGGAGTTCAGGTGCCGATAAGTTGTGTTTGGCGGTGGCTGAATTCTATTTATTCAGTCAAAATTCATCTAGCTTAGTGGGTCCTTCGGACCGGGCACGAATACTGAATATGTGATTCAGGTGTCGATAAATTTGTATTTGGTGGGGGGCTGAATAATTCAGTCGAAATGTATTTAGTTAATTGGTCCTTCGGACCGGGCACGAATACTGAATAGGGATTTCAGGTGTCGATAAGTTTGTAGTTGGCGGTGGCTGAATTCCGTTTATTCAGTCGAAAAATTCATTTATTCTAGTTGGTCCTTCGGACCGGGCACGAACACTGAATATATGTCAGGTGCCGATAAACTTGTGTGTATTAATAAAACACTGAATATATGTCAGGTGCCGATAAACTTGTGTGTATTAATAAAGCTGGCGGTGTATAATTGAATGTTATCCTGTCAAAACCCATTAGTTTTGGTCCTTGGGACCGGGCACGAACACTGAATATAATGTCAGGTATCGATAAACCTGTGCGTAAGCTGGCGGTGTATAATTGAATGTTATTCTGTCAAAACCCATTTCGTTTTGGTCCTTTGGACCGGGCACGAACACTGAGTATATTGTCAGGTGCCAATATGTGTATAAATTGCCGGAATGTTATTCCGTCGAAACTCGTTCAGTTTTTGGTCCATCGGAACGGGCACAAATATTGAGTATAATTTCGAGTGCCGATAAGTTTTGCAATTTAATGTGACTGGGTGTTAACATCGGATATGTTCTGTTCCGATCAGTTGGACCGGGTAAGATATACAATTCATGTGCACATAAGATATTTTGGAGTGCGGTGGAAACTTGTCCAATCTAAGTTCATTTTGTTTTAGGACTTTTGTTGTGGTCCAGGCACGCTAAGGAATGCAGAAACTTGTTAGGTGAATCTATTAGGATTGTTTGTTATCAAAAAGCCTGAATGACAATGACTTTCCAGTGATATGTAAATGAACTCCAATGGTTTATTGTGAGACAGCGGTAAGCACGTGGCAAGTTACTTAGTTGTCATCACAACGCGTGACATGTCAAAATGGTTGTGTTACATGATTATCATACAAAACTGGGATACCGTTACAATTAGTGTCTAACTAGTAAGGGAGAAGAAATCAATTGACCACACATTTTGCACCACATTTTTGACCCATTTTTGTTATGGGCGTGGATTTAGTTTGTGTGACACCCATGTGAGAGAAGCCATGAGTGAGAGTATTTAACGATACAGAACTTATGAATGAAAGGAGTATTCTGAAAATTGCTGGGAATGAAATTGTAAATGTGAAAGAATTTAAGTACCTTGGTCATATGTTTTCATAGTGACGTGAAGGAATCGTTTGTGGATAATAGAATGCTTAGTGCAAATGGGAAATTTCATGAACTAAAGAACGTATTGACTGATCACAAAGTGTCAATGAAAACCCGTAAAAAAAAAAAAAAAAAAAACATTGCTTGAATCCTGTATTAGATCAAGACTTACTTACTGTACTGAGGCTCAGCTACCGAAAGAAAATGATAGGAAAAAGTTAGAATCGTGTTGGTAGGGTTTCCTGAGAAGAATGGTAAGGAATGGATGGGAACGAAAAAACGAACAGTGAAGGAGAAGAAACGTATGCACTTAAATACAGAAACATAGATCTGGAGAGAATTGTTGGAACCTCATCAATACGAGATTTTATATACATAAGATATTTGAAGTATATCGCACATGTGTGCAGAAGAACGAACTCGCACTTGACGAAACAATTACTATTCATAAACGCATCAGCCAAATTGGTTAGAGATCCTTGGATCAAAATAGAGAAACTGCTAAATGTTGATAAAGAACAAGCTAAAAGATCTACGCAAGACAGAAAAGCCTTCAATGGACTACTACAACAGAATTTTGTTTCTCAATATGTCCCCACTGAGTAACTAATCGTTTAATAGTAGTATATCCAAACTGGCCATTGTTCCACGGATCGATGATTAAGAGTTGGGAATTGAGAAACTCCATTGTTCCCGTGGGGGAACAATTACACAGATCCGTTCGCTCTCACTTCCATCATCACTCCATCTCACTTCTCCCTCGCGAAGGACCCATCTAATTCATTCCCCATACCTCAATACCCATACCTTAATACCCATACCTTAATACCCATACCTTAATACCCATACCTTAATACCCATACCTTAATACCCCATACCTTAATACCCCATACTCATCTTATCCATACCTCACTCCCAATCTTATCCCATCCTCATCTCAAGCGTGTATTGGTTCCCTTTGGCTTTCTCCCAATCTCATGTTGTTCCATTTCAAAACCGGCCGGAATTGTTGCCGACCACCATTGGTCCCTCTATAATCGCTTAGGTTAATAAGTTGTGTCTTTTAACGATTTTTTTTTTTCTTTTTTGAGACGTTTTACAGGCTTTCCTGTTTACCTCCAACAGTATGAATAGAGAGACCAATGGCGGCCAACAATCCCGGCACAGCTGCTAGAGCCGGGCACAAAGGGTTTCAGTGAACCCCGGGAAAATTAGCCACCAGAGGATCCCAGTCCACACCGCGCCACAGTGCACATACACTCACATTGCTCTTCACAATCTCATCATTCTTTTGGACAATAGCTCAAACAAAGCCGGTAATGAACCAAAGTTTTTAAATCACGAAATGCATATACACGTGGTGTCTCAGTATCAGTATCAGTTTTATTCCACTATCCAAAATGGCCATATATTCCCACGGGAGATGATTTAATGATATGCAAGACTATATAACAAGGGGCATGCAATTAATTCATTGTCATTTGCTCAAACTGCCGAAACGAACAACATCGAACCGGATAGACTGATGAAATGGTAGGGCGGGGGGGAGGGCACAGGGCAGCGAGTGTCCAAAGTGCCTTTCGGTGTTATGCTGAAAAAGAGATTCGCTGAATAGGAGAGTGTCTACAAGCAAGCAGTAGTTTTGTTTCCCCACCCACCCTCCCTCCCTCTTCTTAGAGTCCTGATTGGCCGTTGTCTCTCCGGATCTGCTCCATTGTTCCCCCACGGGAACAATGGAGTTTTTCAATTCCCAACTCTTAATCATCGATCCGTGGAACAATGGCCAGTTTGGATATACTACTATCGGTGTTTCTTTCGAAGCAAAGTGCGCTTTTTCTCTCCCTGAACATGATTTGCACTTGACGTTAGACGGATAATCAATATTAACTGTATCTAACAGATGTACAAAGAATAACACTGCTAGCAATAAACGTCTTATTTTACACAGCCATTTTATGAAAAGTTTGTCACGCTTTCATGGATCAACGGTCCTGTAATCACGAGTCACGACAGTGAAAATGTGTAAAGCATGGGTCACGGGCGAAGATGATTTCACGGATCACGGCTTAAATTTTTTGCTTTTTACGAATCACAGGCCAAATTTAGGGTGAATCACGGATCACGCGAAACCTCTTCCCCACCCTGCCTGAATAGGTCGAACACAGAGCTTCTGATCCTTAGAAATTTAGAGCTTTCCACGACTTCGGGTCGACATTTAGATCAAAAATAATTAGTATAAAAAAACCGGAATGACTAAAATATTTTCCTCGAAATCTTAATATCTAATCAACGTTAACTGTTAAAAAATATTTTTTTGAAAAATAACTTTTATAACCAAGCGATGGAAACAGATATTATCTTATAACTTTTTCTGCACAAAAATTGTTATTTTCCGTATGTGAGAAAATCCTCGAAGCGCGCAATGCATCTCAGATGCACATGGGACTTTAAGGTGGTTCAACCGCTGAGAACGGGAAAAAATAAATGATAAAATAAAAAATTGAAAACAACAAAAGATGATTAAGCAATACAAAGTGGTTTTCCGCGATATTGCACGGAATGTTTGTGAGAACACGTGTTTTCAAGCTTTTCGAGTGTATACCTAACATTGCAACTTTTAGTCCATGAAACGGTAAACAAAAATTAGAAGAATAAACTTGAAAACGCCAAAGGTGATCGAAGAGGACTGAAGAAGTAGTCAGGTTGATTATACGCTTGTCATACGTTTTTTACATGAACCTCTGGCTCGGAGGCTCGGAGGCTCGGATGTAAACGGCGACCATATCCCGCATTATGACTAATAAATTGATTGGTTGATTGATTGATTGATTGATTAAGTATTTTGGGGTTTCCTGTGGTAGACACGTGACAAAGTAACTCGCACTAAATTTATTGCCTTGTTATTTTATTTCTGTCATTGAAATACTTTTTTTTTAAATTATGAAGTACTGCTCGTCTTATAACAGTTTTATTTTACACATTGTTACCATAACTGTGTAATTAAAATTTTCTAAAATTTATACCGTATTAGTTTGATAAACTGTCTTTAGAAAAATCGTAGAGCTTAAATACCACATTCGACAATTTTTGCAAAACTATTACACACTACCTACGGTTTTCTTTTGTTTCACCTTTCACTATACTTTTCTCACAATAATCTCCCCTCCCCGGCTCTCTATGCAATGTCGGTTCTCAGTTTAAATGATTCGTTGATGACTGGCAGGGCCAACAATGTAAAGTGGGTGAGGTTTGTTTTTATGGGTTTCTTTTAGCTAACAAATCAAAACTAAAGTAACTTGAGGTTTTAGTACTTTATTTCAGATATTAAAACATACACTTTCATTAATTGAAGTATTAATCAAGTCTTGTAACATCTTTTGAATCCCATCCTTGCGGATTATATTTTCAGTGATTAATGTTTGAAGGACCATAGATATACGCGGCTAAGGACACCATATTTGATATGTATTGTTGTTGTGGGTACCTGTGGAAGCAGGAAGTAAAATATAAATCATGCATCTTCATAATAATCATTTACTATCATTTTTATATAAACTTCCGTGAAATATCAGGTGATCTCCCGCGCGAAAAGTGATATCTTCACATTGTGAAAATAACATGTTATTTCACATGTGAAATAACACGTTACCATCCATTTGTTAAGATTTTTGATGAGTATATCTTGATAAAACTTTTGCTATTTCATTTGTCATGAGTTTATATAATAATCAGAACATTAAATGCGCTCGGCTAACTCGTGAGATATCAATTGAACACTCGAAGATAAAATCCGTATCTCCGCGCGCCCGTTTAATATCCTCTATTTATTAGAATTACCATCCGGGTATCACTAGCATCAACTTCAGTATCATTATTGCCACCATCATCAATATCATCAATATCATCAACAGCGATCATCATCATGATCACATCATCACGATTACCATCATGATCTCCACCATTATCGAACTAAGTCATCACCACCAATTAACCGACCGACCGACCAACCAACCAACCAACCATCCATCCACCCAACCGACCGACCGACCAACCAAACCAACCAACCGACCGACCGACCAAACGACCAACCAAACCGACCGACCGACCGACCGACCAACCAAACCAACCACTTAACCACTTAACCAACCAACCAACCAACCAACCAACCAACCAACCAACCAACCAACCAACCAATCAACCAACCAACCAAACCAACAAATAACACACGAACATCTTTTGTAAATTACCTATTATAAGTTGGATCGAAAATAAGTCTTTAAGCCTTCATTTTCTTCTGAAGTTTCTTCCTTGCTTTTTCAAGTCGGTCTATTTCTCTCTCGAGTTCGCTTCCATAATCAGTCTTTACTTCTCGTTTACGTCGACGATTCAAGTTGAACAGATCTAGAAGATCATAACTTGGATCGAAACCTCCATATTCCCCTGTAGAATCACAATATTTAGTTATTTTTACAAATCTATTTTTAAAAATCTAAGTAATTATGATGATGTATTTTTTTCATATAGTTGACAGATTACTTTAGTTTCGCGTTACACATTACATAACCTTGACTTATTCACTTTGCTATAACGAACTCAATACAGATTTATTTACTGGTTGAAGTATTGCTGAAGTATCTTGTAGTCTAAACTACTCTTCGCAGAGGGCTAATTAAATGGAAACTATAGCGAGTAAACTAGTATAGGCTGCGTCGGTGTTTGGTATAAACGATAGGTAATATAATGAAGTTTATAACACCGTAAAGAATGCTAACTTAACTTTACTGGCGTTTTGTTGCCATTTGAACGTCGGTTGACGCATAACTATGGAAGGCGCTGTAATACACAAGTTGGCAAATGATCTCCTTCACAGTTCCCTGCGCCATCTTGAGAGGCAGCCGGGCCTTTGCATCGAAGCGAGACGAGCATCAAAGCAAAACAAACGTTGAGCTTACAAATAATAGAGACCTTTTAACACCTTGTGGGACAATTATTCACGTGTCTCTATCATTGCCAACTCTACGTTCGCTTCGATGCAAAGACCTGGCTACCTTTCAAGATGGCGCTGGGAGCTGTGAAGGAAACTATTAAGCTGATTTTTGATCATATTGACACCGCTGAGAGTAATAACATTTTGAAGTGAATGGCATGAAGTATTTTTTTCTGAATAGGTGCATTGTAAATTGTCTATATTTTCCAATATAAAACTACTTACTTTTTCTAGCGCCTTTGTTTTCACCTTTTCTCGCGATCGATTCCATGATTTCTGCTTGTTTAATTCGTTTCAAGGCGAACTTCAGTTCCTCTACCTCTACAATGACCTCATTTATCTGAAAGAAAATTGCAAGATAACAATAACGACAAAAAACAATCCAATAAAAATATTGATAAAAGTAAAGAATAGTATTTTACGTCGGAAGTCCCTTCAGCCGAAGCTGATCTTCCGGAGAGCCAACGGTGCGCTCATTTTATTTCCCTCTCTCTATCAGTGCTCCGTTTTACGGGTATTTAAAGCTACTTAAAGCTACACGGAAAGAAGAGAAGTTGAAACTGACAAGGATGCGAGGTCACTGGGAATCGAACTCGGGACCTCTCGCACAGAACGCCGCGCACTAACCAACTGTGCCATCCTTGCTTCGTAATTGATGCTTGTCATTCATTCAAATGCTGTGATTCAGTATATTGTGAAGTCAAATTGTAGATAATCAAATTTTTGATTGAAAAAAAAATTCGAAATTTCTTGGTATCTTTTAGGGTACCGAAAAAGGAACAGCTCATAGCTTTCGTTTGACGCATAGCCGCGTATGTTTCAGTATGTTTTATGTTGTATTTCTATAAGGGGTTAAAAGTCGTCCCTACCACGTCTTTTTAAAAGGACGTCTGGTTACTCCTAGGGGTGTTGTTGAAAATTCCCGACGAGGATACCAAATAATTTTGCTCTCGACTCCCCCCAGGGATTACCCTGGATACCAGAGGGGCTTGCTTGTTTTAATGAATATATACGAGTCGTGAGGACACGGTTTTCGAGTCGCGAAGCGATAAGCAAATTCTACCCAACAAGTCAAAATATACACAAAATACTCCTCTAAACCTTGACAATCCTTTAACCTCATCCAGCTAGGGTACCCAGATCAAACGTACTTTAACATTGTATCAAGTAAAAATCAACAAAAGAGTAATGTATTACCTTATTGGTGAGTTTTGCGATCCTAAGACTACGAACCAGTGCTTTGAGACTCCTACAGAAATAGATTGATATACTGATTTCTAGATGCCGTGTAACTTCGATAACATGATGCTATAGTGAATAGGTAGCTACAATCTTGGACATAAATGGTTGACACCCTCTGTAAATGCTTGATTTTTATGACATACTATCCATTTCACAACCAATTTCCCCCCCTCCCTCCCCCACCCCTGAACAATGACAATGTTGATATTCCGGAGGGGGGGGGGGGGGGGGGGGGTATCAAAATAACATCGTTAAAGTGATATTTAGCGACGAAAATGGAAAAAAATGTGTCAACATTTATGTCCAAGATTGTAGGTAGCTAGGTAGCTAGGTCTTAAATAAGTCTAAAATACATCTTTTTTGTTCTTTGGGACGAAACTTACATACATATATCATATGTTCAGCAGTGAACGGTAGCAAGACGAAATTGTTTTTCAATCTAAACCCACCAAGTAATGACTATCCTATAAGCCCAAAGTAAGGTGTGTAATGAAATTAATAGTTAGTGAATAATTATTATCATTGAAGAGAGCCATTTTTTACTAAAATGTCAACTTACTGCTTGTGTAAATTACTTCCACCGTCTAAAGGGCCTCCTGTTTCACCGAGGCCATGATATTCGGTAACTGTGGGGGTTTCAGTCCTGTATTCTTCGGTACTTCCACCAGTTGTAGTGCCTTCTTTTTCATTACTGTTGTCTTGATATGCTATTCCTGTTCCCAAACTGTCGGTTCCATATTCCCCTGTACCGTAGTGTCCATCATCTGTAGGACCTTCAGTTCCATAACTGTCAGTTCCATATTCTCCTGTACCGTGGTGTCCATCATCTGTAGGACCTTCAGTTCCGTAACTGTCCGTTCCATATTCCCCTGTACCGTGGTGTCCATCATCTGTAGGACCTTCAGTTCCATAACTGTCCGTTCCATATTCCCCTGTACCGTGGTGTCCATCATCTGTAGGACCTTCAGTTCCATAACTGTCCGTTCCATATTCTCCTGTACCACGGTGTCCGGCATCGCTAGGACCTTCAGTTCCATAACTGTCTGTTCCATATTCCCCTGTACCGTGGTGTCCATCATCTGTAGGACCTTCAGTTCCATAACTGTCCGTTCCATATTCTCCTGTACCACGGTGTCCGGCATCGCTAGGACCTTCAGTTCCATAACTGTCTGTTCCATATTCCCCTGTACCGTGGTGTCCATCATCTGTAGGACCTTCAGTTCCATAACTGTCTGTTCCATATTCCCCTGTACCGTGGTGTCCATCATCTGTAGGACCTTCAGTTCCATAACTGTCTGTTCCATATTCTCCTGTACCGTGGTGTCCGGCATTGCTAGGACCTTCAGTTCCATAACTGTCTGTTCCATATTCTCCTGTACCGTGGTGTCCATCATCTGTAGGACCTTCAGTTCCATAACTGTCTGTTCCATATTCTCCTGTACCGTGGTGTCCATCATCTGTAGGACCTTCAGTTCCATAACTGTCTGTTCCATATTCTCCTGTACCGTGGTGTCCGGCATTGCTAGGACCTTCAGTTCCATAACTGTCTGTTCCATATTCTCCTGTACCGTGGTGTCCATCATCTGTAGGACCTTCAGTTCCATAACTGTCTGTTCCATATTCTCCTGTACCGTGGTGTCCATCATCTGTAGGACCTTCAGTTCCATAACTGTCTGTTCCATATTCTCCTGTACCGTGGTGTCCGGCATTGCTAGGACCTTCAGTTCCATAACTGTCTGTTCCATATTCTCCTGTACCGTGGTGTCCATCATCTGTAGGACCTTCAGTTCCATAACTGTCTGTTCCATATTCTCCTGTACCGTGGTGTCCATCATCTGTAGGACCTTCAGTTCCATAACTGTCTGTTCCATATTCTCCTGTACCGTGGTGTCCATCATCTGTAGGACCTTCAGCTCCATAACTGTCTGTTCCATATTCCTCTGTACCACGGTGTCCGGCATCTGTAGGACCTTCAGTTCCATAACTGTCTGTTCCATATTCTCCTGTACCGTGGTGTCCATCATCTGTAGGACCTTCTGTTCCATAACTCTCTGTTCCATACTCTCCTGTAACCTGATGTCCGGCATCTGTATGGCCTTCTGTGGGTAGTTGTGTTGGTGGTTGTGTGAGTTTTTGTGTAGTCATTTCTGTTGCCAGTTGAGTAGAGGAATGGGTAGGGACAGGTGCTTCTGTTGGTATGCTTTGTGCTGAGACTTCTCGACCTTTCTTTTCAAAATTAGGACCTAAAATATCAACAGTAATTAGTTATCAACACCATGTTTTTATCATTTATATAACGTATTATCAGCAAAATCACCACGACCTTTCTTCAACTGCACCATCACTATCGTTATCATAATCATCCTCTTTATCATCCATCAAAATAATATTTTTTTAAACTTCGCCTTTATCTCTATAATTGTCGTCGCTATCATGGTCATTATAAAGAACGTTATTGTCATGAGTCCATTGTCCTCATCACTAACAACCAAAATTCATACCAAAGTTTGTCTCAACCAAATTTTGGTGTAGAAACTGTATTCGCACTATAATATTAGGCCGATCGCAAACGTCAACCAAGTGTCACTTGATAGGTACATTTAAGCGTCTCATTTTGGAGCAGATTCAGCTATTTGACTACAGTATTAATTGTTATTGAAAAATAGAACATTTCCCCGTATAAATCACGATAATACCTTGGCTAATACCACGGATTCATCTCTGTTCGATTGATCGAGTGTGTGGTTTTGTTGACTCTGAAAACACACGTTGAAGTGATAATTACCAAACCTGTCAAAATTGACATTTTTACAAAGTTTGGTGGCCTTTAGAGCAGGACAGCGGCGTATTTGAAGTTTGGTTGGCAGCGACAAATTTTGTCCCAACACAAAAATATCATTCGCACTGTTACTACCTCGTCGATGACAGCTTTTTTTGGTAAAACAAACAAAATTTGGTCTAGTGCGAAGAGGGCCTAATTGTACTCGCTGTCACATCAGGACAAAAGTCATCATTATAATCATTGCCACATCATCGCCCTTAAGAGTGACTGTCAGGAAGAACCAGACATATCGTGGCAAAAGTCGATTCATCGATTTTGTTCATATTTTGCAGTTCGATACCCTATCATGTTGTAAGAACTCCTGTGAACTTATTATGCGAGAAGGTAAATATGCTAATTCGACGACTCTGAAATAGAGACCACTCGGCGATCTCGTGCACAAAATACAAACAATATTTAACATTAAAAACCTAATTATCTTTAAATATGCTATCTCTATATGCCTCATAGCGTATTTCAGACTTGTAGCTTTAACGATGAATTTTTGGCAGAATTTTGTTCAGGATACAGTTTTCATGAGCTAAAAAATACCCTCAAAACAGCCGCGAATTAAACTATGTTCGATATAACGGAATAGTTTGATATTCACTGTGTGTGAAGTTAAGATAATTTCTTAAAACACTGCCGAAAAAAATTGCTAGGTTTTTATGTTTTGAAGTTGTTACAGTCGATCTAAGTTGCCTAAATTGGCTGTTTTTTACGATCATTTTTGCATAATTAGCAACGATAATGAGCGTCAAAACAATAACATATTTGCAACAATCTTGTATTAACCATATTTAACATCAGCAATGAGTCAATTCGTATTCCTTATTGTAGTTAGAGCAATATTTTTTTCCAACTCGATATAAATCATGCATGTATTTTCGGGGTTTTGATCCGGATCGTTTTGATATATCCTCGTGCGAGTGTTACTAAAAATAGATATGGCAAGACTTTTAGATACTGCCCTTTGAAATACTAAAATGAATCTGATAGAAGTCATAAAAAATATTATATAATGCATGAGACTCACAACACAATTCCTTCAATATAGCAAATTTATATAATATATAGTAGAATAGAAACTGTAGTGTTTTTTGGATAGAAGATAGATATACCGGTAGTTATTCTTTGAGAGCAGATTGTCTATTATCCCATCTTTAAAGTCTACAAAATGAAATTTACAAGATAATGACCGATCTTATTTCTGATAAAAACTCCAGTATAAATGGTTTATTTTATATCTTTTGTAAGAAACGAAACACAGGTTTGAGTAGTACGTTATTTTAGCAATAATGCGATGCTTATATAAACAAATAATGCAGTTTCTAATTGCAATATTTGGCAGACTTGCTACAAGTCGACTTTGACGAGTCGCTAAACGACTAGATAAACGAGAGAGAAACGAGAGAAACCAATACGAAAAAAACCGGACTTTGAGAAAGTCTAAAGAGCAATGCTCAAAATTAATGTATTTTCTTTTATTTAGAAGACACAGATTTATTAAAATAACCGATAAGTAACGTACCCTGCCATTTCCACCCTTTATATGTAGATTTATGCCGAACCTTTATTCATCGGCCAACATCTATTGAGCGGCCACTTTGAAAAGTCCCTAGGGTGACCGTTTATTAGAGGTACAACTCAATTTCTTGAATATTGTACAAATTTCAACAAAAATAATATTAAATTGGACGTCAACGGCGGAAAACACAACACTTAGGGACTTATGAAAGGGTCTATAGGAGATTTACTGTTCTTTTGATTTATGATCACAAAAATCATTTGTATGAATTTGAACAAACATTTTTCTAATTATTAGAGCTGCTTTTATACATACATGAATGCTTTGTAGATGTAAGCACTTTATAATCATGGCAGCAATAGCAAATGTGTAGAATACGAAATCAAAATATTACATTACCGGTATTAGAATGCTGCCAAGCACCTTGTACACGTGAGAATAAGCAATTATTGGATGAGGTTGAGTATGATATCGTAAATTATCAAGACCGAGGTCTGTGTTATCTGCCGAAGCCTCCTGGCTGAGGCAGATAATACTGACTCGAGGTCTTGATAATTTACGATATCATGCGAAAACCGAATTCAATAATTGTTTTATTATACATTTTTTAAAGTAAAAGTACAATTATAATCAGGTAAAAGAGACAATAACAAGCAAATCTCGCTGCCATTTTCACATCAACTCCCTGAGAACGGAGAGAGCCTGGGAACTTGACAGTGATAACTACAGACAATGCAATTATCACTGTCAAGTTCACATGCTACTCAGATTTAGCCGTGTGCTCTCAGCCAATCAGATTCAATGCAGTTAGTAAAATGTATAATAATGATAATTATCTTACCAGTTGTCACGCAATGCTCCTTGCTTTTGTATAAACAAAAAGCTACAAAACCATCAAAACCCCGAAAATACATGCATGATTTATATCGAGTTGGAATAAATATTGTTCTAACTACAATAAGGAATACAAATTGACTCATTGCTGATGTTAAATACGGTTAATACAAGATTGTTGCAAATAGTATTATTGTTTTGACGCTCATTATCGTTGCTAATTATGCAAAAATGATCGTAAAAAAACAGCCAATTTAGGCAACTTAGATCGACTGTAACAACTTCAAAACATAAAAACCTAGCAATTTTTTTCGGCAGTGTTTTAAGAAATTATCTTAACTTCACACACAGTGAATATCAAACTATTCCGTTATATCGAACATAGTTTAATTCGCGGCTGTTTGAGGGTATTTTTTAGCTCATGAAAACTGTATCCTGAACAAAATTCTGCCAAAAATTCATCGTTAAAGCTACAAGTCTGAAATACGCTATGAGGCATATAGAGATAGCATATTTAAAGATTATTAGGTTTTTAATGTTAAATATTGTTTGTATTTTGTGCACGAGATCGCCGAGTGGTCTCTATTTCAGAGTCGTCGAATTAGCATATTTACCTTCTCGCATAATAATTCAAATTTCTCCCAAACGAAAACAAATTTTTAAAAACTAAGTTCACAGGAGTGCTTATAACATGATAGGGTATCGAACTACAAAATATGAACAAAATCGATGAATCGACTTTTGCCACGATATTTCGAATTTGTCTGGTTCTTCCTGACAGTCACTCTTAACTGTCATATCGTGGACTTCATGATCATCATGATCATCATCATCATCCTTATTACCAACATCATCATCATCATCACCACGATCGTCATTATCATCATCGAATATTATCATTACAACAACCATAGTATTAATCATCGTCAACGATCGCTGTCACCACCATTATCATAAATATAGCCACCAACATCATAATTGATCTTCACCACCACAATTATTATCGTCAGCACCACCACCACCATTATCACCACCACCACCACCACCACCACCACCACCACCACCACCACCACCACCACCACCACCACCACCACCACCACCACCACCACCACCACCACCACCACCACCACCACCATCACCACCACCATCATCATCATCATCATCATCAATATCATCATCATAATTGATCTTCACCACCATCATAATTACCACCTCCACATCATCTTCATGACCATAATTATCTTCATTAGCACCATATATGTCATCTATGCATGCATACACCTACTATCTTTGTCAAGGTAAGAGTATTTCATGTTGAATCCTGTCTTTGTCAAAGACTTGTCAGAATGGAAGATAATCTTTACATACGGAGCATCATCCAGCATAATGTTATTGCCATGTAACATACGACCACAATACTTTCCATAGCTCTCTTGATGATCTCTGATTTCAACGTAGTCATAACTGAAAAAAGGCAATATTCAATAATCAATTAAAAAAAAAACACAATTTACTGTTTAGTGGTCATAACACAAAAAGCTAAATGGTAATATTCAATAATCAATTTAAAAAAAATTGTACTGTTTAGTTGTCACAATACAAAAAGGTAAAATGCCTCATGGTATGTGCTAAATCAAAAGTTGTTTTCTTGAAATTTGTTCGGCCTGTTATTATAATGACTTTGCGATCACATTAGTTTTGGGAAAGTCATAGCAAAGTGCCATAGCTCTAATTTTAATAATATCTAGCGTCATATAAGAAGGATCTTTCCAATTTTCAAAGATAATCGGAATCTAGTAACTGTATAATATAAGAATATTGATGAGTCTAGACTTTGATATAAGTTCTAAGAAAAGTTTCAAAAGTGTTTGTGCAGAAAAAAGCATATCAATATTTTTCATAAACAGAGTTGTCGCTCATGCGCCATTCCATATAGTATAACCATCCATATATGTAAATGAAATATAAAATAATTAACAAATATGTGTGAAAATCTCAATAACAAATACTGAATAGTTTGCCTGTAATTTTAATCACAGCTTAAAAGCTCTTTTGTGACCACAGTTTGGCTTGAGCAAAGAACAAACGAAAACAAACATTTGAAATAGGAGCACGATGAAAACAAAAAGTTGGTGTAAGAGTAAAATTCTGCCAGATTAAATATCTAAACATGCTACCTGCAATTGAAGGAATTCTCTATGTCGAAATCAACAAACTTAAGGTTCAACATCTTGTCTGGATGCATTGGTATGGTGTACATACAATGGGTATCTGCTGGATAGTTACTTGGAAAGTTGGGAGTGCGAAGAGCATTGTTCTTCGGTTCACCACATTCTATAAATAAGCAAGAACAATCAAGCATGCACATATTAGAAAAAAGCGAAAGAAAGGAAGGAAGAACGGAAAAGAGGGAAAGAAAGAAAAAAAAGTGATAGAAATGAAGGAATATAGAGAATAAGAAGAATGTAACAAAAAAGCCAAGATTGAATGAGATTTGTTTATTTATTTGCTCTCTTTAAATATTACAATTTGTACATAGAATTTGTAATACTAAAATGATTTACAGTTTTGTTTGAATATAAAAAGAGCCTGGGGGCTAAATTGAAAAAAGGAGGAAAGAAAAAATAACAAAAGAAAGAGAAAGAACAAGAAAGAAAGACAAAAAAGAAAGAAAGAAAAACGTTTTGGAAGCAAAAGTTCATTTCGAGAAAAACATATAACTTTCGTGTGTGTATTATAATAATTTTGAGTGGGTAATTAGTTTCTTTGAAAAGATGGTCAAAAGTGATCATGATGTGTCTTGTGTCAATCGATATCTAAATGATCATTCGTGTTTTGCAACACTTTCAGTTTGTGAATCCTCGCACGCTGATTGGTTCATTTACCGTGAACAATAAATGGGCATACATTTTATGAGTGTGTCAATAAGAGGACAACAACCCTAACTGACCTGGTGCAATTTGTTGAATTTTCAATAAACGAACGCCTGTCGACAAATCGTCGCACTTACATGAAGAAATCGGAAATTTCATTTTGAAATGAAATTAACTTATATTATAATTCTTCATTTTTTACTCTGATCTTGTTTTAGAGAACAAATAAAGTTGTTTTTGATCAGCAAAGATTGAAATGTTAAGAATTTTCAATAACAAAATCAAATCTCCAAATGATGTCCCTCTTCATGTGAATTTAATATTTGCAGAAATGTAATTCTGTTTTGTTTCTTACCAGCAGCTGTGCTACGCTTCAAACGCAGCTTTCTTGCAGGCAGGGATGAACAGCTGCTGACCTAGAAGGTAATGAATGTTATTAGGAGTTATGTTATAGATACGTCAATAAATAGCCAAATATAAACATTTATTTTTGGTTCAGTTAGTAAGATCAAAATAAACACAAACGCTAAGCTGGTTCCACAACGTTTCTATTTGTACCGCCTTTATTAAATTTGATGATAAACTTCGTAACTTCGACATTTTTACAGGCTTTTCTTTTGCTGTTGTATTGTTTACCAGGTGGGGGGAGGGGGGAGGGGGGAGGGGGAGGTTGGTTCTCCCTTAAAAAATGGATAGGGGTGCTCGACGAACGGTTTTGAAAATGACCCTAAAAGGTACGCATAAATTAACTTAAATACTGATTTCAGACCCTAAAAGGTACAACCACATTTAACATTTGTTTAAATTTGAAATTATTTCAATATAGGTATGTTTTATTATTATTATTTGTTTGAGGACTTCCAACTTCAACGTTGTTTAACTGTTTTTATACACAACTACTTCTAAAACTACTCTGATAATGACAGAAAATCTTAGAAATAAGACTGAAATTCATTTGATAGATTGGATCTTTGACATCACTGCACAGAGATAAGATAAAAAATATGTAATAGATAAATAGAAGTTTCACTTATTATACGCAACTATTAATTCTAAAAGCTACAAAATGACAAAAAATCTCAAAAAATAAGGCTGAAATTCATTAGATACTTTGGATCTTTGACATACAACAGAGATAAGATTAATAACATATAATAGATAATAAAAATGTTCACTTATTATACGCAACTATTTCTAAAACTACAAAAAGACAGAAAATCTCAGAAATAAGGCTGAAATTCATTTGATCATGATAGATTGGATCAGTTATATCTCTGATGTACTGCTACACAGAGATGAGATAAATAATAAATAATAGATAACTGAAAAGTTTGCCTTATTACAAATAATAAATAACATTTTCAGTTAAAGTTTCACTTATTTCAAATAAAAGCTACAAAATGAAACTAAAGAAAGCTTAAATATAAGTGAAATTAGAATAAAGGGAAAACGAAATCAAAATCCTAATCAAAGCAAATAGAATCATGATAACTTCTCAAGTATATTGTATGCTCTATTTCGATCCAAAATGAATCAATTGAATTAAAGGTATTAAATCAAGGTATGCCCAAACTTACCAGCAAAAGAGCAACCACTATCTTCAACATCGTACAGCGACTGAGATAATAGTGGTGTTAACAAGTAGCGGATGAAAAATAACTATTTTTGTAAAATGAATCAATTTCTACCCATTTCTACTTCAGCTTGACATAAGATTCTTATAAAACGGTTTCAGGTTACTAAGGTAACTTATTCTTTAATGTATCCATGCCCATAAAGTATTTCAGGATCACATGACAATTAACTAACGCTGCTTGATGTTATTGGCGGTATACCAATTATATACTAATTGGTATAGTACAGTTGTTGTTTGTTAGGAGACATGTACAAAAAAAACTAAGATTACTTTTTCGTAGTTTCCCTTGCAGCCGTTTTTAGTGTCGGGTTCCCTGTGTCCATAAAAATCGGCTTCGAGGGAGAGGGACTTCGAGGGAGAGGGACTTGTTCAGAATACTTGTGTGTATAATAAAAAAAAATTATTATCCATGATGCTTGTGAACATAGAAAAAGATTACCCAGATCTGTATTTTTTTGTTTTGTTTTGCTGTTTTTTTCCCTACCTTTTTTAAAACGGGTTTGGGGCGGGAGTGCTGATGGGAGGCCATGCATGCAGTGATATGAATAGTTATATTAATTGGCTGACTGACTTTTTCAATTATCAGCTTGTTGTATAAATTCTAAATTCTACATAAAAAAAAAACAAATTGATAAACACAGAGCTGTTAAATAAAATTGAATTTTATAAAAATATGCATTGTTTTTCGGGTGGGAGACAGAAAATATAATAAAATATAGTAGGGATTATAATAACAATTTAATAAGCTGCTTAAAAAAAAAAGCAGTAGACAAATCAAACAAATTGATATAAATTTCTATATCAGATTATGAAATTCATTTAAAAGTAGAGTACAAACACTAAAAGTGTGCAACATAAATACTGCTAAATTATGCAAATTCTTTTGTTCTCTATTGTTTAATCAACACTATTTAGTGGTAAATAGTACAAAGTATTGCACACTTTTAGTGTTTGTACTCTATCTACTACAAATATATGATAACAGGTAGATTGTGATTGTACCGTATTTACTCGAATAAGCGCCGTGGCGCTTATTACTTTTTTCTCGATCTCACAGTCCCCTTCTTGATCAGAACTACGAATATTGGGGAGATAACCTGATGGGCGAGCGATGAAATTTAATTATTTTAAACTGAAGAATATAGCTTTTATTAAAAATTTACTTTTTATGCTCTTCTAGAGTAATATTATGGTATTAAATGCGGCGCTTATAGGAGGGCGGCGCTTATTCGAGTAAATACGCTATTGGTATTTCTAGGAAAATAATTAGATTAACATAGCTGCATGCACACCTGATAAAAAGTACTAAAACGCCCTGATGTTTCGGATATATATCCCAATACTTCGACAAATGGCTAACGCTCAAAACGGTAGGGTTTTTAACTTCGTTAAATAAACTTGATTATTATTAATAATTAATAATAATTTTAATTTATGTACCACTAATTCACTAATTGTCCTAAGCGCTTAACAATTGATTAAGATAATTAAAAATATTCTAATAAAAATAGAAATCTTAATTGTGTAAACTAATCTTATACTATTAGGGACGGACGATTAGATTTTATACCAAATACCAAAAAAAAAATTCGAGCACAGCCTTAAAGAGAAAAAAAAATTCGAGCACAGCAAATATTCTGAAAAAAAAAAAAAAGATTGTGCAAGATGAAAAAACATGCACATACTTAGAGTGGGAAAAAAATATCGTTCAAAAAAAAAATTGCCCCCCCCCCCCCCCCCCCCCCTCAAAAATCTAATGGTCCGTCCCTTAGCTAATTTATCATGCTGAAACTGCAGTAAAGTTTAAAAGTAGTAGTAAATTAGTAAATTATTATAGAAAAATCTATTAGATATATACACTGCGCAGTTGTTAATTTTCTAAGGATAAAAATTTATGTAAAAAAGATATACTGAACACCGTATAAAAAGTATTTAAAACGTAGTTAAGTTTCGTCATAATAGAGAGGAGGGGGAAACAGCAAAAATGAACAGGGAGGAAAAAGAGGTAAAAATAGAGAGAAGGAAGAATCAAAATATAAAGGGGGAGAAGGTTGATATTACCTAATTGATAGGCCCTTTGCAGGACTTGGTCACGTGCCTATAGATACCGCATAGGAACGGCATTTTGGAATGCAAGGATACCTCGCGGTTTAAAAACAAATTACAACACGAAAAACAAAACACTTCATCTCATTTGGAGATCTAATACTAAAAATTCTTTCTCCTTGAAATGTTGTTTTTGACATAAAAAGTTAGCGTTTAACTTTTTCATGGTTTTCTTTTCCTCTTCTTTTGTGAACATCACGCAAGATAGCGACTTTTCTAGGTTAGTAATCGGGGTAACTTTTAGTTTTTCCCGTTTCAAGACTTCTTGGTACTTGAAATTTCATGAGGTAGTATTTTTTTTGATGATTTGCTGTGAAATAAAGAGAATGGAGGAATGAAACACGTGATCATGTCCTGCAAAGGGCCTATTATTGAACTATAAGGTCTTATTGGCCTTATTGTAATATTATTTAAATCCAAACTTGTAGATAGATTGTAAATAGTATCTTAACACCTATTTTATATTTATGTATTTTATTTTTTCATATTGTAAATTGATTCCGAAAAGCCCTACGGGGAGATTTCAATAAAGTATATGTATGTATATGTATGTATTTGGGCCAATTTTATGCAAACAGGCTATCTCTGAAATACAAACTATTAAATGCACTCTAATAAATAGCCTCGATAGCTTATATTTTATAAAGAACAAAGAAAATCAGGGAGGAGGGAGATATGGTAAAAACAACTATGGAGGAGGGAGAAAAATGGTATAAAATTTGGGAGGAAGGATATTTTAATCCCTGTTCCTCTCCCCTCATAATACTTTGACTAATGATTTACGCTCAAAACGCCGGTAGTAAATTCTAAAGTATCCATTAGATATATACAATAACAAGCTGTGTCAGTGTAACCAAGGAAACAATTTGAATAACAAAAATATACTATATACCGTATTAAATGTATGTAACAACGTACTAAAGCTCTATAAATATTAATTCTTAATATCTCAAAGGATGTTAACGTCAGAATTAGAAACGGTATTAAATTCGTATAGAAGTATGTATTAGATATATACAATAACAAGCACCCTGTGCCAGTGTTTCTAAGGAAACAATTTGAGTACCAAACCTAAACTATATACCATATAAAAAGTATCTTAAATATATATATATAATCCATTAATACTTCGCCGAGAAGGGCCGTTAACCTCCAAAAATAGTAAAATAGTTTTAAACTTATTTTTATACTGAGTTTACGATAAGTGCCCAGTGTCTGTCAGTGTTCTAAGGAAACAATTTGAGCTCCAACGTTAATTTATATACCGTATAAAAAGTATCTTAAATATATATAATGGTCATGAATACTTCGCGAAGGGCCGTTAACCTCCAAAAATAGTATTATAAAACTAGTTTTAAGCTTCTTTTGCTCAGTTTACGCTAGCTGTTCTTGTAGCTATATATCAGTCAGTTCTATATAGCAGGTTTCAAGTCACTTCTGTCGTATACCTGCTTACAACCTGTTGAAAGCTGAAAACACGTTTTACTATCAGAACCTGAATCTAATCAGTAAACGCGGCATTCAACTCCAAAACACAAATCACTAAAACTTTATTATAATGTGATGACTTCGTATTGGAGAGTCTTTTTGTAAAAAGAGAAAAGTTTTGGTCCAAGAACCTGGAATGGAATGAGAAATTAAGCGATTCCTGAATACAGCTTGTTGCAAATAATAATTCTCAGTTGTGATGTCAGTAATGGGATTATTCCAAGTATTTTTAGTCGTTTCTATCATCCAAGTTAATTTCTGTTATCCAGGTATGTATGGAACCATATTTGAACGCCTTAGTTAGGGGATCACTGTGTTGATTCATAATGCTAACGACTGGAAATCAGCAAAGCCGTTTTATTTGAAACACATGACACTATGTTTAATGATCCTGAGGCGCTATTGTTTTAACTGGTGCTAATTCAAAACCTATTTAACGTAGCTTTATTTCTTTTTATCAGTTTTTTTAAAAGTATTGAGATTATGCATTTTTTTATTTAATTTAATTTAAAGAAGGCGATTAAAGATAGTTCCACATATAATGCCACATATAATCATAATTATTGCTTTGAATACATAAGACATACATTTGAAGCATCTATCTTCCCTTTCAGAAAATTAAAAAAAAATCATATTTTTGTTCCTTCGCAAATCATTCGAATTTTTTAAGATTTTTTTTTTTCAATATGTTTATTGATTTATTGAATTTCTAAGATGATTAATTGTTTTTCTAAAAGTTGGTGCGCGTGAGAATCAATAGTTAGTCCGATCCATACATTTTTCTAATTTGAAATTTTAGCAGCTCAATGTTACTATTGTGAATATCAATACCTTACAATAAATTTTAAATATAATATTTTAGTAGCTAAAATATGAAAACACCGTTGCCTTATTATTTCCAGTGTTGGTCATTGAAAACACCTTCATTACTGTTATAATTGGTTATTTATATTTTCCAACTTGGACGTTAAATTGCATTAAGCCTCATGTGGTGATGCTTTGTTGAAATCATAGAGATTACAGACTATTTCAGTTCTTACAGTGCAACGACTTCAACCAAGGTCACAAAAACAAAATTATCAAATCACAATCGATAATATAAACAATAGAATCTCTGGAAATGTTTTGGTTAAAATGCTTATAATTGTAATCATTATATTTGTCTTTTTTCATTATTTCATTATATCACACGATTGAAAAGAAACCATGCTAGTTTGTGAGAACCCTCCGCAACGTTTTTGTTTGATTTTTTTTTTTTTTTTTTAATTTGTTTGGGTGGCCTCGGTTGTAGTCGCACTGTAATTAATGAAGATTTTAATTTTTAAAAATCTCAATTTGAAATCGTTTGATATCGTTAAGATTTTGTTAAGATATTTCACCGATTAGTTAGTCAACGAGACACATTTGCGAAAAATAAAGCATTATATAAATTGGTGGACATTTTGTAAATGGCCTCTTAAATTGATCGATTTAGTTGTTAGGTTAATGTATGTGGCAGCTTATATATGATGTAGATCCTTTGTAAATATGATGGTGAGCGTTTCTGTGAAAAATGATATCATATTTCTCTTCTCAACCATTTCAAGTCGAGACACATTTGGGAATACTAAAGTATTATAAACACAGGTGGACATTTTGTAAATGGCCTATTCAACTGATCGAATTAGTTGGTAACGTAAGTTAATGTATGTGACAGCTTATAGATGATCTAGATCCTTTGTACATGTGATGATGGTGATGACATATTTCTCTCCTCCACCATTTCAAGTCGAGACACATTTGGGAATAATAAAATATTATAAACATTTTGTAAATGGCCTCTTAAATTGATCGAATTAGTCGGTAGGATTAATTACGTAGGTTTTTATAGCTGATGTAGATCTAGCTTTGTACATGCGATGGTAAACGTTTCTGTGAAAAACGATGACTTGTTTCTCTCCCTCACAATTTCAAGTCGAGACACTTTGAACTGCAATTAGTTCCGTTACCACCTGCAGCTCTTTAACTGGAACTAATTGCCGAAGCTGAGACCGACCATACATCAAGGCTACTATTATATGCTTTAACCGTTTATTGCTAAATAGTCAGAAAAATAAATAAATTGATTAAAAAAAAAAAAAAATGATTAATGAGTATGTGAGCTTTTTTTCTTCTATTTTTCAGATGTGAGCAAAAGAAAGTATTTATCAAGATCATCTCGCTCTGAAATAATTAGCTCTTTGGAATCTATTATTGATTCGCCAAGCGAAAATCCTCAGACCGATGTTATTAAATCTTTGGAAGATTTTGTTGAAATTAAACCCAACTCCGTTTCAAAACGCTCTGACACCCAGAAAAGAAGAAGACCTTTGCTAAGACAATTACTAAACCAAAATGGGCAACTTGTTGGAAAGACTACAGTTTTCCAAGAAAATGGGAAAAATTCAAAATCTTCATCAATAAATAAATATTTCAATTTCAATTCCCTTCGAGTTTTCCAAGAGAAGGACAACTCTGCCACTTTGAAAAATCTGCAGAATAAATCTGGCTCCATCAAAAGCTCTGCCACACAAAGCTCAAATATTGTTGCTCCTTCTCAAAATTCACATTTTGCGAATGAGCCACTTGGACCAAATGCATTGCAAGAGAGTTACGTTCGGGAAGATGTAAACAAAAATGATAGAAAAGCTATATACAAAGCCAAGTACATAAACAAGCGAGCAATACAAGTTTCATCTTTTAAAACAAATGAAGAAGCTACTGATTCTACCGAAAATGGAAAAGCAACGCAGGAAAGTGCACAAGGTTCGGCAAGTGATGATGGTTTGGATGACTTGATGGATAGAGCTAGCGGCATCTCAGGATCTGCAAGTGGCATGCCATTTAACCATGATGGTGCACAAACTGTCTACAAGAAAGATGAAATTAACAGCGAAGAAAGTGTCTACAGCCAAGCAAGTGGAAGATCAGAACTCGAAGGAAACCGTACTTCCTTAATGGAGAGATCTAGAGCAGAAATAAGCGGAGAAGAAAGTGGTTCAAGTCAGGAGAGTGGAGTGTCCGGGCTTGAAGAACAAACAAACGCACCTTTAACTTCTGATGAAGTTAATGATCCAAATGAAAATTCTCAATCTGCAAGTGGAGAAGAAAGTGGCTTAGTTACTGAAACCGGCGGAGCAAACACAAAGAAAGACTCAAATGCCTCAGAAGACAACCACAACACACCTTTATCCCTTGATATGAACTTGGAGTCCATCCAACAAATAGCAAATGAAGATCAAAATGATGTGAGTGGTGGTTCTGGAAGTGCTTCAGCAATGTCTTCTGGAGAAGCAAGTGGAGAAGATATGTTGAAATACTCACCGAGGACTAAAAAAGAGAAGGATAACTTAGAGTCGGGTGTTAGCAAACAAACTATTACAGAAGATCTTGTCATTAATGCAAATAATATGGATGCCATCAATAATGACAATGATATCAATAATATTATTGTTAACAATGATATATCTCTATTAGATGACCAGAACAGTTCGGATAATTCCAATAATAACACTGACAAACTTGTTGATAGCGACAATAAGGATTTCGATAATTCCAATTATCAGAATATTATAAATATGGCCAATAATATCACGAACAGTAACAATAACAATGGTAAGGTAGATAATATCAACATTAGTGATGACATTAACGAAGATAATCCCGATGTTTCAAGTGGTGATACCATTGGCTCTGGCAATGATGATGAAACAGCAGCAGGTAACAAACAGCCTTATTCAGATCTTAATGTTTTGAGGAAAACCCCAGGGCCTGATGTTCACATTGATGATAACACTGATGCTGCTAATGAACCTTCAGCTAACCAATCAATAGTAGCAAGTAACAAACAGTCTTATTCAGACCTTAATGTTTTGAGAAAACATCCAGGGCCTGTTGTTAATGTTGTTAATGATAACACTAATGCTGCAAATGAACCATCAACTAACCAGTCAATAGTAGCAAATAACCAACAAGATGTTTCGTGGAAAACTCCAGGACCTGATGTTCACATTGATGATAACACTGGTGCTGCTAATGAACCGACAACTGACCAATCAATGCCTCAAGTAGGAAACATTAAAATCGACGAGGAAATCACCCCGGATATTCATTTGGAGGAAAACGAGTCTTCTGATAAGACGGATGAGGATTTGATGACTTTAAACAATGCCAAAGAAAATACTACAGCGCCTGAAGAACATCAACCTTCAATGAGCATTCGTATTGATTTTAACAGGTTGAAGACTAACTTGGAAAGTGCAATCAATGATACCATTGCTACCGCTAATTCGATGGATCTCAAAGACTCAAAAGCCAACTCACAAAGCATCAAAACACAAACATCGACTAATAAGGAAGCACCTACGGTTGACAAGGCAAACACTCAGAAAGGCGAACTTACGAACAGTGCAATCAATGAAACAAATGCAAATTTGTTAAACCCTAAAGAATCCAAAACTAACTCACAGGGCAACGACGCAGCGATAAATAAGATAACATCTACGTTTGACAAGGCAACCACTCAGAAAGGCGAACTTACGAACAAAACGAAAAATAAGTCGGAAACTACAATGAACGAAACTAGCGCTACTTCAAATATTTTAAGCCCTAAAGAATCCAACACCAAATTGCAGGGCAACGACGCAGCCATAAATAAGATACAAACTACGCATAATAACGAAGATATTCTCAAAGAAGCACCCAAAGGCGATAACAACACCTTGCAAGGTACCCAAACCCAAAAGATTCAAAGCAATAAACCTAATGCAGCTCTAGAACAAGAGAAAAAGCTTATAGCTTTGTCTACAAAGACAGACCAGAACAGCATTCCATATAACCTTACTTTACAAGCAATGGAGCTTAACAAGCCTAAGGGAACTAAGGCAATAAAGGTAGATTATGACATCGAGAAGGAGAAGGAACGTATCGCTGCTTCAGTAAGGTTCGCTGAACAACAACAACAACAACAAAAGAAGCCCGTTAAAGTAGCTAATGCGGCTGAGCTACATGACCACGCCAAGGCTACGTTTCACATAGGATACTTCGGAAGAAAAGGAGAAAAAGGTAAAGTCCTTACTTAAATAGGGGGTACCAGAAACTCATCCCCTTATGAGTTTCTGGGGGTAGTCAGTGTGGAGATAAAGACAAGATGGTCGTAATCAAAGTATTCAAAAAACACCCTTTGATCAATCTAAATATTTTTCAAGACAGTGATTTTGCAATGTATATAAGACAGCTAGTGATAATCCAATATATGAATATTTATCAAAATAACTATTACAAATCTTGCATTCTGATTGGTTGATGCGCGTGCTTTATGAGAGCACGCTCGTCGGCTTTCATTTTGATCAAATTTATCAATTTGTAATTTAATTACAAAGTAAGAAATAATTCAATTTTTTTCATTGATCCTATGATTTAGTTATAAAGAAATATGGAGAAGACAAGTTGGCAAGTTTACTGGATACTTTAAAGTTTGGTAAAGAACCTTCCGTTGTCAACAGAACCGTAGAATTTACCAACATAAAGCAATGTGGATTGTTTGTTGAAGACTATAACGTATCTAAGGTACTTGACATATTTCTTCTAAACATTTCTCACGAATAGCGCTATTTTGGGCACATGTAAGACTGTGAAGCACCAGTTTTTGTTGTTTGTCGAAATATCAGACACCAACAGTCTTTCTCACGACTGCACACACCTGGCTAATTAATTACTACTTCTGAAATTAATAATTTAGAAAATCAACAACCAATTAACGCACAGTATTTGAGTCATGTGGATGGGTTTTGAACATCATGAAACACATTGAAAATTACAATGTTGACAATAACAAGTGTTTGAAATAATTTCCTTCACTAGAGATGAAAACCGCATAGGGCTTCGTGTTTTCAAATGTTCTCTCTTGTCTGGATACCTTAATGAAACACTCGCTCTCCTTTGTGAAATACTTCATCAACTTCTCTTAGCTAGACAGTTTGCCAATTTGAAATTGCAACTGCGAAGTCTTAATCATGTAATAACCAAAGCTGTACTGATTACCTTCCACAGGTTGGAGAATCATGGAACAGAGGTATATTGTCCCAATATCCTTATCTCTACGAAATGCCCAAACATTTCTCCAAATGTTCGACAACAACATGGTTTAACCATACGGACATGCGTGGTAGCGTTTTCTTGAGTTTCCAGGTTAGGAGTATTCTGGGAGATACTATGATGAACAATGCGCGTGTCTGTGCCAAGTATTGCTGCCGTGAACCTCGGTGCAGGGCCTGGACGCTAAGGATACAGGAAGGAGAGACAAGAAACTGTGATAAAGGTAATTTAAGGTAGCCGGGCCTTCGTATGGAAGCGAGACGAACGTTGAGCTAGCTTGCAATTGACATTTTAACACCTTGCGGGACAATTATTCTCGTGTCTTTATCATTGCAAGCTCAACGTTTGTCTCACTTCAATGCAAAGTCCCAGTTACCTTTCAAGATGGCGAAGGGAACCGCGAAGGGGACTATTGAGTATTTCTCATCTTGAAGTATTTCCCATCAAAGTGAGCGTTAATTACATCTGAAGTAAATTAATGAATCTATAGTTACCTAATACGAAAACGACTAAGTTGTAGTTTCTCAAATACAAAATATCACAATAATGGAACTGAATGGAATTGTGAATGCAACAAATACGTACATCTTTAAATACTTTAAATAATTACGACTTGCTGTTGCACATCAATCATACTCAATAAAACATTACTGTGTTAGTAGCCAGAAAAAGTGGCGGCTTTGGTGAACACGTTTCACTTTCTTCTTACACATGGTGACATAACACATTTTCTATTTAGCATTGTGTGTTCGCGATCCATATATGTCATGTCTATTGAGAAAGTCTATATAAAGCCTGTAAGAGTGATTATTGCTTCAACGCAACTCAACAAAAGAAAATACCAATGGAAACTATCGAGTAAACTAGTATAAAAGAAGAAAAAAAATTCTATATATAAAAGAAAATGCCACTGACCAATTTTTTTTATTTAGGTGCATATTGTTGTTGGCTGAAGAGTGCAGTACCCGAAGTCCAATCTGGTGCCGAAAACAGTACATCCGGGATAGTAGATCGTGTACATACCAAACACCCACCAGCAGGCATGCGCTCTGCAGTGCCGCTAGGCGGTATTACCACGGGCTCATTTGAACTCCACGCTGACGGCACGTTCCATGAATGGACAATTGAGAACCAGTCTCCTGGCGGCTCAGCAAAGCTTAACAAAGGAGCACTTGATATGGCTGTCCTTGGCGTTCGTGTGAGCAGTAGAAGTTCTAGTGAAGCTGCTTTGCTGAGGACGTATCCCCCACAGGGGTTCCCTGGGGTTGAGACGCTGTCATATTCAGGAGCATATCCTGTTAGTAAGCTAACACCAGGTAAACGTCACTAAACAAGCCTTTATTTTGTTAACGTTTTTTATAAGGAGGTTGTATATATGTATAATGCACTTAACCATGTAAACAGTGTTATCTTAACGTGCCTCTGCCTTCCTTCCTTCCTTCCTTCCTTCCTTCCTTCCTTCCTTCCTTCCTTCCTTCCTTCCTTCCTTCCTTTTGTGTCTAGCAAACGTTATATTAAGAATGCTTAAAAGCAAGAACAACAACAAGAACAAAACATAGCCGAGTATTGGAATTAATCTTACATATAAACATTTCTCTCTTTTTTTGCAGGTGGAAAGATAACAGAGCAGATTAAAATGGACCTGTTTGCTTTCCCATCGTTCCATCCAAGAAACCCTTACGACTCTGCAGTTCCTGCTGTTACATTTACTTTAAACCTTGAAAACAAAGACTCGTTTGAACCTGCCAATGTCTCGTTCATGTTGAACCTTCCACTTGGATATCAAGAGGACACGATCAGGACTGGTGATAACTATGGAGAGGCTGTCTTTACAAGGTAAGGAATAACATGAACTGAGAACACACGTCTCAATACATACACAATAGAACAGATTTCATATTACTATGGAAAGCTTACGGCACAAACACGGTAGGCACGTCATAAAATTATAGAAACATAAGTCGTATGACTGTTAAAAGTTCAGTGCCGTGTGCGGTACTGATTTGTTTTTGACAGTCATACAAAATCTGATCTATAGCTAAATGTGGAAGATTTCTAAATCAGATTGTTAGAACAGATTGTTATATTGAGCACTCATTGCTGTTACTCTTATCTTACTCTTACTCATCCTCAATTCTCCAAAAACATCATATAGTAACCCTAAATCTCTTTGTATTTTCCAGGAATATTCTTCCATCTGAATGCGCCAGGGCCTGTGCTAAAATGCCTAAATGTATGGCATGGACAACCAATGGTCCTACCGCTTGCTTACTTAAAGACAAAATGCCTCTACACTCGTGGCAGAGCGGGATTATTTCAGGACTGAAGGGAATGTGGTCCGTTGATGGAACCATGCTTACCATGGAACGACCAGGGTTTTTCCCTCAAAGTGGAAGTACAACACTTTATGCCGTGGAAGGGGAGGGTGAAATCGCATCTTTTGCTGCTTCTGATGACTTTTGGGAGACGTGGCAACAGTTTGCCAAATCAGGATTGGTCGGGAACTTTACGAGTAGCACATCAATGGCTCTCCACGGTTCTGCGTCGATCCAGACTACTTTACAACCCGGCCAGAAAAAGTCGCTGTCTATAATAATGGCCTGGTACTACCCTAACCGTGACCACGCCCAAGTCAGTATTGGAAACTTTTACAGCAACTTGTTCAGCTCAAGTCAAGCAGTTGCACTGCACATGCACAAGAATTTGATTCAAACAGTTGGTTACATCATAAACTGGCAGGTTCCATTCCTCCTTCCGAATTCGTTCATACAGGAACCCCATCATGTCAATAAGCTGCCATTATGGCTGAATGATTTGCTAATGAACAGTGTGAGTTATTGGCGGTCATCATTCTGGACTAAAGATGGTCGTTGGAGGCAGTGGGAGGCATATGACTGTAATGATATTGACACGATACACAGTGACATGCGAAGAATATTGCCCTATATGATATTCTATCCAGGTAATTAAACGACTTATTTGCTGGCTATCTGGTTATAGGTGGGTCACAGACAAATTGGCTGCTTGATGGCCTGAGTTAAAAAAAGTCCCCTTTACAGTTCATTGCGCCATTTTGAAAGGTAGCCGGGCCTTTGCATTGAAGCGAGACGAACGTTGAGCTTGCAATGATAGAAATACGGAAATAAGTGTCACGCGAGGTGTTAAAATGTCTCTATTGCACGCTCAACGTTTGTCTCGCTGCCTTCCAAGATTGCGCAGGGGACTGTGAAGGGGACTTTTGAAAATTTGAAAATACTTGACTGATGAAAATTTTTGATATATATTTGAAATCAGCATAATTTTTATCATCATATAAGTTCAAGTTCATTTTTAGTGGAGGATCCCTTTAATTCACTTTAAGAAGTACATTAATGAATATATATATGAATGAATAAAGTGATCAGTCTTTGGACTAATATCGCATTGTAAATGTTTGTGATTCCTAACATACTGCATTCTGTTTACAGAGGTTGTTCGTCATCTGTTGTTATCATGGGCTGCGAACCAGTATTCCAATGGAATGATGCAAGAAGCTCTGACGGAAGGTTGTCTTGGAAAAACAGGAAAATTAGGTACATGATTCTTCTAACTGTGTGCATCATAATTTGTTTATGATTTTTCTCAAAACGCAAAACAGAAACGTCCGAGTCACTTTTAGTAGTCAGTATCATTAGTCAGTTTTAGCATCACTAATAGTATCTTTATTTATTAATAATATTGTATCTTTGTAGATATATAATTGTCGTTTTTTAACATCAAGATTATAAAGCGCCTCTGGACATTTATTATGAATTATTATCATTTTATTATAGTGGAGCTTTCTATTAAAAAGAAAAGGGAAAAGAAACAAATATTATAACTAATCTATATAACTAAGCAACTAGAGTGATTTTCATATGACCGTGAAAGAATAGGCAAACTAATAGTTAGTAGTAAACACTAAACCCATTGCTTTCTTTTGTTCTTTATCAACTACCACAAACTAAATGGTCTATTTTCTTGCACGGTCATATAAAAAAAAAGAAAAATCAAAGAAAGAAAGAAAATCACTCAATCAAGTACAATCGAAAACTTCTAGTCTTTCATCAGCAGTTTTATTGTTGTGCTAATAGGGTCCGTGTTATGGTGTCGTCCAATCACAACAATTGGGAATTGATTCGATTAGAGGTTAAAAATAAAACTCTCCCTATTAAAAAGCCATTTTAATTTAAAAATTCTCAAAAGAAAATTATTCAGTGTGATCAACAGCTATTGAATTATAAATATTTGACTGTACAAAGGAGTTTTTACTCCTGATACACGTATAATTAAGAAACAGGCCATAGGATATTTGAGGGAGGTATTAAAGGAAAATGTTTTGTTTAGAATATTTTAGCCCTCAAGGCTGTGCATGATTTTTTTGGCATAGTTTTTTTTAATGTCAGAGTGCATGCAAAAAAAACCTATTAAACCAAATCAAATAGTCAAAATAAGTTAAATAATTAAATATACTCAACAAATAACAACGGAATTAGAGACTTCTAAGGAAAAAAAAAGCCAACAAAATACAGTATAACTATAAACCTTGCGCCGTAAGTTACGGACCCTACACGATCTGGTCACAAGACAGTGTAAAATATTCGGTTCAAAACTTGCTGTTCAACCTTCGCGCTCGGTTTATAAACTTATTATTTTTTGTAAACAGACTATGCAGGTGGTCGCGTAATGGCCGACAGTACGTCGATGTTTGTGGTCGGAGTATATCATTACTACAAGTGGACTGGGCATAAAGATGTACTTGACAAATTATGGCCTGCTTGTAAGAAAGCAATCACTTGGTTGATCGTTGACAGCACCCACGGTAAATATGAACATGTAATAATCTGACATTGATTATGAAATTTTGTTTTCAGTCTCATGAACAATGGGCAAGTCTCATTGACAAACCAGGATTTATACTAGGCTACAGAAAGATGCAAATTATGGCTTATTCATGCATATGTTTCATTCATTCACTTATCCATACATTCATTCATCCATCCTTTCATTCAACCATCGATCCATTCATTCATCCATTCTTTCATTCATTCATTCATTCATTCAATCATCGAACAATCCATTCATTTATCGATCCGTCCATTCATTCATTCATCGATTCATTCATTTAATTATCCATCAATTTGTTCATCCATCCATCCATTTATTCTTTCATTCATTCATTCATTTATTTATTTATTTATATATTTATTTATTTATTTATTTATTAATTTATTAATTAATTAATTAATTTATTTATTTATTTATTTATTTATTTATTTATTTATTCATTTACTCATACATTCATTCATTCGCCCATCCAATAATCCATCCTTTCATCCATTCATTCATCTATCCTTTTATTCATTCATCCATTCATTCATTCATCCATCCATTCATGCATTCATTTTTTCATTATTTTCTTTTTATAATTGCAGGTACAGGACTCCCGTTAAGGAAAACTTCCTACTACAGTATTACAGGCATCGACAAGTACGACCATCACATCTACGACAGCGTCATCTACCTATTGGCTCTCCGTGCGTCACGTGACCTTGCCACGCACCTTAAAGATGACGATATGGAGAAAACAATATCAACAGCTTTGGACAGAGCACAGACTTTGGTTGAGAAGGAGTTCTGGAATGAGCATAATCGTTACTATAGGGCGTGGTGGGATATCGAATACGGCGCTGCTGATTGGCTGATGTCTGATTCCTTCTATGGTCAGGTTAGTATTAATCAGTGAAATTCATAAATCCTTTGTTATGCCAGTGAGGTTAATAGCTGTACACCTTATTCTGTTATCGCGGTAACAAAGAAATATACATGCTTTGAAATGTATGTGGATGACTGGAATGTACTTTCATTGTCATTCATTGTATAGAGTAGAACAATACTATCTAATTTTTGCACGCTTTGTTCTGTTTTCACTGTAAGCTTATGCAAATTTTGAGCTTCGAATGCTTGGAGTGTTCAATTCGCTTTTGACTTTTGTGCAAGATGGCTGAATGTGATGCTGGGAGCCGATTCCGGTAGCCGATGAGTTAGGAACAAGAGTGCAGTTTAGTGAAAAGTACTGTATCTAAAAACACCCAAAACATTACTAGGTGGGCTGTTAAGATTTTTGAGGACCGGCAAAGGAGCAGAGCAGATAAATTTCCGAAATCTTTCCATGCAAAGTAAAGAACAGGTACAATTTATAAGCAATGTTTTAGCAGTACCCTTGATTTCTGCATCTGATTTTTTTGGTAGAAAACACAGAATAATCGGCCGAAAAAGGAAATTTGTTATCCTATATTTGATGAAATATCAGATGAACTGCTAGCCACTATAGATTTTCCTGAATTAAGTGCGCCTTACGTTTCAAATTTTGGATGATTAGTTAATTTTATGTAACGTGAACCATAATTGTGACTTAAATTTGAGTTTGCTTGATATAGTTTTTTTGTTACAAGTCACTAGTGGTTGTATCTAATTTATACACCTATTTCAAAAATCGTTGTCGCAAACAAAGCCACAGTCCACACTCTGAAGCCTGCAAAGGATGCCGTTTTTACTTCTCTAGTTATCGATTTATTCATAGCATATTTTGGTTGTACATGTTTCTGTTATATGACCAAAACGAGATGTTGTAGTGGTAGATATGAATACAAGTATTTCTTTAAAAAACGTGCAATAAATCACAAATTAAGTCCATATTACCGACACCCTTTGCAGGCTTTAGAGTGTGGACTGTAGCCCTTCGGCTGCGACAACGATTTTTTAAATAGGTGTATTTCAGATACAACTCACCAGTGGTTGTATCTAATTTACATGTTCATTGTTTTAACCCCTGTTTTCCCTGGCGATTATTCAAACCCTCCCCGTGCTTTAAGTTAGTATTGGCTCTGAAGGGTGTTCAAGTGATCTGATTTCTCATGTCGGATTGGCTGGAAAGCTTATGAATTATCATTGAATTTTACAAATGCCGATACAACACGGCCACTCATTTTGTAATTAACATTGTAACATCCCCCGATGGTTTATTCAAATAAAGATGATAACGATTACTTGTGTTGTTTACATTTCAGGTATGGGCTTACACACTCGGTCTAGGGGACCTGGTTCCTAGAAAAAAATTACGTCAGCATCTATATATGGAGGCTGAAATCAACGACACTCCATGGGGACTGCGAGTTATTGACGATAAACGACCACCAAAGAATGAAGAGGATACATCCCTTGTACTCAGTTATAAATACCCCGGATGTGAGTCTCTTGAAAATGTCTCCAAGCATAAATCTATCTGGATGGGAGCTGATGCCGATTGGTCTTCTCTTATGATACATTTAGGTAGGCACTACTGAAATTTGTATTATTTATAAGTTTACATATAAAATGTATGAATAATTAATGAGAATTTTACAAAAGAAATCACGTCCGTGACGAGATCTGTAAATCTCATACAGATTTCGTTCTGATTTGCAGCAAGTTTCGACTTGAATATTATCGACCAGATTTACTTTTATCTTGACAATTTTAGTAAAATATGAAAGAACTAACGTTGGACTTAGTACTATACAATATTACACTGAGGAAGAGCTTCGAGAGAGAATGATGCATGGTTTTGAAATAATTAAATATTTATTCATCTAAATATATGATATGTCATTTCTACAGAAACTGATCCTCGCAAAGCCTTAAAACAAGCCAAGAAGCCTTTAGACCACTGGCGGTCAACTCTAAACGACCAATGGAACATCCATGAACAAATCTCCTCAGGGGGGTATGGTCAGGATGGATTACCATGGGCCAATTCACATGCAAATGCTCACTTAACCATGTGGCATATTCCTCTAGCGGTCAGCGGTCAACAGTATTCGGCTATAGAGGGATCACTTACTTTCTGGCCGATGTTAGTAGTTCCGTTCCAGTTACCGTTCTTCACTCCTACGGCGTCTGGACTGATTGGAGGCACGATGGTGAATGGAAATGATCTATTTCCTGAAGAGATGTTTACATTCCAAGTAACTTCAGGTACATCATTGGACATTTTTTAAGTTGCAGGAAGGAGGGAGAGGGAGGGAAGAGGGTGAGAAAGAGGAAAGTCGAGGGAAAGGGAGAGCGACGAAGGAAGAAGAGGAGGGGTAGAAGAGAAAGGCGAGAAAGATTGAGGATGAAGAAGGGAGTAAATAGAAGACTTGGAGAGGAGGCATAGCGTGAGGTAGAACAAGGTGAATGGAGTGCAGAAGGGTGAAGAAAGAATAAAAAAGAGTGATAGTTTATGGGAGGGTATGATTGATAAATCAATACAATGAGAAGCAATTGAAAGTATCCAAGTGTGAAATCAGGAGAAAAACGCATAATACAGAGCAATGATTGTAAGGAAAGTGAAGACGTAAATTGGGATCTGGACGCAAAAATCTAGGATCGAAGATGGATAAAAAGAGGAAAGAGAGGGGACTCATATCATGAAAAAATTGCAGTTAATAAAAGCAATAATGAGCATGGACACAACACAAAGCATGGAAACGAATATAGACTACCAATTGTTAAAACAAATTGGGAAAAAGCAAAGGCTGTCCTATCATGCCATTAAAGAATGGAACAATCTAAGTGACGTTGTTAAACAATCTTCAAATATTTCTCAATTTATGTCTTTTTTCGGAATGCTATTTGAATTTTTACATTTTTTGCATAATTGTAATTTCTTTTTCTCATTTTGTATCGATAATTTGCCTTCGACTTTTAACTCCATCACATGATGCATAAAAATTAGTTTACAGGACCTTCTTGAAAATCACTAAAGTGAAGGAGCATCCTGTTAAAATATCATTATAAATAAATAAGAGAGTGATTATCTGTATCTGCATCTGTATCTAACGTGTAATTCCTTTTTTACTTATATAGGTGAGGTTCGTCTTAAAGTGCTCAAGATATTTGACACACCTTATGGACAAGGTGAAATCCACCTTGCAGCAGGTTCAAAGGTCAGCTGGTCCAAACCTAGAGCAAACGTAAGAAATATATTAAGTGAGTTGAAGAATAAGTAGTGCGCAGCAGTTATGTATTATGCACCCCTGCGTAACAAGCTCAAGTAAGAAGTATAGTAAGCTCAAGTAACACCGCTGCAGTTTGTTAAATGTACTCAATAGTCCCCTTCACAGTTCCCTGCGCCATCTTGAAAGGTAGCCAGGCCTTTGCATCAAAGCGAGACGATCGTTGAGCTTGCAATGACCTTTTCTTAAAAGACCACGCGAGACAATTATTCATGTCATCATTATCTGATTCAATAAAACTGAATATTAAACAATTTATAAAAAAACTTTACATTTTATAGAACAGTGTTAAAAAGAGTAAACACGGATTAAAACGTTTAAAAACTCATTAAAAAGTTATTTTTGTAGATATTTGTGTCTTTAAAATCAGCCCTTTTCATATTAAAGTTATAATTATTACTGAGTATTGTATCATTATCAAATCGTGAGCAACATTAAAGATAAATTAAAACTTTAAAAATATTTTCTTTAAACTGCTTCGCGATTTACGCCGGAATGTCATTTATTATAATTGTAACAGTAGTCTGAAAAAAGCTGAACTAAATATATATTGTATTAATATATTTGAAATAAAATTTCGAAATAAACAATTAAAGAATAAAAAATAAACATAAATATAAAATGAATTTGTTTTTTGATTGATTTGTGTTTTCTTTCTTTCTTTCTCTGTTTTTTTTTTTTTTAATTTTGTCCTCCTTTCTTTTCTTCTTTCTCCCTTTCTTTCTTTCTTTCTTTCTTCTTTCTTTCTTTCTTTCTTTCTTTCTTTCTTTCTTTCTTTCTTTCTTTCTTTCTTTCTTTCTTTCTTTCTTTCTTTCTTTCTTTCTTTCTCTCTTTCTTTCTTTCTTTCTTTCTTTCTCCCTTTCTTTCTTTCTTTCTTTTTCTTTCTTTCTTTCTTTCTCCCTTTCTTTATTCTTTATTTATTTATTTATTTATTTATTTATTTCTCTATTTCTTTCTTTAATTTCTTTCTTTGTCTTTCTTTCTTTCTTTCTTTTTTCTTCCTTTATTCCCTTCTCTCTATCAGAAGCATACTTTTCTATCATAACGCTTTTCAACCATTCCCTGCAAAAGGCCATGTACATATGAACATACTTAATAAAACCGGCTTTGATCTTAGATAAGTAAGTCTTACTTCTTAAAGAGATAAGCCCCTTTCATGCCAGTCATGATTACAGATAAACCAAGTAGCTTATAAAATATACTTTTGATTATATCACTATACACACGTGATTATCAGTCACTACAGATAGTCTAAACTTGCATGATAGCATTAATAATATTATCGTTATTTTTATTATTATTATTATTGCTGTTGTTGTTGTTGTTGTTATTATTATTATTATTATTTGTATGTGATTATCAGCCCCTTGAAATAGGTATAAACTTGAAAAGAAATCACATTAATAATATCATCGTCATCATCATCGGCATCCTCATTATTATTATCATTACCTGAATATAAGTCTAAACTTAAAAAGTAAGCGGACAAAAGTGTTTTATTATATATGATAATGTATTTGATATCAAAAAAAATTGATGTTCATCATCATCATTATCATCATGTGCATATAATCATCATCAGCAGCATGATGATGATCATCATCATTTGATTATTACCCATATCATTTTTAGTCTCATTATATTGTATATACTAGTCGTTTCTATCAAAAGTAAGTTGCTGCGAGCTGTTTACATTGCTAAATTGCAGAACTTTCGAATCGAGATTTTTGCTGGCATATCGCACACAGGAACCCCAAGAATGGTGTTGCTGCTCGCCTGATGGCTAGCATGCAATTACTTTATCTTGGTCATCATGGTAATCTGACAATTCCCGATGGTTTAGCGTCACGGTATATCCTCTGATTTACCACGATATGACGTCAGCAGTTGGTCAAAATGTTAGGTACATAATAGCCTCCTCCGCAGGCAACATCTTTTCCTCCTTTGGGCTTCCTTTGTAATATTTTTCTTTTTTAACTTATCTTCGTTCCCAGACTACAGAGAGATCCTTGCGGTGGATGCTTTGTACATCACTGTGTTATCGTGGTATAGAGTGATTTTCTTTCGTTCGTTAAAAAAATAGTACGCATAATACACGGTATTACCTGTTGGTAGTTAGTACTAAGAGCACTATTTTGTATACATTCAATTCAAAAACCATTGTCGCCAATAGGCTTCAAGTCTACGCGACTAGACCGACAGGTAGCATGGGTAGAAATCACCGAAGCGGCGAATTATTCATAATTAGTTGATTGAGTGCGCGTGGTATTAGCCACTTTCCTATCGAATTTGGGGTCTGGGACGAGTTTCGGTACGCAAAGGTGTCTGGGATCGTTACTCGGGACGCATTCTTGTTTGATTACTGTAAAGTATCTCGCCAAGCAATCATGCCAAACTATACTGCTGCGTTCCAGGTTGCATTAGGCCTCGTCTACACGAATCCGATCCGGCTGAAACCGCATAGAAATATTTGCGTCCACACGAAACCGCGTATCCGGAGGATTCAAGTAAAAATATATGCGGTTTCGGTGACCGGATTCAATGGATTCGTGTGGACGATAGGCCGATTCGCATCAAAAAGTATGCGGTTTCGGTGACCGGAATCAATGGATTCTTGTTGACGATAGGCCGATTCGCATCAAAAAGTATGCAGTTTCAAAAGTATCCGGATCCGTGTAGACGGGGTCTTAGATACTGTGTGCATTTATCCGCTTCGGTGATTTCTACCCATGCTACCTTTCGGTCTAGTCCCGTAGATTTGAAGCCTATTGACGACAATGTTTTTTGAATTGACTGTATACAAGACTAGAGTGGCCTTCACGCATTGTAGCATGAAAAGGGATTTGATTTTCAACTTTACTGAATATACTATGACGATCAATGAATTTGTTATAACAGGTTATAAAAGTCATTGCAGTTTCTTATGTTTTAATCTTTAGAATAAATGATTGTTATGATGGAATTAATTTATTGTATGACATATAATCTTGACTCTTCTAGTCTCTTTGTATCTATTACCAACTGATTACGTACTACTACAAACTAGTTACTCATTCTTCTTTCACAGACGACGGAAATTCACTTTATCTTGGCATTTGTACCACAATAAACCATTAGAAATCTAAAAAGCAAATTTCTTCACGCGCACGTAATCAAGGCGGGCGTTTAGTGACGTCATTTGTTGATATAGCCTTTTATTTAAAACGGCTCTCGACCAATCAGCGCGCGAGAAAATCTAGTTATGATAAAAATTATATTTTTAATGTAGTTTTTTTTTGTCAATTTTACATGTGATTTTTATTTATTTTTAATTTAATTAAAATAAACAATTACTGCAAACAATAACCTTAATGAAATCGTAAAGAATACAAAATAAATTATTCACTAGATTAATTTTAATTATTTCTTTCTTTCTTGTGTTATGTCTGACAGAATTAAAATCTCGAATTAAAAAGACAGGATTAATAGAGATAAAAGCTTTCAAATCCAAAATAAAGTACTTAGACTTAAATTAAACGACATTTTGTAACCATGTTTGTGGTAACTAAGCAACCATTAACATATCCAGTATTTTTAAGATACGCTTACAGGTGCTCTTCTATCACTTTCGCCTGTAGCTAGACAATAGACACATGAAATATAATACAACTAAAAGATCTTAAATAAACACCGGCGTTAAAAGTCAAATTGGTATGACAGTTAAAACGAAAAAAAAATTCAGTTTTTTAATACTCAGTTTTTCTGTATTGTTTACACTTGTTAACAAACATTAAACACATGAATTATATAATTTAATAACAAAACGAAACAAGTAAGCAAACATAAAGATATTTAGTTAAATAATACGGAGGAAAGAAATATAATATAATAGAAAAGATTACACACATCTGTGAAATTAAACTTTATCATCGATCACCATCATCGTCATTATCATCATCACCATCATCATCATCACTATCACCAAGCCAACGTGTTGAAACTGAAAGTTATCATAATCATCCGCATCATCTTAATAATCATCATCATGCTTATATTTGGAATCATTCTCTGATTGTTGTTATTGTATATATATGCCAACGTGTTGAAACTGAAAATTAAACATCATCGGCATCATCATCACCATCATCCTAATCATCATCTTAATCATCATGCATCATCATCATCATCATCATCACGACCATATTGGGAATCAGGTTATTATTGTTAATATATATATATATATATATGAAACTGAAACTGAAACTGAAAATTAAACATCATCGGCATCATCATCATCTTAATCATCATCATCATAACGACCATATTGGGAATGAGCTTGAAACTGAAAGTTAACATCATATTCATCGCTATCATCACCATCAATCATCATCATCATATTGGAAATCAGCTTGAAACTGAAAGTTAACATCATATTCATCGTCATCATCACCATCAATCATCATCATCATAACGACAATATTGGGAATAGGTTTGAAATTGAAAGTTAAGATCATCATCACCATCACCACATTCTAGTATTGTTAGTCAAAATAAGGAAATGCATTGTATAGTTACGAGAATCGATTTAGAACCCTTTTAGCTAATGCTTTTAGCAGGTAAGGGCTACTTCCAATCCCGGAAACTAGATATTCTAATCTCTAAATCTCACTCGATCGCTAAACCAAAACTGTGCCAATTTATTGTAGTTGTGGAAACACATGATTTCTGAAATAGTACCCTACTGTTAATTACTGAACTCAATAAAAATACACTGTTAGATTAATCGCGATATTTTTCGAGTACAAAAGGGTATTTAAGTAATTTATACTGACAATTCGGGCTTGAAATCAAGCTTCGTGTGGATGCCGAAAACGGTAACTTATATCTATTAACTGAAACCTAGAAAAAATATATTCTACACATTTCGTACAGAAATATAGCAAAACATCCGTCTGCAAAGTCATTTTTGACAATTTTGTTATATATCTCTCAGAGAAAAAAGTGTTACTTGCTGACTTATTTAACTTATGTTAACTGAACCATAGAAAACATAAATTCTATACATTTCGTGTAGAAATGTAGCAAAAAACTCCTTTGCAAAGTCATTTTTGTCATGTTTGCAAAGTCAATTTTCTTATATATCTCTCAGAGAAAAAGTATTATTTACTGACGTTTCGTACTGGACCAAGCGCCTTCCTGTAGCAACTAAAGTGATATTAAAAATCTAGCTTTGTCAATATACCATACTACAGATATATATTGATATTTTTGTGATCTATCTGTATTTCACTTATATACCGAACGCATTTCACTTTCATATATATTAATATTTTTTTCATGTATCTGTATTTAATTTATACACCGAACGCATTTCAATTTCATAAATATTGGTATTTTTCTCATCTATCTGTATTTCACTTATATACCGAACGCATTTTATTTTCATATATATTGGTAGTTTTGGATGTTTTGATTCGAGTCTATAATCTTTTCATTTAGACGGTTCTCAAATAATATACATAGCTAATTTATTACTGATATGAAAATGTTCTTTTCATTTGCTTAAAATTTAAGAGGAAAAACTTATAATGGTTTTGCATTCGCAGTAGATAGATTTCTTATAGTACATGTAATCTTGGAACATACTCTCTTGATCCCTTGTTAATGTGGCCATAATACAAATCACTTCTAATAAGGAAATGGATCAAGCAGAATGAGGCATTTTAAAGCCTTTCAGCTTGAAGCTTGTGGCTGGGATTTTGGAATCGTTTTTTTTTATGCATGTGTACATTCTGTCTATCAAATATCGCTAATTTAACATAGTATAGTTAAATACTTGCGTCTCCGTTAAGTAGGACTGGCTACGAAGTTTTAGATTGCACTTGTTTGTTCGGTAATTTGTTGATTTTTCCTGTACCTTAAACTTTTATTTCCTTTTTTATTTATTTATTTACTTATTTATTTATTGTTTTTTTAATTTAGTCATTGTTTGTTTTTTTTTTGGTTTGTTTGTTTGTTTATTTAACTTATTTATTTATTAATATATTATTTTATATATTTATTTATTCATTTATTGCTCTGTTAATTAAGCCATTGTTTGTTTGTTTATTTATCGTATTTATTTATTTATCAATAAATTATTTTATTTATTTATTTATTTATCAATAAATTATTTTATTTATTTATTTATTTATTTATTTATTTATTTATTTATCAATAAATTATTTTATTTATTTATTTATTTATTTATTTATTTATTTATTTATTTATTTATTTATTTATTGCTATGTTAATTAAGCCATTGTTTATTTATTATTAGAGTGCAAACAATTATATTGTTAAACATTAACAAAAACTAATTTTGCTAAATTTCCGCGAATGCGTATTGTGCGCTAGCTAGGACACTTGATTGCACGTGCACACTAAATTTAGTCTATCCACAATTCAACTATTTTTCACTAATTTCTACTAATTTTCGACTAATTAGTTTTTGTGTTTCACGGTTATATTGTTTGCACTCTAGCTTATTTATTATTTATTTATACATTATTTTGTTTGTTTATTTATTCTCAAGTTTATCTTTTTTTGATCCATTCGTATTTATCTCGTTATTGTAAACTAAATGATATTCATCCGTTCTTTGATTTGTAGTATTGTTTATCTATTTTCATAACATGTTTGTGTTCCTGTTCTCGCATTTATAGGATTCATTGTTTTTTCTTTTTGATTTCTATTCTTTTTCTTAATTAGCCTTGCTTTATCTCCATTGAGTATTAGAACGTAATTGGAAAATTGAAATGGCTGAAAAGCCATTTATATTGGCAACATTGAAATGGTTTATTCTCATCATTGATACATTACGGCATTTAAATGGGTTATCTACGTCATCAGTAGATAGAACGACGCAGGAAGAACTAATATGTCTAAGCTACTCTAAATGTACAACAGTATCTATAAAGGTTGTCAAAAGTGGCACTTTATTCCAAGACTGAAAGGCAGTTTGGTATTATACAGGCTTCTATACTGTTCCAATTAACAATGGGCGCGCCATCTTGAAAAGTGAACACCTAATTACCTTATATTGCTATATTGTAAGGGTCTAAATGAGACAGTCTGTTCTAATATGAACTTATATTAGCATAATACCTTGTAAATGTCTTCTAAGTGCAAAGTATGGTGACTCGGTACTGCCTTTGTCCAAGAGGTAGGGGTGATCGGCGGAGGTTTTGAAAACAACCCCTAAAAAGTACGCACAGATAAAAATAACTGTTAAAGCCTTGTTGATTTCAACCCCTAAAAGGTACGAATGTGCGATGTTCTTGCCAGCCAAGCTTACTTTTAGCAAGCAACAAAGCTAAAGGACCCTAGAAGGTATGCACAGGAAATATTTAAACCCTAAAAGGTACAGCGATCACCCCTACCACTTGGACAAATTAGTAAGCGGAACAGCCTGTATGATATTAATGCATATATGGAAATACAAATAACCGAGGCTGCTTCCCTAGTTCAAAATAGAAACATTATTAGCTATTCAGTGCCAAGCGGAAAGGAATTACAGACATACATCAGCTGAGCACATTTGCCCTTGCCAATATGCCACTGATTTGAATAAACATATCACAAATGTAATCTTTACAATTCAAAATAGGACATTTTATGAACTTTCTTTTTTTAGCTTAATCAGTATCCATGTACAAGCTGAAAATAAGGTCGTTTTGGACGATTGTATACCCGGGGGAGGGGTATAAAAAATCTTGCACAGCCTCAACGGTAAATAAAATATCTTGTACAAAAAACTGCTCCCCCCCCCCCTCCCCCTCAAATATCTAATGGTATAAATTAATAAATACCAACGGTAAACATAATATCCTGCACAAAAAACTGCTCCCCCTCCCCCTCAAATATCTAATGGTATAAATTGATAAATGTCAACGGTAATCAAAATATCCCGCGCAAAAAACTGCTCCCCCCCCCCCCCCCCCCTCAAATATCTAATGGTATAAATTAATAAACAAAATATCCAGTACAAAAAACTGCTCTCCCCTCTAATTCTAATGGTCCGTCCCTTAATTACCAGTTTTTCGGACTATACACTATAAGAAAGGATTTCATCCTGCTTACTAATGTTTCGAGCGTTAATGGTTAGTCATATTGTACGATTGTAAGTAGATAAATTGAAAAGTTAATGATAAAATCAGATGAATGTACACTATATGTACAAAGATATCAATATTAACCCTTGTGTTGAATTATCATTATTACTCCTTTTAAAAGCATTTTGAAAAGGTGGATATTGGACTAGAGGCTATATTGGACATATCCGTTCCCCATGGCAACTCATTGAAACACAACGAAAATGTTAATATCGTCTTTTTAGTACTGCTTGGGTCATTGCTATTTTTATCGCTTTTGGCATCGTATTTGACAGCTTTAATTCATTGCCATTATCATTATCATCATCATCATCAACAACATTATCATTGTCTTTGTCATTTTTTTTTCCCCTTTTGTCATCCTTTTTGTCTGCTTGAATTCATTGTCATAAATATCATATCCATCATCAACAACATTATCATTGTCTTTGTCATTGCTATTTTTATCTTTTTTGTCATCGTTTTTGCCAGCTTCAATTCATTGTCATTATTGCCAAAATCGTCATCAACAACATTTTTATTTTTATCGTTTTTTGGCAGCTTGAATTCATTGTCATTATCACCATTGCTATTACCATCATCAACAATATTGTTTTGTTTGTCATTGGTATTTTAACCGTGTTTGTCATCGTTATCATTATCGTCATTGCCATCAACATAATCATCATCAATAACATTGTCATCATCATCATCATCATCACCATCAACAATATTGTTTTTTCCTCATATTCCCTTTCTCTCCCTCCACTCTTCACCGGTCCTTCCCACAAAGAGAGAGCCTAATACTCAGGCTAATAAGGCTAATAACTTGCGTTAGTTTTTATTTTAAATATAATAAGAGAGTGGTTAATGTAATAGTTAAAACATGTTAGTAGTAGACTCTACATTATTTCGATTTTGTTCGATGCATGTCTATCAAATATATTACATTTTTTCCCCTTTCACGGTCAACATACAGCTACAAACTAAAGTTATACCTTTTAATGCTAAACATATTGAGGTTACTTTTTTGACTCGAATTCTTAAAGTCAACATGAGTCACCATCTGTCATCATCATTTCTATATTTAGAACAGACCGACATTAAACATGAAATACAACAAAAGTAATCTACTAAAACAATCTTTGCCATACAAATATATTTCTTTATTTAATTAAAAATATATAAATTCATATTGTTATTGTATTGTTTTTATTATATTGTTTTTATCATTGTATATAGGCTATACGTATTTTCTGTATTTATACATACTGAAAGAAATATATTCAGAATATTATTATTATTTCCTTTATTTCACAAACAATCATTTACAATAAATGTTGCTGGTAGCTTAGATCTAACCCGATCCTGAGAGCTGAAGCACTTTTCTTAATATGTGGCAATTATTATTATTATTATTATTATTATTATTATTATTATTATTATTATTATTATTATTATTATTATTATTATTATTATTATTATTATTATTATTATTATTATTATTATTATTATTATTATTATTATTATTATTATTATTATTCAGTATACTATCATTATTAAATATATGTATATACTTGTAAGGACAATGAGAATTTGTAATGTACTAGAATTAAAATATTATTATTATCATCATCATCATCATCATCATCATCATCATCATTATTATTATTATTATTATTATTATTATTATTATTATTATTATTATTATTATTATCATTGTTTATTCAAACTTCAGACTATGTTTTTACATGATATAAACAAATATTGTGGGCATAGGTAGCCTAAACTTACAAAGATTATTATTATCATTCCATTTCCTGTATCAGTAATTTATATATTATTCTGTTGAGATCGACCTGTAAGACTGCTAATTCAACACGACCGTAGGTACTAGAATACCCTTGTATCTTATGGCACTTTGAATGCAATTAGTCGATCCACCTTGAACTTTTTATAAATAAATAATCACTTACTACGAGATAACTTAAAAAAATGCAACAAGGTCATCAGACTTTGTTAAAAAAATCAATGGTTATATTTTAAGTCAAATGCGAAAATGATGAAACAAAATCTAAAGAAACTGTAAAACAATATAAAATTAGTAAAACAATAAAATTCTTAATACAAAATAAAATTAATAAAACAAAGAATACTGAGTAAAACGATAAATTTAGAATTAAAAACCATAATTCGTAAAACTATAAAATTCGTAAAAAAAACAAATTCGTAAAACTATAAAATTCGCAAAAATGGGCTCCTGAATTCGTAAAACAATAAAATTCGTAAAACTATAAAATCGTAAAACAATAAAAATCCGCGAAAAAAAAAAAAAAATCGTAAAACTATAAAATTCGTAATACAAATAAAATTATTAAAACAAAGCATAATTAGTAAAACGATAAAAAACAGTATTAAAAACAATATAATTTTAAAACAATAAAATCATTAAAACAAAAGAATAACGTGTTGCATTGAACTAACAAAGCATTAGCATATTAAAGAATCCTAATAAAGGTCATTGAGATTTTCAGTCCTTTGTTTGATTCTTAAAAAAATAAATTTACTTAAAATCATTGTAACCAGATTATTTATTTTAAAAACACATCTATTGTTTTACCAGCTGAATTTAGAAAATTCAAAATACTAAATAATCGATTATAGAAGATTTTTCAATTTTGTCTAGATATTTTTTCGTAATTGACTTTAGCTATTGATTTTGTTGATTTTTACTCTACTTTAAGATGCTTTTATTAACAACCAGTTCCGTGCTTTCATACATTTTGTATATAGCTAAATGCTTCTTGAAGCTCGTAGTTGTCTTTGAAAAAAACTAACCGCTCAAACCCGAGCAAAAGATGACTAATCTTTTCAAAATTGATGTTGGCCTATGGGCTACGGATTTTAAAAAAAAATGTGAAAATACGCTGTTCCTTTGAAGATGTCGCATGTTAACCAAGGGCATAGAACAAAAACCGAAAGAGCATCGAAAAAAAGACCTGCAAATAGATAAAAAATGTAGACTCTAATGTCTTATTTATCTCTTCGCCCTAGGTAAACCATGAATTGGCATAAAGCATTTATAGTCATAAGTAAAAGGCCAAAATACATAAAGGAAATTTGTATTTGCAAATGGAGAACGAAAACTAACATTTCGTGTTATAACAGCCCGAAATGTCACTCTCAAAGCGCAAGAAATCCTTGATGGAGTATTGCGAGCAATCTGAAATTTCATCATCTAATGGGCTTTCGTCTTTGTTGTCATTGATGGATGCTGCTGATAAACCATGATACATAGACGTTTAATTTCGTTAATTTACTTGATTTATTCTCGAATTCATGATCAAAGATTCTCGAATCATGATCAACTGTTCTTTTTCGAACCTATATAAGTAGTTTGCTCTTGTTTCTTGCCAACGCAAATAAACCTAACAGTTTGAATCTAGATGTCAGTATGCGCTTGTCGAATTCATGATCAAATGTTCTCGAATCCGTGATCAAGTGTTCTTCTGTAGAACACGCTGGTTTTGATGTTTCTTTTCCTGTTATTATTTGCACGTTAATAAACCATGTGAGCTTTGATGAACCTTGATAAATAGCGTCGAATTTCCTCGTAATGTAAGCTAATAAATTTATCTCAAATTCATCATCAAGTATGTTCGAATTCATGATCAATTGTTCTACTGCTGGTTTCTATATTATTTCTGTACTTATTTGCCAGTTTAGTAGACATTGTGCATTTTGATAAATCTCGATAAAGAAACGGGAGATTTCTCCCTAAAATTATTATTTCTATTTCTTTCGAATCATTGATCAAGTATTTTCGAATTCATGATCAACTTGTTCTACTGCTGGTTTATATATTCTTTTTTTGTTATTATTTGCTTATTAGTAAACATGGTGCAGCTGGGGAATCAGGGTAGCCGATATTTTATTTTCGAACTTATGCACCAATTACATTGGCCTACAACAAAGCATCCCCTAATAAACGACAGTTCATGTGATTGGCTCATGTTTTATGTAAATATCTACGGTGAGTTCTAGCGAATTCATAATTTTCAGAATAATTTTATTTGCGAAGTTAGACCTATGTGAATCTTCTCTTTAGACATGGAAATACTGTAGCAACTTAACCAAATGAAAGCCTTCGATTATAATCACTCAATATGGCGGACCTTAAACAGAGACCTGCACCAAAACCTGCTGAAATTAAACTCCGAGAAACAGCCGAGTCGCTGTTGAAAGGGAAGTGTAAAGCGAATCCTCCAGAGCCAGTTTTACAGAAATCGCTACTATGTCTAACGGACAGGAATCCTCTTCGCTACTACTGCAAAAAGATCGTCGAGTCAAAATATCCTTTGCATTTTTAACTTAAAAGTTTTCGATCTTGTGGCTTGGTGTTGTTGTATAATTTGAGGTCAGGTGTTTAGTCTTTTTTGTATCACTCGTTTTGAATAATACAGTTAGTGCTCTAGCTCGGTGATTTATAATATAGTAACTATATGAACCAGAACAGGAGAATGTCTTGCTCATTTCAGTAATACATTCTATTTAGGAATTAATCTTTAATGACTTTTGATATATAAATTTTAAAGTTCTTGTTTTCTTTACATGGTCGATGCTGTCGACACTTGTGTATTATACATACAAGGTATCTTGGAATGATATTCTTTTCTCAACATGAAGCGATGTCAAAAAGGAATCGATTTAAATCGCTTTTTTGTTGTTTTGTGTCCGTGTCTGTTATGTCATAGTTTTGTATTATTGTTATTAAAAATTCGCTTTTTCATTGTTTTGCGTATGAAGGATTGAAGTTTCTGTCGAAAAATTGAAGTTAGGAACAGTGAACTGTATGATTTCCTTTTTTTATTTTTTATTATTGTTATTTTTTGAATCTTGAACTTTTTTGTTCTAACTGATGGAAACTGATCATCAATCGACATAGCGAAAGATGTAAGCATTAATCGTAACTCGCTATTTCTATATGATATTCTGACTACTCATTAAACTCAATTTTGAAATGTTTTTGGAACTGATGAAGGATAAGTAAGGGTCGTATCATTTGAACTTCAAGTAAAAGGGAAACAACGAATCATGTAAGAAACGGAATAAAAAAAATAAAGAAATTGCGGTCAAAAATTATTAGTTCAAACTTGTGTCACTCTCTTTAAGTATTTAGATTGTGACTACACACACTTAAAGGTTTATATTAATTTGAATTTAAAAGTTTTTTATCGATCGGGACATGTTGCATTCAAAATGACGTTTGAGAAGAAAAAAAAAACGCACAATGAATTATGGCTATTTATTTATTCACAATTAAATCTACTGATTTCAGAACTGAATATCCGAAATGTCAAAACAGTGACGACCATGAATACAGTCAAACATCTTTACTAACTGTATTCATGGATTATAACGAGAAAGGCTGTAATTTGCTTTATTTTCACACTTAATAAATCTATTTCAGAACTGAACATTCAAAAAGTCAAAACATTGACCATGAATACAGTAAAATATATTTAACATTTTATTCATGGATTTCAACGAGAAAGGCTTTAATTTGTTTTATTTTCATGCAAATATATCGAAAGTCAGTTCAGTTGAGTATTTTTAAGAAAAACAGTTTGCGTCACTAAACTGTCTTATAGATACTCTTAAGCTCACTTAATTCTTAAAGTTTGGACGTTTTTTCTCACTGACTATAGATGAAGAGGTCTAAATACCACATTGAAACGTTCAAAGATTAACCATTACGGCAAATGATCACAATTCAATGTATTAAAATGTTGAATTATTGAAAATTTACCGTTTGAATGTGACTATACCCGCTGAGCTATATTAAATATCTTTGCAATTTTGAAAGGGTTTTCTAACTGGTGAACTGGACTAAATCATGTATTAACTTAGATACAGTAGGATTAATTCGTTTTTGTTTTAATTTGTAATTTTTCCCTAACAGATGATGTCTAAATTAAAGTCATGTTACTGCAGTTGTTTGGCACTGTACAATCAAAACGTCGAAATCTTAGACTGGCATTGACATAGTAATTTACTTCATCTGAGATGTTGTCATATCTAGCACTCTCTTTTACTCGCGGACGAAGGGCCAAAGCTCAAAACGTCAATAAAGAAACATAAATGGAAACTAGCGAGTAAACTAGTATAGGCTGCGTCGGTGTTTGATATAAACAATAGGTAATATAAGGAAATTTGTAACACCGTAAAAAATAGAAATAGAAACTAGCGAGTAAACTAGTATAGGCTGCGTCGGTGTTTGATATAAACAATAGGTAATAGAATAAAATTTGTAACGCCGTAAAAATGTTGACGTCAGTAAAGAGTTACGGGTTTTTTTAAATTTAAAAAATCTGTAAAACATTTAATGTTATTGACTATCACTTTATAGGCAGAAAATGGTATTGGACTTATTTAATGCATAATTTGTGGCTTCACGAATTTATATATAATTTTATTTTAAGAATAGACGTTTCTTGTGCCATTTAGACCATAGCCTCACTTAAAACTATGACTTCATAAAATTCTAAAGGAAACACAGACAAAAGCCTTTTTCTTTTACTCCGACGAAGGGCTAAAGGTCGAAACGTCAGTAAAGTTAAATCAACATTTTTTACGGTGTTACAAATTTCATTCTATTACCTATCGTTTATACAAACACCGACGCAGCCTGTACTAGTTTACTCTCTAGTTTCCATTTACAGACAAAAGCCTTTGAACTGTATGCTTGTGACCTGACTGGTATTAAAGCAATCGATCTCTCAGCCTCAAGAAATAGCAAACACTTGTTCCTCAGTCAATATGACATGACTGTATATGTTCTTTCGATTTTTTCTTTAGACATCTTCAGTCAAAACTGAACTTCACATTATGGTTAGAAACCATTAGCCATATGTTTTTGACCTATCAATCGACTTTGAGTGAGACCACTTGCATCTGTAAGTGGTTTATGAGCAAATTTGAACCTTAATTAATACTTTTGTTCTGTATGTTTTGCATCTGACTCCAGAACAACCTTCCAATCTCTGTTGTAAGAAAAAACAAACTTAGTAGGATGTGTAAACTCCTAGATAACACATTATATTTACTAATCATCAACATCATTATCATCATCATCTCAAGCATCATTGTCATCATCATTTTATTGTTGCCATCATCACCATCATCTTCGTTTTTACTATCTTGATCATCATCATCACGATCATTACCATCATAATATTTTAAGCATCTTTACCATCATCATCGTCTTATTTCTATCATCATCAGCATCATCGTTATCTTAAGCATAATCCTCATCATCTTAAGCATCGTCATCATCATCATATCGTCTCATAATATTTTAAACACCTCTATCATCATCATCACTTCTTATTATCATGTTAAGCATCATCTTCATTGTCATCATCATCATCACGATCATTACCATCATCATTATCACAAAGCATCGTTATCATTTCGTTATCATCATCATCCCCACCATTTTAAAGCCTTTTTATCGTCAGTATCATCTCTATCATCATTGTCATCATTATTACTATTACTACTATCATCATCATTATTATAATTATCATTTCTACTATCATCATCATCATCATCATCATTATTATTGTTATCATTTCTACTATCATCATTATTATTCTTTTTGTCATTATCGATACCACTTGTTATCAAATCTTATTTACATTCATTATATTTGCTATTCATTGCTTCAATTTCCTTGACTATATCTCAAGACCTTCGAATATTTTATACTTATAACTATAGCTGTAAACTGTATAGTATTGATGTTGGATAGCCCGTTACCAGAGAACGACACAACGGAACTCAATATGCAGCTTGTAAGTACTCCTTTTTGCTAATCTAAGATTTCAATGAACTAATTTTTAGAAATTTCTAGGAATTTTCTAATTCTAACGCTACCTAGCCTGCGTTGCCGGAGGTCTGCGGTTTCGGGAGAGAAGAAAGGGAAAGACGGTCTTTCCCTCTCTTTTCTCCCGAAACCGCAGACCGCCGGCAACGCAGGCTAAACGCTACCATAAGTTTTGACTTTTCCATTATATAAAATCAACACTAAAACACTTCAGTGGCTTGAATCTTGTTTCTTAGAATTGCAATCATCAAACTCCCAGTCTTAACTCATTCGAATTTCGAGGTACCCAAATCGAACTAGAAGCTACAATCCTATATGATTTTTAAAATACTTTAGAAAATTCTGGAAGATTTTGATTAATATTTCATTGAATTCAAATTCCTTGGAGTTTCCTACCACATTACTAGGAATTCTGATTGATGCAATTTAATGACAGCTATACATCTGAATTGAGAATGACGTACCTAATTCATCAGCAATTTCTAAAAAATCTGAAGTATTTGAACTTCTTGTTCATTTACAGTTTTTGAACATCTTTTAATAATGACTCGATTCGTCACGTTTTTGTATTACTAATCTGGATCAGACTGATTCCAAGGGGCCGTTTACATGAGATAGGGTTACCCTAGGTGTAGGGCTAACTCTTATTGTTTTCTTTTCTCTGGGGACTCTCAAACAAAAGAGGGGGGTTACCCTATCTCCATGTAAACGGCCCCCAAGAACGATTTTAAATTTTTGATTCCGCGCAGATTTAAATTTCTTAGTAATCAGTTGTGCGGCTACTCACTTTATCGAGACTGATTTCAAAGAATTTGGTGATTTCTTTTTTTATCAAATTCTCAGGAAACCCCAGCTATTTTGGTATAATTGATAGGAATTTGCATTATAATCCTGTCGACTCGCTGCATCTTTCTAAATCTTGCTGCTGTGCGATCTTAAGAATTTTAAAATAAATCACTTTAAAAGCCACAACTTCCTCATCGAGTATGGCATCACTCTCTAAATTTATCATTCAATTTTTTACCCTACCACCATCAAATCACATCGGTACCTTGAATCTTCTTTCTTGGAATTTGCAATCTTTAAATCGGTGTACACTCAATTGAATTTCGAGGTACTCATTTGAATTTCGAGGTACCCAATTGAACTAAAAGCTAGAATCCTATGATTTTTAAAATACTCAATTATAATATACTTCAAACATTAAAAATTCATTGATTATCTATTATTTACTTATTAGTTACAGGTTCTTGAATGTAAACAAAATCTTCAGAATTCCCATTTAATGAATAACATTCCTGTCAAAATTAATCCAAACTTTTCAATTTTTTTAATGTTAATTTTTCTATCTAGTATAATTATTATTCGAACACCATTAATCTTAACATTTAAAACCATTAAAATCTTAACATTTCCCATTTAAGAAAGTCCTGCTTAAGTATTTTAAAAAGTAAATCCATCCATTGTTTTCAATTTGTTTCGTGTTAAACTGTATAAATAGAGCAAATGCAGCTAAACCATGAAACAATAGAGTGGTTTTCATTAACCCGTGAAACACACTTTAGCGTAATATGCTTTATTAAACTTTATTAAACTTTAACTTTAACTTTAACTTTGTGTCTTATAATAATTTGTTCAATAGCACTATTACACATTAATATACTTTGTTACTCTTTCCCTATTATACTTTGTTTCACGGGTTAATGAAAACCACTATCAAGTAAATTCTAATAATAATAAATAGTAAAACAAAGGATAATGAGGTTTCTTGTGTATTACTCTTTTGTCTCAAGCTAAGATGTTCTGGTTGAGCAATAGTGACAAAATAGTCACTATTTGGTAGTACTTTCTTAAATTGCATTTCATGGTTTAACTGCATTTGCTCTATTCGAACAACTATCTCCCTCTTTTTCTAGGAACTAGCTGAGAAAGTATTTGTTGTGATCTACTGCTTGGAGGCAGCGACTAAAATAATAGCAATGGGCTTTGTATTTCACCCACACGCTTATTTAAGAAATGGATGGAATATCTTAGATTTTGCAGTAGTGATAGTTGGGTAAGTAATGCAATCTATTTACTTTTTACTCCGACGAAGGGCTAAAGCTCGAAACGTCAGTACAGTTAAGTCAACTTTTTTACGGCGTTACAAATTTTATTATATTACCTATCGTTTATATCAAACACCGACGCAGCCTATACTAGTTTACTCGCTAGTTTCTATTTCTATTTTTTTTTCGGTGTTACAAATTTCATTATGTTACCTATCGTATATATCAAACACCGACGCAGCCTAAACTAGTTTACTCGCTATTTTCCATTTACTCCAGTTTCATGTTATCTAGCACCGCTGTATGATTTAACAAAAGGCGCATTTGCACAGGGATTATCTCGATCCGGAGTAAATTTAAAGTGTTTTCTATTGTTTGGCGGTAGTATCCCGTGCTTAGGTTGGAATTTGGGAATATTTATACAACAAATCGAGGCTTAGCCTGTGCAAATGCACCTTTTGTCAAATAGTACAGCGGTACTAGATAACGCAAAACTGGACTATCGAGTAATTTAAGAAGTAACTTTAATTGTATGTAGAGCGTATAAACTGAAACATATTAACCGTCTGCCTTCTATCGGACCAAAAATGGTCAGCTGAGCACATATAACAGTTACTGACATTTCTAACGTTCGCCTTCATCAAAGTGAAAAAATGGGAAACTGCACGGATTATTACTTAAGTTGTAATTGCTGACGTTAATCCCTTGTCGGAGTCAAAATGTCAATGTGATCTATATGCCATAAAAAATAGCATGTTACTTACCAATGTTTCCGACAAGTTTATTAAAAATATACTGAATCTCGAATATAAACGGGATTTTGTGGATATATAAGTATTAAATGTTAATCACTTGTCGGAGTCAACATGTTAATTATATTCATGTGCCATAAAAAAATAGCATGCGATGTTTCCGACAATAATTTTATTAAAAATGTACTGAATCTCGAATATAAACGGGATTTCGTGAGTATATAAATACTAAATGTTAATCACTTGTCATTTAATTCACATGCCATAAAAGTAGTATGTTATACTTGCTGATGTTTCGGACATAATGTTAAAAAACATAATCTCGAATATAAACGGGATTTCGTGGATATATAAGTAATAAATGTTTCTAAAGATTTGTAATAGTATAGTATCGTGTATACCACGCATAAAAAGTGATAGTTAGTGACGTTTCGTCTTTTATTTTATTATGTTAATATCGCTCTGTCTAACATTAGAGGCATTCAAGGATTACGTATTGAACTGTTTCTCTTAAGATTCCTATCAACGAATTGTCGAATTTAAGATATTCTTTCTTGTGTGGCAATCTTTAATCACAAGACAAAATACTGGCCAACAGATCATATTCAAATCAGAAAAGCGTCTTCAGAAAAGCGGAAAGAAATATAAAAGAAATTGGAAATCATTCGAAAAAGAAAGAATAAAAAACATGTAGAAATTAGGCCATTAAGGTATTATTTAATACAAGCCGCGAGATATATTGTTGTATACGTCAATATTGAATATTGAATCGAATTTTCCGCCTTTTTTACACATAATATAATAAAAATTTAACTTTGATCTTAAAGATTTGAACTATTTGACAGTAAAAATAATCAATTACTCGAAAATCTGATTTTCTATATATATATATATAACAGGTTTCTAACAAGGTAAACGTCATCAAGCAAAAAATAATATTGGGTTACGATACAGAGAATTCCTTTTTAATTTAGTATAATGGTTTTATGATTCAATATACCAAACATTTAAATTCATTACATCAAAATGTATTTTATGTAATCATTCAATTTGATTACAATGAAAACTGCAGAGATATTTTTCTCATTATTATGCTAATCCGATCTAGAACACAAATACGTTCTCAAAAAGGCAAGCGTCTCCTCGGTAGAGCGTTTTTATGTTTGCTTATCAGTCTTGTTGAAGTAAAATCACTCTCTTTGAGTGTACAAAATGCTTTATTTATTAATAGTTATATAATATAATCAGCAAAGGTTTTTGCCATATGGGCTGATGTTCAAAATATTAAAAAGAAAAGAGAAAAAGAATTATAAGAGTTGATTTAAGGCCATACACTACTGTTTGTAGGGTTATCTTAAGCTTTCGTCGGGCACCGACATCATCGCCTTAAATCAACTCTTATAATCATATACAATGCTACTGAAGGACAACTTTAATATTCTTCAAATAAATTATATTTATATTTTTAAAAAGAACATACGGTCATCAATGTGTTGTCTGATGGTCCTCGACTCTTCTAGATCTGTTGAATAAAATATCATCAATCCGTTTCCAAGGGTATAGGTCGTATGTTATGACAAAACAGGGCTTTTATTGGATTCCCGATTTTTCCCTTTAAGAGCACTATTATCAGATTTGCATTACTAAGAAAAAAGCTTTAAATAATTAAGTAGATAAATAAATTCCTAAAAATGATTGAATGAACGGATGGATGGATAAATGATGTGTAGATAAAAGAACGGATAAATAACAATTTAATTGTCGTCTTTCTTTTATCAGATTTGCATTTCTATGAAAAAATTAAGCTCTAAAAAATTAAGTAAATAAATAAATTCCTAAAAAATGAATGAATGAACGGATGGATGGATGATGTGTAGATAAAAGAACGGATAAACAATTTAATGTTCGTCTTTCTTTTATCAGATTTGCATTTCTATGAAAAACAGACTAAATGAATAAATAAATTACTAATAAATGATTGAATGAATGAACAGATGAATGGGTGATGAATAAACAATTTAATTTTCGTCTTTCTTTTCAGGTTCAGATTTGCATTTCCTAGAAAAATCTTAAAATAAAATAAAGTCTGAAAATAAAAAATATCCAACAAAAAACTGAGTAAACGAATACACAAAAAGATATTTTCTTCAAATACTAGAACAAAGATGTTGAGCTATGATGTTTTTGAAATTGCCAGTTTTTGAAATTGCTTAGTAATTCTTAGAAATAAAGCTTCCAAATCGTTTGATATTATAATTAAGAGATGTCATTATAGTCACAAGTCTTTGTCATATGTCTTTGTCAAATCACAAAAGTGCTTTTAAAAATATCAAGCATTATACTTTCTTGAAAAAGGAAACTTCAAAAGTCATATCAATTATTAACTAGACGCCATCTGGGCGATCACTCGGGCTTCAAATGAAACATGATGTCATTGTTGCAAGGAACGCCTGGGACCAGAACCTCCAATTTCAGGACCAAGACGACGACGACGACGACGACGACGAAAAAAAAGAACCGTTTGCATTTTTAGAGTCGAGCTTTTCCGTACACGGAAGCCCGAGTAATAAGGATCGATGAGAGATTATGTTATATTTTAACTTAAATGTGGAATTTGTGACTTGTACTAATAGTACAACTCTTTGTTACAGTACATCGGTAGTTTTTCTCAGACAGTGGAGCATCGTATTTTAATAAAAATCGAAACATCAAAATGTTCTAATAAGAATTACAAATTAATGATTAACCACTGCTCATTACAGTTTATAACTCCCTCCATGATTAGTTTTAACTATTTTACTGGAATTAAAACCTCAATTGTAATATTTAGTATAAAAAATATGTTGAACTATGGTATTTTTTGAAATTGCTTAGTATTTCTTAGAAATAAATAATATATAATAAATTTAGTATTGTTGTCAAACGTCGTACATGACTGCGATAATACTAACTCTTTGTCAGTTGTGACTGTCTACTTTTTCTTGAATATGTTGAGTATATATATAGTTATATTTCTATGAAAAAATGACAGAACACTATTCTTTCATTGTACTTGTCAGTATCTTCAGTGCTGAAAATGATTTGAATGTGTCATTTTGAGTCTATTAATGGCATTTACGAGTCCAATTGTTCGGAACAGCTGTGAATATTTTAAAAAAGCGAACTCTTCTGGAAATTCTAATTCCTAGAAAAAGACAACTTTGAACTTTCTATTTTAAAATATTTGAAATCTCCAGTAAATGTTTGTAAGTTGTGTTGATATTCATTTTTAACACTTTTATCAACCTGTTTGAATAAAATACAGGTTGATGAAACGTGTTTCATACACTGTTTTAAAAATGTATTTGAAATCTGTCATTCAAAATAGGCTTTTTGTTGAACCAGCTATAAATAAATGGCAACATGTCTTAGAAAAGTGACTACCTTTTGAAATACAAATATTGTTTGTGATATTGGTTTTGAGTGTTTCTGTTGTTTCGAAGACTAAATCGATTATATATATTTTTTCTGAGTTCCATGTATTCATGGTATATTTTATGCGTCCAATATCAAAAAGGTTGATTAAAAAAATGCGATAATTGATATAAGTGTACAGGATGGAAAAGAAGAATCGAATGATCACACATCGATCAAGACAAAGCGAATTTGAGAGGATGATAATGATACTGATGGTTCATGATAATAATTATAATAATAAAATAATATACAAATTAGGTAATACCTAATAGCGGAGCTCCCAGTCTAATTTTTTCTTACAGCATCAATATGTGCATGTAAATATCACTTATTAGATATTTTCTTGGGTATTACGTGCTGATATTTTACGAGTTGCGTACGTATTGCGTACGTAAAATACAAGCAATGAGTAATATGTCAGTAAAATGGAAACTAGCGAGTAAACTAGTATAGGCTGCATCGATGTTTGATATAAACGATAGGTAACATAATAAAATTTGTAACACCGTAAAAAATGTTAATTTAACTTTACTGACGTTTCGAGCTTTAGCCCTTCGTTGGAGTTAAAGAGCTCTCTCGATCATTCATAATCATTATTTCCCTGATAAAAGAGGCCACTGTACCGGCGAGATAAAATACATTTTTTCCCACCGGGACAATGGAAAAGTCAGGGAAAATAGCAGAGAAAATCATCATTTTTTTCGTATTCTATTCATGAAATGGAATTACCATTCGGCGATTCTATCTCCCATTAAAACACATCGTGACGTCATAATTAAATGTCAGTTAACATGAAATGTCTTTTGTGGACAATTTAATGACTGACTATATATATTATTATTATATATAACTATTATTATTTAATTATGTTATCTTTATTAAAACCTAAAAGATTTTGTTAAATCACTTTGTTAACATGTTCGCAGTGTTAGCAGTTAAAATACTAGCCTGCGTTGCCGGCGGTCTGCGGTTTCGGGAGCCCCCCGCCGGCAACGCAGGCTATTAAAATACAGATCTAAAACCTCTCAAAATGCTAAATATGCGGGTATCTTTTGATTTTGCTAGTAAAGATGTGGTTTGTATAAGATGAAGCCCATTAGACGTCCTTCTAAATGCTACATATAAACGCTTTATGATCTAACAGGAAGCCAAGACAACCTTACAGCACAGGGAGCCCAAGCTCGTCATTTGTGATGTTTTACAGTAAAATCGCTCTAATTTATCAAAAACTCGGTCACAGACTAGAAAACAGTTATACACAACTATCTACGTAAAAAAAAGTCTTTATCATTGTATATTTGAGGCACAGTGAAAGGATATTTCGCGACTCCATACATTTACTGTAAAACATCACAAGTGACAAGCTTGGGCTCCCTGTGCTTACAGTGCAACGAATTTAACTGAGGCCACCTTTGCAAAATTATCCAATCACGATCGAGAATACGAACAATAGAATCTCTACAAATCTTTGATTTTTTTTGCATTCACATCCAAAAACTTCCGTCTGAGTGCAAACTCTTGTTATACTATGAAATAGTTGAAATAACCGTCACAGGCTGAGAGCCCTCCAAAAGTCATTCAGCCAAGAAGACCTATAAATAAGAAAGACCTAAATAAGTAATAAATATATGTGCCAGACTTCAGGGTTTTTTTTCGTGTGTTTTTGAAGCAGATTCTCTTTTTCTCATGTGTTTATGACACAAGGCACTATTTCAAAAATATATGTCTAAGTTTTGAGAGATGAGTTTTGACGCCGCAAAGCATCTTCAGTTTTTAAAAATATCTCAGCTGTGTCTAACGCAAAGCACTTTTTTAGAAAACAATCTGTGTCTTTAAGCACTTTTTTCACAAATATATGTCTTTGACGCAAAACACATTTTCAAAAATATATGTCTTTGACGCAAAACACATTTTCAAAAATATATGTCTTTGATGCAAAACACATTTTCAAAAATATATGTGTTTGACGCAAAACACGTTTTTCATTAATATATGTCTTTGACTCAAAGCACTTTTTCCCAAAAATATATGTTTTGACGCAAAACACATTTTTCAAAAATATTTATATCTTTTTACGCAATGCGCACTGTTTTTTAAAAAATATCTTCATTTTTGACGCAGATGTTCGCATTAATTTTCCAATCCATCGCCTAAGCATTCACATCCGAAACTTCCGTCAGTTACGATGAAATAGCTTTCAATTTCAATACACCTTTAATGTATTGATTTCTTGTTTAAATTCGTACATTCAATATATGTAATCTATATATACACCTACTTGCAGTAAGGTTGTCATACAAAAATATACATTTGTTATAAAGAAAATAGAACATTAGGATTTTGTACGATAGGAAAAGACAAAAGAAGATCACTCAAGCTGAACTCTCTCTTTTGTCTTTTAATTAATTCCTTTCGCACTAAATCACAAATGTTCTATTTTCTTTATGACAAATGTTATATTTTGTATGACAACCTTACTGCAAGTAGGTGTATACTGAAAAGGTGTTTTTTCATTGATCGTAAAAAAAATTGAAAATGTAATTTTCAGCACGTATGAGAAATTGTGTTGATATTGGAAGCACGTGCTGAGAACATGTATTACGTCATATTCTATTTAAAGAAATTACCTGGAAATGATAAATGAAACAACTTCCCCTTTTAGATCTTTATTCATTTTTTACAACAGTTTTAAACTAGACGTGCGAAACGACTCTTGTGTAAATGAATGTTATGAACACGACTTTACCTGTCCAATTTGAATGTCAAGTTTAGCTTGCCACCTATAATGAAGGATAAAGAAGGTTTTTTTAAAAATCTTGTTTGATTGTTTTTACCAAAAGGAAGTCGAGGTGACATTATGCATTATACATTATTGTAAAAATTAAATTTGGTGTCTCTTCTGTCAAAAATCCTGTTTTTTTATGTTGTGCTTCGATCTCTGGAGACAATCCCAGCAAGATTTTTGTGGCTCCCACGCCGTTAATAGCACGTATTCATTTTCTATTCCTTTTTTTTTTCGATCTTTTTTCCTTTTTCTTATTTAAAACGATATTTTATTATAATTTATTTAAAAAAAGCGAAAGACTAAAAGCATGCATGAATTAGAAACAAAATGGTACCTAACTAATAGTTTTTATTTAGTCAATATTACTCAAGCAGAAACATCAAATATAAAAGAAATATACGTCATTTTACAACTTTTCTAGTCTTTGATAGAGGCTAATAATCACTAAATAAAACTATTACACGGTAGAGTACAAACACTAAAAGTGTGCAATACTTTGCACTATTTACCACTAAATAGTGTTGATTAAACAATAGAGAACAATAGAATTAGCATAATTTAGCAGTATTTAGTGGTATTTATGTTGCACACTTTTAATGTTTGTACTCTAGTAATTGTATTTTATTTCTTGGATATAGTGTTGTGTTTTCGCTCTAGTATCAAGTTTATCAATCAATTTTTCACGAAAAATAAATTCGCAAGGTGGGCTGCCTGTTTCAAACATGGCTTCGATTCTGATTGTAATTGCGAAAGAAAAAGAAATACAACAAATTCCAAGATTTTTTATATACTTGTTCACCAGGGGCCGGTTGTACGAAGGGTGGATAAAGTTATCCGCGGATAAAAGTTGTCCACTGCATAGGTTTTTTTATAGACTTTATCCGCTGGATAAGGATTTATCCGGTGGATAGCGCTATTCAGGCTTCGTACAACCGGCCCCAGCCTTTTACAGACAGCTTTAAATAGCATAGTTGATAAGAACATATAGAAACTAGTAATATAATAGTCTTAATGTGTGTTTTGATGAGACAAGGTGGTCATTTACGAATCAATATTGATAAACGTTTGGCAGAAGATAACATCAATTCAATTCAATTCAATTCTTTCAGTTTGCCAAACATTGACAACATTGACCTAGCTTCTGATCTATCTCATATTTTCTATTAACTTTCCTTATATAGATTAATGTGACGGTATACATTAATTTATTTAAGGAAAGTCAAATGAAAATGTGAGATAGATCAAAAGCTGAGTCAATGTTTTGTTTTTAAAGGCTGATGCCCAAGGGCTAAGTAAACTGTACGGCAGTTATAGAGTTAGATGTCTGTTTTATGATTAAGTATAGAGGAAGTAGATCATATTCATTTATTCATTGTAGTCGACAATCAGAATGTTGTTTTTATCTCCAGATGTTTTCTAAGATCGCCGTGTGCATTTTAAACATCCTCTGCAGGTTGGGATGTAAGGGTAAACTCATCCCGCGATATGACGTGAATACATATATTGATTGATTAATGGTTAATGGGTTGATTAATTGACTGATTGATTGAAGGGTTGATTAATTGATTGATTGATCATTGGTTGATTAATTGATTGATTGATTAGTAAATTGATGGATTAATGATAGGTCATATAATGAAATTTGTAACACCATAAAAAATGTTGACTTAACTTTACTGACGTTTCGAGCTTTAGCCCTTCGTCGGAGTTACAAAAGGGGGGTGGTGGTAAATTGATGGGTTAATGGTTGATGGATAGATTGATTGACAAATTAATTCCCCATACGGCTTTTCAGGCCAATTTACAAGCAATCATCACAATCACCATCATAATTACTCGGGCTACCCCGCAGAGGAGCTCGAGTCTAGGTTTACCTTTTCTATCTATGGGTCTATCGTTGTGTCGAGATTACACATGGCGTAATGCCACAGGTAAACCACAACTACTCTATGACGTAGCCTGAGTAAACGCAGTGAAGTAAAGTGCGCCTAGTTTACATTATAATGATCTTAAGGTATCATCTACATCATCATTAAATATTTTCTTTTGTTCTATTTCAGTCTTGTAGGGTTAATATGGGACCAGGTTGAAAGTTTAAAAAACAATGACCTTACCCAACAAAAAGATACCTTAAAGGTTCTAAGAGCAGCCAGGGTCTTGAGACCGCTAAAGATTGTATCGGGTATTCCAAGTAAGTATTTTAGTGTCCCGTAGGGAGCGGGGGTGGACTCGGGTTATCCGGTATGCACAACAAAAGACAAGCAAACAAATAAACAAATAGACAAGCAAACAAATAAACGCACAGACAAAACAAAAAAATAGCTATATAGACAAGAAAACAATCAAAAAAGGCAAGCCAACAAACAAACACATAAACAAACAGACAGGTAATAATATTAATAATAATAATGCAATCTTTTAGGAGCAATATCAATGCTCTTACAAAAAACAACCAAAATAAAATTATTGAAAAAGAAAAGTTTTTAGTTTTGATTTAAATGAGTTGATGTTATCAGCGTTTCTAATGTTTTGGGGCAATGTGTTCCAAAGTTTAGGGGCTGAGATTGAAAAAGCCCTGTCCCCATAAGTTGCAGTGTTTGAATTCGGTGTAAATAGTAAGTTCTGTCCAGAGGATCTTAGTGAACGAGCTGGCTCATAAGGAGTTAGTAGGTTGGAGATGTAGTCTGGAGCTATGCCATTCAGGGCCTTGTAGGTAATAAGTAGTATAACCAAACAACCACTGACAACGTACAAACAAATCGACAAATAAGCAAACAAACAAAAACAACACACACAAAAAAAAAAAAACACAATAAGTTAACGAGTCAAGAAATACTAACAAACCAAATTGCACAAGAAAAACACAAAGCAAAACTTAATATATTAAACGCAAACAACACAAAAACACCTCTAACCTTTCAAAAGGGCGTGACACTGATGATCTTCACCCGTAAGAGATACGACGAGCGTACCCAAACTTTTTACCCCAACTACCTTCCTTTTAATTGTAGTTGTTGCTTTTCTCTCATTCACGCCGTTGTCATTTTTGCTGTAATTATCTTTTAATATACAAAATAAATAAAAAAAACATTAATTGAAAGTCCAGTCTCGACCGATCAGCGTGCGCGATTTTCTATAATCACTGGCGTATTTATACTAAAATTTTATAGTTAATGCTTATTTCTCGTCAATGACATTGTCATTTTTTGCTGTGATTATCTTTTAATGTACAACATAAAAAACACATTAATTGAAAGCCCATTTCTCTCTTTCTTTAGGTTTACAAGTGGTTATGAAAACAATATGGCGGGCGATGGTTCCATTACTACAAATTCTTGTTCTTATTCTGTTTGTTATTGTAATATACGCTATTATAGGCCTAGAGCTACTAAAAGGAAAGTTCCACTACACGTGCTATCAAAAAGAGAATCCAGGTAAGACTGGTACAGTCAATGTCATTAACGTGGTCCACGTCAAGTAGACTCTACTCTACGCATCACTTTTTTTAACGTCTCAATCGTTCTAGCTGGACACGTGTGCCCTACTAGTGGGGGAGACTTAGACACACATTCGCTACCTCTACATTAATTATTTTGCACACAACTTGGCTCACATGTTCATTTTTCTAGTACTTGTTGTACAGTAAAAACCCGCATAAAAGAACAAGTGGATTAAGAACACTCAGGCTGAAATTTGGTTAACAAAGTACCATATACATGAGAACAATATATAAGATATATAAGAACAAAATCAGCCTGAACCGAAAATCGTGTGTTCTTTTATGCGGGTTTTTACTGTAGTGTTAATTCTACTAAGTAGTACTAACACTACAATATACAATACAATACAATATCTGTTTATTCAGTACCTTGCATATACATTTGTTAATATAAATGTCAAAAATAAAAATGTTTACATGAATAAAGGTACATGCTACCTATAATAACCATATTGGTTAGCCTAAGATAGGTAGCCGATCATAATCACTTGTTACATATATCAATATAATAGAAAAGGTAGAAGTTTACGAGTTGCTCAGAAAAGCAACTGATCTCTCGATTTCTTCAACCATTCCCAGTTTATCGAGAATAGGCTGTAATTTGGCGTCAATGAGTTTACACACACTTTCTTTATCCATCGTGCAAATAGATTTTAGAGAAATTTGGAGAAATTAGGTGAAAATTACAATTTTAAGAGAGAGCAAGTTTCCGAGCTCCTCTCTCCACTAACGTGACATGTACTAGTACTAGTTACGCGTAATGTATTTGTTTTCAGCAGTTGATTAAACTGTATAATGAGTAGCATTGAACATAACAAGAGAATATTCCCGCCAAGGGCATATGATATTTTTCTCATGTATCTATATAAGCGAATTATTGTCACGTGACTTTTCTTTTAGTGTTAATATAAAGCAATAAGATAAAATAGGTAAGACTGATACAGTTAATGTCATTAACGCTGTCCACTTAATCTAAATTAACACTACAAGTGACACGTGAAATTTTTGTTTTTGTATTCAGCAGTTGATGAAACTGTATAATGAGTAACAGTGAACATGGAATAAGAATAAGCGAACAATAGTGTAGTGTCAAATAAACAAACAGACATTTAAACAACACAAATAAACAAATAAACAAACATACAGGCAAATAATCAAATAATCACACTAACAAACAAATAAACAACGCAAACAAACAAAGAAAAACAACACACACACACACGCAAAAAAAACAATAAGTTAACGAGTCAAAAAATACTAACGAACCAAACTGCACAAGAAAGACACAAAGCAAAACCTAATATATTAATTAGTTGTCCAGTTTGCTAGTTACATCGCCGTGTTATTAGAAATGTTGCATTAGCGGTACTTGTACCGCTTTAGGCCTTACTTCTATATTAGAAATCTTCTTAGAATTAACATAAATATTGCTACATATATCAATGCAATCTCAGCTGCTTATCAATGTCCCTTTAGGCTAATACCTTTTACAAAGACCGCTTTGTTTTAATATATATTGCTTTTGAACGTTGGCCGTAGACAATCTTGGTTTACACTAACATCTGTTGAATCCCTGTCGGTTTAATCGGCCTTATATTAATTAGCATTCATCATATAATGTATAGAAAACTGATGGTTTGAAACTTCCATCGTCGGAAACCCACGGGAAGCCGACTGGGACCGTGAGGGCTTGGGGCGGGAGAAAAGACAAACGGACCAAACAAAACGTCAAACAAAGTTATAAACAAACAATTGCAAGCCAGAAAACAAAACAAAACATCAAACACTTAACAAACATGCACAGCACATGCATAAACACATGCATCAAACACATGCATCAATTACAAACAAACAAACCACATCAAACAACAAATCATACACCAAACAAACAAACAACACATTAAACTCTAAACAAACATGAACAACACATGCATAAACACAGGCATCAAACAACACATCAATTAACCAACTAACAAGAGTCAAACAAACAGCACATCAAGAAACACATTAAACAACAAAAAAGCAAGCCGTAAACGAGTGAGCAAACAAACAAACAAACAAACAAACAAACAAACAATAAAACAAACAAAACATCAAGCAAACAAATCAACAAACAAACAAAATCATTAGTGCTCACATTATAATACTTATTGTCTTTTACAGATGTAATGGATAGAACGTTTTTAACGCCTGAGATATGCGCTGAAGCGCCCTCAGCATCTTCTGGTCGACCTTGTCCCACGAACTATACATGTGCAAGAAATGACCGTGTGTGGCCAGGCCCTAATAAGGGCATAACGAACTTTGATAATATATTTCTATCAATGTTGACTGTTTTTCAATGCATCACTATGGAAGGATGGACAGATATTATGTATCATGTAAGTTCTTAGAACTTGATAGGCATTTCCGTTCCCAAAAGTCATGACTTTCATAGTTTTCAGCGCCATTTTTAAAGGTAGCCGTGCCTTAACATCGAAGCGAGACGAATGGTGAACTTGAAACGATAGAAAACATTTTTATAACTTGATGTGTCTCTCATTCAATGCAAAAGGCATGGCTGTCTTTCAAAAATGGAAAATATTGCTTATATTTCATGGATATAGTGCCGGTTTGCGCTCTAAAACCTACATTTTTATGATAATTATATATTGTTATTATGATTATCATTTATGTTCTTTTCTTTTTCATCTACAGAGCTACGATGCACGTGACTACAATGTTCGCTTAGTTACTTCTATTATTTATATTTCTCTTATTATGATTGGATCGTTTTTTATGTTAAATTTAGTTCTTGGTGTATTGAGCGGGTAAGTACCTCATCGATATTATTATTATTTAGCGTCATAGCCATCATTATCATCATCTTCAGTATCATCATATTCATTATCATCATCACCTTCATCATCACCATCACCATCACCATCACCATCACCATCACCATCACCATCACCATCACCATCACCATCACCATCTCCATCACCATCACCATCACCATCACCATCACCATCACCATATGATCATTACCATTATGATAAATTTAACCGTTATCATTAACGTTATTGTATAGAACAGATCTCGTATGACTGAAAATTTCAGTGCCGTGTGCGTGCCTTGCCGCGATCGTGATTTTTAGAATATTTTGACGTACCTTGCCGCGTTTGTGCCGTGACATTTTCATAGTCATACTAAACCTGCTTTTTTTTTATTCAGTCTTACATGTTTCTTATCAATGCTTTTTTCAGTGAGTTCGCTAAAGAAAGGGAACGGGTAGAGCATCGCCGCAAATTTTTTAAACTTCGTAGACAACAACAAATGGATAGAATGTTCGACGATTACACGGAGTGGATATCTAAAGCAGAAGATATCATGTTAAGGGAAGACCGTGAACAACATGGTGTAGGAGAAGGTATGTCATTATACACCTTTGATCTTGAATCACTATTTGCAACCACATGTGCACAATAGTCCCCTTCACAATTCCATGCGCCATCTTGAAAAGTAGCTAGGCCTTTGCAGCAAAGCAAGACGAACGTTGAACTTGCAATAATGGAGAGTGACATTTTAACACCTCGCAGGACAATAATTCACGTGTCTCTATCATTATAAGCTCAACGTTTGTAAATAAATAAATAAATCACTTTTTTAACTTCTCAATCGTTCTAGCTGGACACGTGTGCCCTACTAATGGGAGAGACTCAGACTCACACTCATTACCTTAACGTTAATTATTTTGCACACAACTCGGCTCACATGTTCATTTTTGTTTCATTTTTGCATATATTTATTTTGTCTCGCGTCGATGCAAAGGCCAGGCTACCTTTCAAGATGGCGCAGGAAAGTGAAGGGGATTATTAGAATGACATGTTTCAAAAATCGCTGTCGTGGCCGTTGGCGCGTTGTTCTCACTCTGTAGCTTGCAAAGGATGACGGCTTTCTTCTGTTGTTATGACCACATCAAGTGATAGATGATTAAAAAAAAATTTCTTGAAAGAAAACACGCGTATTCAATCACAAATTATCTTGATATTACCGACATCCTTTGCATGCTTTGGAGTGTTGATTGTAGCTTCGGCGACAGCTTCGGCTGCGACAAAGATTTTTGAAATAGGTATAGAAGTAAACATCATCATCTTCACATTTTCCCGCTCGGCACGTGATCGGCTTTGTGTTATGATTGCTTGAAGCAAGGAAACCTACGCTCCAACAACCGCCAACCTTGTTCCTAGGGCCCTCTCCCTTAAAGCGAAGGGAGAGTGCCCTGGGAACGAGGTTGAACAACCACGTGAAGTCCTTTGCCTTTAGTTATGTTAACTTTCTATGTACCTATTTTTTTACTTTATTTAAAGGTGGACCAAGAGATCCTTTAAAGAAACGTTATAGTTTATCAGACTCTATCATGCATTTGATAGAAGACCATGGAGAAATCATGAAACATTTAAAAAATAAAAGAAAATCACAAGGAGCTTTATCGTGGTCTGAAAGGTATGTTATCATTAAAGTACTTTCCCGAGCAGATTTATTGTCTTTTCCTTTTTTTTTTTTCTCTCTCCCTTTTTCTTCTCTCCCTAATCATACAGACCGCCGGCAACGCAGGCTAATTTATATATTGCATAAAGTAATTTCAACTCCAAAGGTTAGACTTCATAAATAATTATAGTTTCAATCAAAAATATTTTGATTTTGCGCTGATTTTGATTGATTTGATTGATTATTTATGTGGCTATAGGCAATATTTACCGTTATTGATTGAGCGAAATTGGCCGACATCATGCGATGATGGGCTCCAGAGTAGGCCCCTTTTGCTCATTACTCGGGTTTCCGTGTACGGAAAAGTCCGAGTCTCAAACGGTTCTTTTTCGTCGTCGTCTTGGTCCTCAAATTGGAAGGTCAGGTCCCAGGCGTTCCTAGCAACAATGACATCATGTCTCATTTAAAGCCCGAGTGATTGCCCAGTTGGCGTCTAGTTACTCGGGCTACCTGTGGTAGCTCGAGTCTAAAAATGCAAACGGTTCTTCGTCGTCGTCGTCGTCGTATTCTTTGTCGTGGTCCTCAAATTGGAGGGTCAGGTCCCAGGCGTTCCTAGTAGTGCATGACAGCGCATGGGCAACGATCGCTGACCGAAGGTTAATACGAACGAATAAATATTGATTGAAATGAAAACTTGTTTTTAGTTTTGATGTGATTGACGAGACTGACGATGATTATGACGAATTAATTGTTCGATCGAATAACGACTCTCGTTTACTCGTTTAACTCTGATCCCGCAGAAAGTAATGGCTATATGTTTTGGACTGATGATCGACAAGACATTACCTCAAATTGTTAGTTGCTGTACTACAGGGTTGACTCCCGAAAAATAGCTTGCTATTTTCTTTTTTATAAAGAGGAGGATATCTTGGCCGGAATGATCCGCCGTTAGCGAAGTCCTTTCTAGCACAAAACAGAAGATGTGCCACGCCAGCAGAATTGCATTCGCTTCGGTATATTATCAAGCACTTTCAAACAGAAATCTTGAGTTTATATTGATTAATGTGCTATTTTTGTTCTTCATAATGTCAGAGAACGTGACTTCCTTCACGAAGCCTACAAAGCGAACACGTCAACACGACATAAAAACATTCAGATCGGCCTGTCTGAAAACCACTCTCAACAGCCCAAATCGCCTCAAAAATTACACAAATTGCTTAAATAACTATCTATCTTTCTTGTTCTGACGTTCAATTTTCAAGAACAACTTCAAGTTTTCGAAGCATTCAAGTTTTCGAACTCTATATCCATTATCGCATACTCAAATCTTCGTAGCGGCGCTTTGGGGGGAGGGGACGGGATGAAATGTCAACACTTTGTAACACAGGCATCCCGGTACATAGAAATATATGTCGAGCAGATTCATACAGCCCAAAATCCATCTTTATTTTCGTGACGTTTATTTCTCAAAAGGTTAATCTTGATAATAATGTTTCTGAGATTTAGTTTTCATTTTCTCAATAAAAACATTATGAAATTTGGGATAAGGACATTTCTCATTAAAATAACCTAAAATTAGTCATAAATGATTTACGTGCATATGTTTATTTTTGTGCACATTTTAAACATTTTGTAAACATTAATCAACCAATTTAGTTCCTCCTCACCCTCGGGACTTTCCAAAGTAGCCGGGTTGGCCGCAGAAAAGAGGATAGAATAGGTATATAGGAATAGATTTGGAGCTTTTTATTCTGACCGCCTAATAGAGGGTGACCACTTATAATGGGTGACCGCTTAATAGAGGTACCACTGTATATGTATTGTGTATGATCTATGTATGATACATTATGAATAGCTGTTATTACAGTTATATGCAAATGATTTCAAACAATGGATTCAAATCGAGGCTTTCGGGCAAACCTATTGTTTTCGCCCGAAAGCCTCAACTTCAACCCATTGTTCAAAATCATTTGCATATAACTGTAATAACAGCTATTTCAATCCCTCAGAATCCCTTCTGTTCAGTAGCCCGAGTAATCGCTCACAGAGCGTCTAGTTCTCATTGCAATGATAACCTTTTTTCCAGGTCGGTTATAGTTCAAAAGTTTACAATGAAAGAACGAATATTAAGAGCCCAAGTTCGTAGTATGGTTAAAACGTCTGTCTTCTACTGGGGAGTGCTATTATGTGTGTTTCTAAATACTGTTATCATGTTAACGGAACATTACGACCAACCAGATTGGCTTAATCAAACACAAGGTAATTATTCCAAGGAGCCTGGCATGATGATGATGGATGATGACGATGATGGTGATGACTCGATGATGATGATGTTGATAATAATAATGATGATTTGATGGTGGTGGTGGACTGGTGGTGTTGTTGACAATAATGATTATTATAAACTATTCCAAGGAACCCGGAATGATGAGGATGATGATGAGATGATGGTAAAATGATGATTTGATTGATGGTGATGTTGGTGGTGGTGATGATGATGAAGATGACTTGATAATGATGGTGATAGTGGTGTTGACAATAATGATGATTATGATGATGATGATGATCTGATGATGATGATTCTATAATGATGGTAAAATGATGATTTGATGGTGGTGGTGTTGACAATAATGATGAAGATGATTTGATAATGATGGCTGTGATGATGGTGTTGACAATAATGATGATGATGGTGAAGATTTGACAATCAATACCGACAATTGTTTGTAAGTTTCCGACGGGCCTGGGTTAGGGTCCTGAAAGGGTAAAATGGGAGCTGGGATTGTCCTTATTTTTGACTGGAAAAATGGGATTGGATGCACTGGGACTGAGATTTACAAAATTAAAGAACAATAGAAAATGGGAATGGGATTGAAAACTTGAGCAAAACTGATGGGATTATGTGATTTTTGACTGGGATTTGGTCCAAATATAAACTGGGAAATGGGATTCGGACCCCCCTCCTGGGTCCTACTCTGTCGATAGCATAGGACCCAGGCACGTCTGAAAATCAGGCTTCTGTGATCACCGTTTGGCTGAAACAAAGAACGAACTGTCAACTTGATAACCGGCAGTGATATTACAGTGGAACCCCGCCTTACGGCCAACCGCTTAATACGGCCACCCCGTTATTGCGGTCAGTTTTTTAGGTCCCGACGAAATGCATGCCCATACATTTTATATGATATTTACCCGCTTAATACGGCCACCCCGTTAATACGGCCACTTTGGGCTGTCCCTTCGGTGGCCGGATTAACGGGGTTCACTGTATATCAGGCATGATCATTTATTTATAACAATGTTTTAAGCAGGATGCTCTCATCACCGAGGTGTTTTTCAGAGAGGTCCTGTTGCAATCCATTGCAATCTTGATGATCATGATGTAACTATATTATTTTTGTTTCCTAGAAATCTCCGAGAAAGTATTCCTGGGAATATTTATTGTCGAAATGATTCTCAAGCTCTATGGTTTAGAGCCAAGAAATTACTTTAACTCAGCATTCAATAGATTTGATTTTATAGTAAGTGGTAACACTCATTTATATGCATCATCACTTTGTTTTTTGGTGGTGTTGTTGATTCTACAAAATTTGATCTCCCAGCTTATTAAAACAGTTGCGTTTTATATCTATTGTTGTATATGTGCTAGTTATACAACTGTTTTTTTGAGTAGCATACCGTGGAATATCCTACAAGTCACTAGATGAGTGGGATAGTCACGAGAAAACATTGTATAACTATTTTATCCCACATCATATACAATAAAGAGAACCCATGATGTCTCATGGGAAGAGGCAGTTGAATACTGCCGAATATACAATGGCTTTCAAGCATTTTGATTGGCTGTAATTTATATGATGTGGGATAAATTATTCTATCGTTTATATAATGGTGCTTTTATTAATTATTTGTGATCATTATCATATATTTATTTGTTATCTTAATATACTCACTTGGATTATTTGATAGGTTGTATTATCTGGCATTGTAGAAATGTTTTTAGAAAGATATTTTGGACTCAGTTTTGGAAGCAGTGTGTTGCGTAGTCTTCGTCTTCTAAGAGTTTTTAAATTTACAAGGTATGTAGCATGATGCAATTCTTAAAATGATGATGATGATGATGATGATGATGATGATGATATTGATTATGAAGATGTTTAAGATCAAGTGGATGGTGAAGTTGATGATACTGCTGAAGACGATGTTGATCCATAATAAGATGATGATGCTGTTAATGATGATGATGCTATTGGTGATGATGTTGATCCATAATAAGATGATGCTGTTAATGATGATGATGCTATTGGTGATGATGTTGATCCATAATAAGATGATGATGCTGTTGATGGTGAAGGTGTTGATCATTATTATTATGATGATCATTATTAAGATGATGATGCTATTGATGATGATAATGAAGATGCTGTTAATGATGATGATGATGCTGTTAATGATGATGATGCAGTTGACAATGTTGATCCATAAAGATGACGAGTTGTCGATTATGAGGATGCAGTTGATGATGTTGATCCTTATTATGATGATGAAGGTGCTGTTGGTGATGATGATGATGCTGTTGAAAGTGATGATGTTGGTGATGATGATGAAGACAATGATGACACTGATGATGCAAATGATAATGACGATGTTCATGATGCCAATGATAATGACAGTGACTTGGAGTAACAAAAGAGAAATTGCACATACAAAAAGTAGCTTATTTAGTAAATTTACTGACGTTTTAGACGTTAATCCTATTCTTTGAAGTAACGTTTGTTGTGTGCTTTGCCAATAAAAATAATCAAATAAAAATCACTGCTTTTTACACTAACAACCAATTGATTTATTTTGCAGGGTGTGGTCTTCATTACGTAATCTTGTGACGTCACTTCTCAAGAGTATGCGCTCTATTCTTAGTCTAATATTTTTATTGCTGCTGTTCATATTTATCTTTGCACTGCTGGGGATGCAGTTATTTGGTGGAAAGTAAGTACTATGCAAACATGCAAACAAACAAAAATAATCCCCTTCACAGTTCCCTGAGCCATCTTGAAAGGTAGCCGGGCCTTTGAATCGATTCGAGACGAATGTTTAGCTTGAATTTGATCAATACACGTGAATTATTGTCCCGCAAGGTGTTTAAAAAAGGTCTCTTTCATTGCAAGGTCAATATTTTAGTTTTAACACAATGAGGATACTCGAACCGTTTTGGTTTAGCGGTTCTCTAATCTTTCATAATTGTCTTCTATTTAGGTTTAGTACACGTCTAGATGCTCCAAGAACTAACTTTGATAGTTTTGTCAAAGCTATGTTAGCTGTCTTCCAGGTAAGCATGGCTGAAAGAAAAAAAAAACAGGACAGGACAGCAATGTAAAAATATAGTACGGTTATAAAGAACCTCTCTTTGAGGAAGCCCAATGTGGTGTGATGTAATGTGGCGTGGTGTGATGCGGTGTGATGTCATGTCATGTGATGTCATGTGATGTCATGTGATGTGATACAATGTGATCGGACGTAATGCGTTGCAACATGATATTATAACTGCCTAAATATAGACCATCCTCGGAAACACAGGGGCTTAACAGATGCGACGTGAGGGTTTTGGGTTGGAATAAACGTTTTAACCCTCTTAACCTTTTTCCCATCACCAAGAACTTACGTCAAAACTGAATAGACCCTAAGTTTCTGAAGATATTTGTAGACAATGAAATAAAAGATACACGTAAATATATGTGTCTGGAATTATTTCATATTTTACAATACAATATAACACATCAGACTTTCAATTGATAGTCGGTGACGTAATATTCAATTGATAGTCTAATTAAATATTATTTTGATTATAATAGATAATGACTGGTGAAGACTGGAACACTGTAATGTACGACGGCATCGAGGCTGCTGGTGGCGCAAAGACTGCCGGGGGAATTCTTGCATCGCTGTACTTTGTTGCCCTTGTCATTATTGGAAACTGTATCCTGTTTGATTATTTAATATTATTATATGTACTATATACAATATGAGTGGCCGGTCTGTATGGGATATACAGTGGCGAGTCGAATAATTATGAAACTCCAACATTAGTTCTTTAATATTTTACTAAAATTGCAATTACATTAATTGCTTAATATTCCGTGACGATCATAATCATACACACTATTGTTCCTTTACATCAATATTTCAGATACTTTATTAAACGTGTTTCTTGCTATCGCTGTTGACAATCTTGCTAATGCCCAGGCTCTGACTCGGTTAGAGGAAGAAGACGACAGAGAAAGAGAACAGAACAAAAAAAGACGTGTTGAGAAAAGGCGTAATGGTGGCTGGGCTAAGGCGAAGCAGCTACCGATGATTATGGCGATAACTAAAATAAACCAACATAATAGCAATAATCCTTTTCCTAATTCAAAACCTGTGTTTGAAATGGACCACCACTCACCGAGGTAAATATCATCATCAACATCATCATCTCGAATCCTCATTTTCACTATCATCGTTATCTTCTTCGTTATCATAACTGTTTTCATATCATTATCATCATCATCATCATCATCATCATCATCATCATCATCATCATCATCATCCTTGTCTTATTCATTTGTCATAATTATCATTATCCTCATCATAATCTCGAATCCTCATTTCACTAGCATAATTTTTATTGTTATCTTCGTCTTTGTTATTGCAGTTATCCTTAAGGAAGGACGATTATGTATTTAAGGGGGAGGGTGGGCAATTTTTTGGTACAGGAGTTTTCGTTGTTGTTGTTGTTGGTTTTGGGTTTTTTTTGGTTATCCCCCTCCCTTAAATATCTGATGGACCCTTATCATCACAATTCTCGTCGTCATTATGATTATCATCCATTATATATTATTAGCAATATTGTTGTCAAACTCTATCTATAACCCATTCTTATCATCATCATAATCATCCAATTTTGTTCACTTAGGGGAGGTCGGTTTAGCAAGAACAGTGCCCTACGAGTAAGTGAAACTGTATATATACCCTTTCCGAGAAAGTTTGTCACCCGTGAAAAGCACACAAGCTAGTGGCGCAATGGATCATGGTTTAGTTCAGAAACTAAATGTGCATTCGGAACACCTTCTTGTTGTTTGATAAGTCAAAATGGACATTTCTCAATAACATATTGAAAAGTGTAGCAATGTGGCCATGAAATCCCTGCTTTCTAATACAGTATACTTAGGTAATCCATAATCCCCTGCGCTACTAGCTTGTAGGCTTTTCAGTTCACGGGTGACAAAGTTTCTCGGAAAGGGTATATAACTAAAGCTTTTAGAGATGATGGAAGTCGATCAAAAGAGGGATGCAAGGTTTTTGGATTGTCTCAATTCATAGTGGCCTCGCATCCTTGCAAAAAATAAACAATGTTCTTTCAATAGATGTGTCCCAAATTGATGAACTACCACGGAACAATTGCATTCATTCCAATCAAAGCTGGAGCGGTTGAATACAATCACTGTATTTTATCCACTCCAGCCTCAATCAACCCATCAAAAAAAGTATCCACTCCATCCTCAATTAATCTATTGTTTCATGATCAGTGAAGTGAATTATAATTAAGGAAAGGTCTATTGACTAAATGCATGAATGTATTTTCTAACAGTTAAGTTTACTTATTATTTTTAAAATATATTTTGCCAGGTTAAAATAACTGAGCATTCTCCATCCGCCTCGAGTAATAATGGCCGCATTTCTCGTCAAGATACAACCGAAAATGAACGAGAAGATGAGACCGAAGAGCGAGGTAATAATGACAATATACACCAGTCACACTCAGTCTACAGTCCACACTGTGAAGCCTGCAAAGGATGTCGGTATTTGTTCTCTTGTTATCGATTTATTTATAGCATATTTTGTTTGTACGTGCTTGTGTTATATGAGTATGACCATAACAAGTTCTTAAAGTAGTAGATGACCACTCAAATATTTCTTTTAAAAACCGTGTATATAAAGCACAAATTATGTTCATATTACCGATATCCTTTGCAGGCTTCATAGTATAGACTTAGGTAAGGCTGGGACAATGATTTTTGAAATAGGTGTAATATGATATCAATTAATTGTAAAGAAGGCCATCCAGATTGGACGCGAATGATAATGATAATAATAGTAGTAGTTTCTTGTATAGCGCACTATCACATATGTCTCAGTGCGCTTATGTTAACATGATAGTGATAAAATTAATGTGCGTAAATATACAATGAAAATTTAAAATACTTAAGAGTCACTAAGAAATAAATGTGTTTTAAATAAAGTTTTAAAACGATCAAGTGATGGGGCACTTTTTATAGATTCAGGTAAATTGTTCCATATATTACTTATATAAAGCCTATAGTTAGATCTTTCATATATTTTAGTAAAATAGAAAATAGAAGTGAATCTTTCAGATAAAGTTATTATGCAAAATGAGGACAATGCAGTCTGTACCTAAAATACCAATTCCTCTATTTCCTTTTTTCCAGAAAGTTTAAGTAGATCACCCTCTCCCAGTACCTTCTCTTTGAGTTTACGAACAGAAGGAAGAATAATGAGAAGACGAAACATACAAAGAACGAGCATACCCATCATAAGAAAAAGCTCCATGTTTATATTTGGTCCCGACAATCCGTGAGTATCTTTATTGAATTCAACATTGTTTGCCTGCTTGCTTTTTTTCCTTCTTTGCTTACTTGCATCATGGCTACATTCGATTCCTGTTGTTTCTGTTTTTCCCTTTCTACCTACTTGAGTCGCTCTTTTGCTTGCGTATTTGTCTACCTGCTTGCATGTTTTTTTCTACTCCATCCCTCCTTGCTTGCTTGCTTGCTTGCTTGCTTGCTTGCTTGCTTGCTTGCTTGCTTGCTTGCTTGCTTGCTTGCTTGCTTGCTTGCTTGCTTGCTTGCTTGCTTGCTTGCTTGCTTGCTTCCTTCCTTCCTTCCTTCCTTCCTTCCTTCCTTCTTTCGGTTCACTCTCCCTTGCCTGCCTGCTACTATCTTGGACAAAAGTGTTGAGACATATCGGTTTTTATAGACATAGTTAGCATTTTTCAGCTGTTCCTTCTCCATTCCCCATCCAATCAATGTTGTATGTATTGATAGATAATGCCAGTGGTCCAGGCAATCCCAAAAACCCAACATTGAATGGAGGGGGGAGAGAGCACGATCAAATTGCTGTCTGTCAGTTCGCAAGACGGACAGTCGCAAGACGGACAGTTATTTACATTAATCTCCTTCTTACCTTCATTTTTTCTTCTTTTCTTTCCTTCTTTTCTTCTATTATTATTCCTTTCCTCATCTAACCAAATGATTCATGAGTGCATCTGATTATCTCTATTTTTGGTCGATTAAACGACTGTTCTTATTGTTAATGTTCGATTGTTTTTTTCAGCGTTCGCCGATTTTGTCACTGGTTGGTAAATCTACGATACTTCGATACCTTTATTCTTGTCATCATTCTCATCAGTAGTGTTCTGTTAGCGGTTGAAGACCCGGTTGACAATAAAAGTGAAATAAACAAAGTGAGTAGCGACGTTCATATTATACACCTTATTACAATTAACGTTAATAATATGGAAAAATCTCTTCACAGTTCCCTGCGCCATCTTGAAAGGCAACCGGGCCTTTACATCGAAGCGAGACTAACGTTGAGCTTCAAATATAGACACGTGAGTTTTTGCCCCGCAAGGTGTTAAAAGGTGTCTATCATTGGAAGCTCAACGTTGGTCTTGCTTCGATGCAAAGGCTCGGCAACCTTTCAAGATGGCGCAGGGAACTGTGAAGGGGAATTTTGTCTTTGACAGTGACTAATAGGCTAAATAAGAACTATTACGTAGTAGCAATTTGATTTTGTTGCATTGGTAGAGTGTTTGCACTCTGTTGTAAAACATTATTTTCTGACCTTAGATTCTTGGTTACTGTGACTATGTTATCACCGCCATCTTCGCACTTGAAGTAGTTACAAAGGTATGGAATATTGAGTTTATCAGTTTGACATTTTGATATTTCCCATGCCAAGAGTTTTGTGAGCAGAGTTGCATTTGTGTGCTAGAATATTTTAAGGTTTAGGAAGTGTTGGTCTGAGTCTCTCCAATTAGTAGGACATTTGTGTCTGGCTAAGATTGAGGAGTGAAAAAAGTCAAAGATGTTGTCACCTTTATTCTTTAGTTATCAGGCACTAGTTGGGAGTGAGATGGAAGTAAAAAATGTCAATATAATTCCCTATATGAATCTATGATATTTTCTTTTTTCTGCTATAGATGATAGACCTGGGCGTTATTGTACATAAAGGATCATATCTAAGAGACTGGTGGAACGTCATTGATGCTTTTGTTGTAGTCTGTAATATTACTGCATTAGTTTTAAAGTAAGTAAAACAAAACACTAGTGGTTTCGGGCTTACTCTAATGAATATGTTGATATTGTAAAAAGATGGCCATCATGGTAATGATGTTGATGACGTTGACATTCGTGGTGAAGATCATCAAGGAGATAATTATCACGATGGATATGTGTTGATAATAAGATGACCTTCATTGTGGTGATGACGATGACATAAATGCAGATGGTGGTGATGATCTTCAAGGAGATAATAAACATCACGATGGATATGTGTTGATGATAAGATGACCTTCATTGTGGTGATGACATTGATGCAGATGGTGGTGATGATCTTCAAGGAGATAATAAACATCACGATGGATATGTGTTGATGATAAGATGACCTTCATTGTGGTGATGACATTGATGCAGATGGTGGTGATGATCGTCAAGGAGATAAACATCACGATGGATATGTGTTGATGATAAGATGGCCTTCATTGTGGTAATGACGATGACATTGGTGAATTCGAAGATGGTGGTGGTGATCACAAGGAGATAAACATCACGATGGATATGTGTTGATGATAAGTTGGCCTTCATTGTGGTGGTGGCGATGACGATGACATTGATGCAGATGGTGGTGATGATCTTCAAGGAGATAAACATCACGATGGACATGTGTTGATAATAAGATGACTTTCATTGTGGTAATGGCGATGACATTGGTGAAGATGGTGGTGGTGATCACAAGGAGATAAACATGACATTTGTGATGATGATGATTGAACATTTGATGGGAAAAGCGATGATGATGATGATAATGTTGGTGGTGATTATGACCATTATCAAGATAAGGATCATGGTGGTGATTGTAGCTATATATGTAAAGCTCCCGCTGTATCAAGTTATGACTGATCACCATTTGGCTGAAACAAAGAACAAACTTCAACAGAAAATTATCATTCAAACATTTACTGAATTTCATCATTTTCAGTCGGGACGAAAGCAACTCCAATGGCAATACCAGCTCACTAGAAGATGCCATCAAATCTTTTAGAGTGCTCAGAGTATTACGACCACTTAAGGCTATCAACAAACTAAAGAGCTTGAAGGTAATTGTCCACATTGTCCAGGAAATGTCGTCATAAAATTTTTATTTCTCCTTTCAAAGCGTTTGTTTTATGGAGAGGTACAAAGCTTTAGTGTATTTATTTTGTGGCGTTTAAATGTATTCAGAACGAGCTCAATTTCCAAGAAATATTAGATAGTTTAATGTAATGTTATCTATTTTATCAGATAACAGTGGTTTACAGTGATTTTTGCCTCCGAGAAATATCGTATTTGAGCACATAAAATGTTTTGTTTATATAATAAACAAGAAACATCCATAACTCCGCACGCCCATGTATTTTTCTCTATGTAATGTAATGTAAATAAATGTAATGTAATGTTATATAATGTAATGTTATGTTATGTTATGTTATGTAATGTAATGTAAATGTAATGTTACATAATATAATGTTATGTAATGTAATGTAATGTAATGTAATGTAATGTAATGTAATGTAATGTAATGTAATGTAAATCTAATGTAATGTCGTGTAATATATTAATGAACACGTCTTTTAGTTTCTATTGGAATGGCTAATAATATTCTATTGTTTAGACTGTGTTCCAGTGCATGGTGTTCTCACTAAAGAATGTACGCAATATTCTTATCATTACTGCGCTGTTTTACTTCATCTTTGCTGTTATTGGAGTCCAATTATTTAAGGTAATTACACCACACAACACCGTGTCATATACCGTACTATGCTTTGCTTTGCTATATTGCTATGATATGATATGCTATGCCGCTATGCTGTGCTTTGCTATGCTATCTTATGCTATGCTGTGCTTGCTGTGCTGTGCTGTGCTGTGCTGTGCTGTGCTGTGCTGTGCTGTGCTGTGCTGTGCTGTGCTGTGCTGTGCTGTGCTGTGCTGTGCTGTGCTGTGCTGTGCTGTGCTGTGCTGTGCTGTGCTGTGCTGTGCTGTGCTGTGCTGTGCTGTGCTGTGTTACCAGGTTCAATACTATGCTATGATATGATATGATATGATATGATATGCTGTACTATGCTATGCCATGTTATGCAATGCTATGCTGTATTATGTGTTGTGTAAGGCACAGCACCAAAGAAAAAGGAAACAATATATATTTTTTCTTTCAGGGCAAGTTCTTCTTCTGTACTGATTCGTCAAAGAAATTCGAGAAAGACTGCAAGTGAGCATACAAAATAATCAACTTTTTTTATATTCAAAACATTATACCCACCGACGCGTACGTGCTTTTCAAGAAATGGTACATTGAAGTTGTGGTGTCCAAAATTACGAATTTATTGAATATTTCTTTTGTCTTTTGCTTTAGATTAATTTTTTGTGGTGGTTGATAATAACTCCATCTTATAACAAGTTTAATTTTAGGTCAATGTCTTAATGTTTTCTCTTTTTCTTCTTTGTCAAAGGGGTTATTATTTCAAGTACAGCATGAACAGAGAAGTTAGTTTGAATAAATTTGAGGTAATAATAATTTCATATTATCTTGCTATTTTTCAATACATTTTGAACAAATTGGTTCAACTTTGCATCTATTTCAAGAAGGATTGTCTCACTGGATTACGAACGGCGATTACACGGCCGCAAGGAGGGGAACATGGGGGTCCTCAACACCGTAACACCGCAAATTTTCAACAACACCGCATCACAATTTCTCTCACCAAACACTACGAGAGGCCTGCCTCGGGTCCTTAAATCGCCCTAAATCGCTTAAAATTGCCCTATGCCGCCTCTGATTTTCCTATATCTTTTCTAAAATCGCCTTAAATCACTTAAAATTGCCCTATGTCACCTCTGATTTTCCTATATTTTGTCCTAAATTGCCTTATGTCGCACTACATTAAGTAACGGCGACTTAAGGACCCGAGGCAGGCCTTACGAGCCGGCCACAGCTTTAAAAAATCACCGGACACAGCAGCTTTCAGTGTGAATGCAAACACCGCACACCAAAGGCATTTACGTCACCGCAACACCACACTTTGAGAATGTTTTAACCACCGCAAAAAATATTCATCAGCACCGCAACACCGCAATCCCACATGACCCCCTCCGAAAGAAACCGCTGTTCTTTAATATATTATTGATACATCTTGCTATTTGTTTAGGTGAAAGAAAGAAAGTGGAAAAAGGTTGATTTTCATTTCGACAGTGTCCCACTTGCAATGCTTACGTTGTTTTCATCTTCAACTGGCGAAGGATGGCCTATGTGAGTAATAACTGTCACTGTTCTTGTTACCAATGAGCCTCTCCCAGGGGGGGGGGGGGGGGGGGCTGCATGTACCAATGTTCCCTTGATCTTTTTGCATTTTCTCCCTACTTCTCCCTTGTTCCCCATAAGTGAAATAACTGTTTCCCAAAAATGTTTTACCTTATGTTCCATGATCCCCCAAAAATGATTATTTTATCATAATTTGTTCCCTTGTTCCCTGAAAATAATTTGTCAGTCTTGCTTGTTCCCTTGTTTCCTAAAACCCCTGGGAGGGGCTCACCAGTCACCAGTAAATTTGCTATCATTATTTTTCATCAAGAATTCCGCTATGCATATACTTGTGAAAAGATGTTTCCTAGCCTTGCCTTGTATATAGATATTATTTAACAATTATTCGCCAAAGGCGAAGTAAATATCGGTGAATAATAACCGAGACGGAGTCAAAATTATTATCCACCGATATTCATAGAGCCTGAGGTGTATAATTGATATATAAAAGACAAACTATATTTATAATCTAAAAGTATATAATGTAATAAATCTATACAAAAAGCAAAATAAAGATTCTGTTCTATTTTATTCTATTCCATTCTATTCTATTCTATTCTATTCTATTCTATTCTATTCTATTCTATTCTATTCTATTCTATTCTATTCTATTCTATTCTATTCTATTCTATTCTATTTTATTCTATTCTATTCTTGAAGAAAAAAACAGCTAATTTCACATTTCGTAAAGCGCGCGAAACACTGTAGGTGATTATCAAGAAAGAGTGTGAATTTCTAGACCAATCATCGCGCGCGGTTTTCTATAATCACTTGTGTATTTATATTAAATGGATATATAAGTATTTTTTATAGTTATGTTCTATTCAATTCAATTCAATTCAATTTTATTCAGTACCATGAGTTACAAAGTGCATATGTATATTGGGTAGAATTTTACAAATCTTTAGGTACAGGCTATCTATAACAACCACAAGGGCTAACCTAGATAGATAGCATATAGATATTTTAAAATTCTAGCTTAAATTGTGTATTTCATCAACAGCTAATTACAAATAAACAGTATTATAATTTTACAGTTTGCATAATATTCACACTCTGTTTTGTTTGCATTATATTTACATTATATTCAATGCTTTTCTTATGTTGGCATATTTAGTCAGATGGAAAGGCACCTTATTGTTTTTGACTGCAATATCATTTTCAATCTTTTCATAACATTTCAAGTAACCTTTGAAACCATCAATATTTAGATTCCCACTTAGCCTAGCCTGCGTCACATCCGGACTTTTTCGAGAAAAAGTCCGGATGTGACGCAAGCTAACTTAGCCTTGCTCTATAGACATATGATATATTGTCTTTATTTTTCTCAGTGCCATGTATCATACCGTGGACGCTACAAATGCTAATGAAGGACCGCGTCGCGATAACAACCTCCACATGTCTATCTACTATGTCTGTTTCGTCGTCGTTTTCTCTTTCTTCTTTCTCAACATTTTCGTGGCTCTTATTATCGTTACGTTTCAAGAACAAGGCGAAAAGGAAATGGTTGGATGTGAGCTTAACAGAAACCAGGTAGTTTTTTTTTATTAAAAAAACATATTTATCATCACTGTTGTGATCATATCGTCGTCATCATCGCTATCGTCTTCGTCACCATCAGTACCATCATCATAGCATTACGATCATCCTCATTATTTTCATCATTATCATTATCACTGTCAATATCACCATCATTATTTTTAATCATCATCATAATTTTCATCATCCTCATTATTTTCATCATTATCAATATCATCATCATCATCATCATCATAGCATTACGATCATCCTCATTATTTTTATTATTATCAATATCATCATCATCATCATCATTATTATTTTCATCATCCTCATTGTTTTCATCATTATCAATATCATCATCATCATCATCATCATAGCATTACGATCATCCTCATTATTTTTATTATTATCAATATCATCATCATCATCATCATTATTATTTTCATCATCCTCATTGTTTTCATCATTATCAATATCATCATCATCATCATCATCATCATCATCATCATAGCATTACGATCATCCTCATTATTTTCATTATTATCAATATCATCATCATCATCATCATTATTATTTTCATCCTCCTCATTGTTTTCATCATTATCAATATCATCATCATCATTATTTTCACCATAGGTAATATAATGAAATTTGTAACACCGTAAAAAATGTTGACTTAACTTTACTGACGTTTCGAGCTTTAGGGCAAATTTCATTATATTACCTATCATTTATACCAAACACCGACGCAGCCTATACTAGTTTCCAATTATTTTCATCATCCTCATTATTTTCATCATTATCAATATCATCATCATCATTACCATCATCATCGATGCCATCATCATTATCTTTATCATAATAATCATCATCACCATCATCACCATGTATATCATCTTGTTTATTAATCATGATATATATTTCAATAAATTTAATATCATTATTAATCATTTAGTAAATTTGTTAATAAATGTGCATTTCAATTGTCCAGTTGCTTAATTTATTTTCCATCCTTTCATTCACTTTTTTATCAATAACTGCTATATTCGTCTTGTAGATAGCACTAAATATTAACTATAAATCATTCAATTTCAGCGTGATTGTACATGTATCCAGTTTATCACTCACTTTTTTATCAATAACTGCTTTATTCGTCTTGTAGATGGCACTAAATATTAACTATAAATCAATCAATTTCAGCGTGATTGTATCCAGTTTATCACTCACTTTTTTATCAATAACTGCTTTATTCGTCTTGTAGATAGAACTATATATATTAACTATAAATCGTTCAATTTCAGCGTGATTGTATCCAGTTTGCAATGACGGCCAGGCCAAGACAGCGATATATGCCGAAAGAAAAGACATGTTTCTACAAGGTCTGGCAGGTCGTGGATTCAAAACCTTTTGAAATCTTCATCATGACAATGATAGTGCTGAATGCTGGGGTCCTTATGATGTCGGTATGTATATATATACACCTCGATTTCAAAAATCGTTGTCGCAATCAGTCTAAGGTCCACGCTCTGAAGCCTGCAAGGGATGTCGGTATATCGGTATAGCATATTTTGGTTGTGCGTGTTTGTGTTATACGACTATAACAAGTTGTTGCAGTGGTAGACAAAGAAATAAACATGTATTTCATTGAACGAGTAATAAATCACAAATTATGTTCATATTAGAGTACAAATACTAAAAGTGTGCAACATAAATACCACTAAATACTGCTAAATTATGCAAATTCTTTTGTTTTCTATTGTTTAATCAACACTATTTAGTAGTAAATAGTACAAAGTATTGCACACTTTTAGTGTTTGTACTCTACCGGCATCCTTTGCAGGCTTCAGAGTGTGGAGTGTACAGCTGCGGCCGCGACAACGATTATTGAAATAGGTGCATATATTGCCTGGGAAGACTCAGGTGTATGCTCATCGAAAATTTTCCAGATGCCTACATGTAAAAGATACGGAAAGTCCCTATAAAAGGGCGTGACACAGATTGTAAACCCCTAAGAGAGATATTTACCACATGGAAAACAAAACAAAACTAAACAAGAAAAAAACTTAAAGAAAACAAAAGATAAATCGATGGAATGATTTGTTAAGAGATACGACGGGCATACCCCCTCCCCTCCCCCTGGATATTCACTTCTGGTTTAGAAAGATAAATATCATTTTTAAATGAGATTGTGGATAATGATAAGAGAGTTGCTACCTTGAGTGCCTTGCCAAACCATGGAGTATACTTCTTTGTGTTAAGGGTTGTTGTTATACGTTTTTTTAGCTGTTCGTTGTTTTATTAGTTTAATTTTTTAAATTATATTTCTTATTGTAGTACGACAAATCAAGCACCAGCTACGATAAATTACTGGAGTATGTAAACATGGCCTTTACGTTTGTCTTCTTAGTGGAAGCCATCTTGAAACTCATTGCATTCAAATTGGTAAGCAACGTTTTTGAATAAAAAACAGTAATCTTTTCACACCAGCATAGTCTATTTTTTATCTGCTGCCACTCATTCGCTGCCTCTATATCAAATATTTAAATACATCACTCCTCACTCCACACACACACACACACACCGCGGGTGGAAAAACCGGATTACTGATGTAACTTGGTAAGAAAGCTATAAGAGTAGATATATTTATGTTTTTTATTGCGTATTAACGTTTTCTTATGCATCTTTGTTTTTTCAGAATTATTTTCGTGATTACTGGAATATTTTTGACTTCATCATCGTTGTGGCGACGCTCGTAGAAGTTCTGATCGAGTTGACAAAGGTGAAAGTAAGAATACAATCCTAAACTTACTTAATAACATATCTATGGTGGCCCATCGCTGTCACTACATTTTTTAAAATTGTTGTGTAATTTTCCTTATGATTTTTTATTTCACTTTAGTAAAAAAAAATTAATGAAAATGAAAGTAAAAGAAAAAGTGAAATTAAAACGAAAAGTGAAACGAGAATCAAGATGAAAATAAAAAGTCAAAGTAAAAACAAAACCAAAATCAAATCAAAATGGAAGGCAAAATCAAAATCAAAACCAAATCGAAACTAAAATCAAAAATCAAATCAAAATCAAAACCAATTCCAAATTAAAATTAAAAGTGATTAAAATTAAAATCAAAACCAGTTCAAAAGTAAAATTAAAATCAAAACCAATTCAAAAGTAAAATCACTTTAGCGACGTGGCCCATCGCTGTCACTACCATGATCCTTTGCCCTCCATGCTACCCAAAAGGCTACGCGAGCCCATGACTGCTAAACACCTGGCACACCTTTTGAAATTATTTCTTACATCAAAATAAAAAATTTGTGCCAACTTTGGTGACTGTCAGTGTCACTATGAATGTTAAGGTTGTGCTCTTCTCTCATTGATGTTTCAGTAAAAAAATTCCAATCACTTTAAATTTGCTTGCAATAGTAAGTGAGTTGATTTGGCATTTTCGCTTACCGTAGATGTATCATGCATGACCTTTGACATTTGCGTCTCATGTTTGTGTAGAGGTTGCTTTGTCGTGTGTTGTCCTTTCTCCGATCAATAAATTATTACTTTTTATGTGTGTTTCTTGGATGTATTGTTTGCAGAAAAAAAGGTAAAGGGTGCACGGATGACTTTTACTTTCAGATGGTGAAAACAATAGTTAAGAATCACTGAGAACTTGTGAATCACATTTCAACTGAAGACGTGAAACACCGGAAACGTGTATGCATGATATTAGGTTGTTTGTGTATATTCAAATCATTGTTTTCAACATGCTGGGATATTTAGACACATTTCTCTTATCTTAAATTCCGTGCTATAGTCAAATGATCGCGATTTTGTAGATTGCCGCTAGTTGGGAGACCTTGGGAGTTTGCGTCGTTTGCTTTTTTTATTATTAATATTAGTAGTAGCACCGGCCGGATGCATGCATAGCATGGAAGTGCGAAGAAGGCTAGAAGCGTTCTATGTCAATGTTAGATCGTAAGTGTTTCATACAAGCTTTTACACTGATAAAAAGTCAAATATTCACAAAGCGCACGAATAGCGTCTTCAGGTCGTTCACTTGAGAAATCTTGCTATAATAATAATAATAATAATAATAATAATAATAATAATAATAATAATAATAATAATAATAATAATAATAATAATAATAATAATAATAATAATAATAATAATAATAATAATAATAATAGTTTAATAAACACCAATATTGCAGTTAAAACTGAATTACATTGGTATGACAATAGTATGAAATTGATAATCTAATCTAATATAATTTATTTATTACAAATTACGGATTGATGCTTGAATAAATGACTTTCTAAAACGATCAGTTTTGTATCTAGGCTCTATGAAAGGACGTTTGTTTCTTAAAAAATATTTACAGTTAACATTGAAAGCTGGGAGCAGGCAGTAAAGTTTATGGTTTGGATCATTAACAATGTTCTCAAAGAGTTTCACACACGATGCCTGTCGGCGACTGTCTAGAGACTGTAAACAGGAGGTAGACAGTTTTTCGCTGTAAGATAGATCAGGATCACAGATGATAGTGAGGGCGCGTTTCTGTATCCGCTGCATAAAAAGGGCCACGTTCACCGGCAAGGACATCACAAGTCATCCCTTTTCCTATCATACTTCTATAATGCTTTTGACAAGCATCTTTTATATTGTCAATCGTAAGTTCCTCGTGCTCCCGGCTCGTGCTCAGTAAACGGGACGTATTCCCTCGCTCCGATCCTACAGTATTTTTGTTGTTTGCCACTGACTTCACTTGACATTCGTTGGACTACGATTTCTTCCATTTTAGTTTCCTTTGAGTCTGTTTTGGTGTGTCGTTGCTTTTGCCTTGTGGAAATCTTATTCCACGTTGCCATGTTGAAGTTTGCCGCGCCAAAGTAAAGGCACGAAGTCTGATATCACGTGCCGCAAAGGATCATGGTAGTGACAGCGATGGGCCACGTCGCTAAAGTGATTTCACTTTTGAATTGGTTTTGGTTTTACTTTTACTTTTGAATTGGTTTTGGTTTTGATTTTATTTTTGATTTTACTTTCGATTTGGTTTTGATTTTGATTTTGCCTTCCATTTTTATTTTTTACTTTATATTTTCATCTTGATTCTCGTTTGACTTTTCGTTTTAATTTCACTTTTTACTTTTTTTTCATTACTTTTTTTTTTACTTAAGTGAAATAAAAAATCATAAGGAAAATTACACAAAAATGTTAAAAAATGTAGTGACAGCGATGGGCCACCATACCATATCAAAGCCCTTTGCAACGCGCCAAAAATTCTAGTAATCAGTAAAAATCAGTTACAATGAGCCTGAATTGTACACTGCAAAAACGTAGATGAGTAGATGCAACACGGTATATTGCGTTAACCATGCATTCAGGATGACACTTTATAGTGAGTAAACCCAACTCATTATTGAGACTAAAGTAGAATGATGAAGACGCACCATTGAGTACAATGTACTCAATATATTGAGTTTAACCTCACTTTTACTCAATAATGAGTTGGGTTTACTCACTATAGAGTTGTATTTACTCACTATAAAGTGTCATCTTGAATGCATGATTAACGTAATATACTGTGTTGTATCTACTCAGCCGTTTTTGCAGTGTATCTGGTGTTTAAAGCTGTTGACCGAAGGTTGACCGTATTAAAGATATGCCTATTGTTCTGTTGCAATCTCAACCTTTTAAAAAAATAAAAAATCTCTCGCGCTAAGCAAAGACTTTTGTTACTTCTCACCTACAATACCATATATGGTAATGGCATTGGTTTCAAGATTGCATACGGTATTTCTGATACGACCGAGGTGTATTGTGCACCTTATGTCAGGGCCGTAATTAGTTAACTGTAATTACGTCACCATTGTATTGTTGCGAGCACAATTTTAGAGTTAGAAAATATTTCTTTAGTGCAAAGCCATGCATTTCTCGGCCAATCGGTAAAGTTCTTTTAACAATGTTTGCGATACTGAAAATATTTCTTTTAAACTTTTAGTCACAATCATGTCGTAAAATATTTGTGTTATATATTTTTATAGGAGAATGGCGAAAGTAATTCTACACGTGCTATCGATCCCAGCTTCTTTCGACTTTTCCGAGCAGCGCGTCTTGTCAAATTACTCCGCCAGGGTTACACTATACGAATATTGCTATGGACATTCTTCCAGTCATTCAAAGTAAATATACTGTCAATCATCAGTAGCATCACCATCATCGTCAACGTCGTTATCGTCGCTAAATCATCATGGAACAATAACGTGACGTCAATTAACATTATTTTCGAATTCATATTAATATCATCATCTTTATAATCCTCACCACCATCATCAATACCATCAACAACTTTATCATCTTCATCACCACCACCACTATCATCATCATCATCATCATCATCATCATCATCATCATCATCATCATCATCATCATCATCATCATCATCATCATCATCATCATCATCATCATCATCATCATCAACAACAACAAAACCACCACCACCATCAGTTATCATCATCAATCGTTACCATCATCATCACCACTACCACTACCACTACCACTACCACTACCACTACCACTACCACTACCACCGCCATCATCAATATTTCCTTAATTCTCATCATTATTATCAATTTTAATTCCAGGCCTTGCCATACGTAGTAATCCTTATTGCATTGCTGTTCTTCGTTTATGCTGTCATTGGAATGCAGGTAAGGCAATACGCTTTCATTATTCCACATAATATGTAGATTTTTATCACCGATCTCAAGAAAGACAAGATAACACACTGGTTTCTAAGCCGCAATTTATACTTCATCCCTTAATGAATGAACTTGAGGGTAACACATGGCTGTTATAATTTTACAAATCATACTGATGACCCAGTGGCCTGGACATTTATACTTTAAAAAAGGCCAACCTTCTTGAAACTAGCTATGAAATCAGAGATGATATAAAAGTATACCACTTTGTTACTAATGTTGACAATACTGTTATTCAAATTTCAACTAAGTTCCAGTATTTAAATCTTACCACTTATTCAAATAAAACCACTTTTGATAATGACACAAGCAAGTGTCGAAACGTCAAGCTTAAAAACTAGTCTTGTTGTCATTAGTTTTATCACTAAATACTGTTGTTGTTGTTGTTTTTTGTTGACTGGGACCGTTTTTCCTGTAAATAAACACACAAATGCACACTTGGTGAAACTTATTATTAAATCTAAGTCTTGTTGTTTTATAGCTTTTTGGACGAATAAAACCACTGCCGAATAACAAAATCAACATGCATAACCACTTCCAATCCTTTCTTCAATCACTGCTGGTGTTATTCAGGTAAATTTATAAAACAATACTTCATCTACTTACCGTACCTGTTTTCACAAACGCGTTGTCCAAAAGCAAATAGAAAATAGTCAGAAGCGTTAAGTATAGGATGTTATTTGTTTGTCTCACGAACGTGGAAGGTTTAGACTGTGAATTAATCATCAGGCGATGGATAGAATAGAGATTACAGTCTGATGAAGACTAGCAGTCATATTTAGTTTTCTTTGCAGTGTATTATACCATCTTTTGCTTATATGATTATATTTCGTTGAAAACGGTTGTATCCTGTTTTTTTTTTTTTCCTGCTTACACTTTTTATAGCTCTTTCTCTTTTCTTCTTGTGTTTTAAAATTGAATTTTCTTTTTTTTTATAGATCAGCGACAGGAGAAAACTGGCACTTAGTAATGCTAGCGTGCTTTGATGGTGCTGAATGTCAAGTTGGACAAAATTGCGGCAGTACAATAGCATCCATTATCTACTTCTGTACATTTTATTTCTTCTGTTCCTTTCTGGTAAGTGAAATACTTTCCCTTATTCGTTCATCGTTAGGTATTTGCTTCTTCCTCCTTCCTTCCTTCCTTCCTTCCTTGCTTTCGTCTTTGCTTCCTCCCTCCTTTCCATCCTTTCTCTCTGCTTATCTCCTTTCATACTCCCTTTTTCTTCCTCCCCCTGCTTCTTTTCTTCTATTATTGTTTCTTCCTCGCTTCCTTCCTTCCTTCATTACTTCCTAATTCCCTCCGTATTTACTTCCTTACTTCATCATTTGTGAAACCCTTCATATCGGAACTCGTTTATTTTTAGATGTTGAATCTGTTTGTTGCTGTCATCATGGATAATTTCGAATACCTGACACGTGACGAGTCAATACTCGGTCCTCACCATCTGGATGAGTTTGTAAGAGTTTGGTCAGAATATGATCGTGGCGCTACGTAAGTATCATTATCAACACTAAACCCTTGTATTCTTTTCTTTATTTTACCTTCTTATCTATTAGTAACTGCTGGTTTATCAACAGCCTGTTCTCGGAGGCATTTGCTAACCTTTTTCATGGCAGCTCTGAAATGTGCGCCTTAGAGCTATATATCAGTCCGTTAAGTCCTCCACAAGTGTGTCGTTTAAAACAGATATGATGTACTTTCTCAGTTCGTGTAATCCCTGCTTAGGAGAGACCATGTTTTTATTTAATCAAGCCGATAAAATGCGTCCATTCATTTCAACAGAGGGAGAATTAAGCATACAGACGTGTACAAATTGATGTGTGATATGTCTCCTCCAGTTGGGTTTGGGAAAAAGTGTCCTAAGTTCATTGCATACAAGGTAAGGTTTCTAGGAATGGTTGGTAACAAAAGTTTTATCTTTCTCTATTTGATATAAAAACTAATATTCAGTCTTTTTGGGGGGGGGGGGGGGGGGTGAATGGCAAAATAACATTAGAAAAAATTAAGAATAACTTATATTCGGTTTGGAAAAAGGATTACCAAGACATATCGATCACAGCTTTAACGTTGAAAAAACATAGTTCACAACAAAAGAACCTGATAAAAATATTGTGTAAATCTGATAAACATATCCTGCACAGAGAGATGAACTGTGAATCACCTCCACATATCTACTGTAACATCAACCGTGACGTACCTGATCACAATTTCCGTTTCAAAGATATGCCTATTGTTCTGTTGCAATCTCAACCTGTTACAAAAAAGAAAACATTTGGATTTTATTACTTCTCACCTACAATACCATATATGGTAATGGCATTGTTTTCAAGATTGCATACGGTATCTTTGATACGCTTCTTTTTATTGCAGCGGTTAATCAAGATGAACATGCCAATAATGGGTGACAATACAGTACTGTTTACAGCGACTCTCTTTGCTTTAATACGAACATCACTGGGGATATTTAACCATGGTGATCCTTCCTATGCTGATAGTGACTTAAGACGGACGATTAAAAAACTATGGCCGAAAACTAGCAAGAAAACAGTCGATAAAATGTTACCACTACAATCAGGTATTCGGTTTATCCCGGCTTATACCTGTCCGTCTGTCCGTTTGTCTGCCTGCTTGTTGTTGGCTTGTTTTGTTTGCCTGTCTGTCTGCCTGCTTGTTGTTGGTTTGTTTTGTCTGTCTGTCTGTCTGTCTGTCTGCTTGTTGTTGGTTTGTTTTGTTTCTCTGTCTGTCTGTCTGTCTGTCTGCTTGCTGTTTGTTTGTTTGTTTGTTTGTTTGTTTGTTTGTTTGTTTGTTTACGGTCTGTCTGTCAGTCTGCTTGCTGTTTGTTTTTTTTTTGTTTACGGTCAGCCTGTCTGTTTGTCAGTCTGCTTGCTGTTTTTTTGTTTTGTTTGTCTGCCGGCAGTCCTGTCATCCTACTTACTGTGTTAGCCTGTCTGTCTGCTTGATGTTTGTCTAAGTGTTTGTTTGTCTGTCTGCTTATTGTTTGTTTGTCGACCCGTCTTTATGCTTACTCGTTGTTTTTTTTGTCGATCCGTCTCTTTATAATAAACGTTTGGGTTATTTTTCATTAATTAATTGATTTTTCTTATTTCTAGTACTAAGCTCACAGCAGATGACCGTTGGAAAAATATACTGTGCAAAACTTATATATGAAAACTATAAACAACTGAAAAAGAAACGATTAGAAGACGGCAAGAAAAACAAGGTAAATATATCTACAACTTTGCGAATTGTCCAATTCTAATTGCCCAGTCCATTGCAAGAAGAGAAGGGACAACTGCAGGACAGACACTTATTTCTTACAGTTCCTCTCTCCACCAAGGTGTATAAGTACAAGGTATATAGCTACCTAAAAAATATTGGGAGAAACCTGCGATGGACTAGCATCACATCCAGGAGAACTCCTTCTCGCTTTATGCCACATAAACCGGCACCGATAAGTTATCCAAAAGCTGTTCTTGCAGCTATATGCAAAATAATGTTTTTAAACAATGGACTAAACAAAAGCTCTTGCCGAAAGCTTGAATTCATTGTCTGAAACCATTAATCCCAAATAAATTGTTCGACGTTTCCCAAAAAAGACTCGCTTAGATTGGAACATACTTTATCTTTCCTTACCCATCGTGCTGATGCGGTTAAGTTATTAATGCATTTTTTTTTTCTAAAGCCAACCCGAAGACCCTCATTGTTCAAGCGAATCTTTGGTGCCCTTATAAGTGGAACTTCGAACTCAGATGATGACTATGAACTAAGACCTCCTCCACCGGGGATGCTTACTCACAGACGACGATCCAAAACAATGGATTCGATACCTACTTTGTAAGTGCTAGAGAACATTAGGGAGGGGAGGGTAGGAAAAATAGGTTAGTTAGCATCGAAAGAGACAAAGAGATAAAATTAGACAATGAGCCCTTCCCAGGGGTTTTAGGGATCAAGGGAGCACGGGCATTTATTTTTAGGGATCAAGGGAGCATGGGCATTTATTTTTAGGGAACAAGGGAGCAAATTATGATAAAACAATAGTTTTTTGGGATCATCAGAGCATAAGATAAAACACTTTAGGGAGACAGTTATTTTACTTATGGGGAACAAGGGAGAAAATGCAAAAAGATCAAAGGAGCATGGGAGCATGCTCCCACCTGGGAGGGGCTCGACAATGCAGACGGTAATACTGGATTCGATACCTACTTTGTAAGTACTAGAGAACGTTAGGGAGGGTAGGGTAGTAAAAATAGGTTAGTTAACATCAAAAGAGACAAAAAGATAAAATTAGACAATGCAGAATCGGTATCACTGGATCCTACCTAAATCCATTTCTTTTGTTTCCAGCTCTAAAGAAAAGCTGGCCGAAATACAACATAAACGAAGAATGCACCGTTCATTAAAGTTCTTTCGAAGACCGTTTGGTAGAACAGATAGTAACAGCGAAGACGAAGAAATGAGAAGACGGAGAAAGTCTGTGAGATTTAAGGTAAGATATTATTACATAGAGCAGATTTCGTTTGACTATGAAAAGCGCACGGCACAAACACGGTCAAAGCAAGGCACATTAAAATTCTACAAAACATCACGGTCGCAGCAAGGCACGCACACAGCACCGGCTGAACTTTTCACAGCCACGAAATTAAATCCGCTCTACGATGAAACCTAATTTGGTGCTTATATAGCTCTTTTTACAAACTTCTCAATGCGCTTTACAATTATCATGTACGTGGACCGATCACGGCTTACAAATTGGGTAATTACTAGTAGTTAGTATTATTCTGAGCCAGTCATTTAGGGTGGACACAGCCAGAATGTATTACTATTACGTCCTCAGTGGTTCTTTTTTAAAGTCCCTCCAATGCTGGCTAATGAGTGTAATGCGGAGTAACGGAACCTAACATTTAACGTCCTTATCCGAGCAGACGCGAAGTATAGCAACTTGCAGATAGAAATAACAAAGTCAGTACTTTCTCCTCAATTATTTTAAGAGTGTTGGTCCGGCAGAAGTACGAACCCCGGTCTCCCGCATACAATCTAATGCTCTACCAATATTGATCCAACCGGGATGTAATGTCCGTGCTTGCTGCCATCGCTATACAAAGTCATCATAGTTAATCGTGGTGATTCTTATCTTCATCATCATCATTATTTTCATCATTTAGAACATCATTAGCAGTATCGTCATCACCGTCATCATCATTATTATTATTATTGCCATTATTCTGATCCCCATCCGATCTTTATCTTCATTATTATCATCATCATCATCATCATGATTGTTACTATTACTATAACCATTACCATCGTAAAACCAACACCACCTGTTTGTATAACCATTCCAAATCGTTGGTTCAAACACATATTTACTGACTTATATTTTGAATTAAAGGATGCACCGATGGATTTGACAGATATCAACCCAACAATTATAAGCACAGATAACGAAGATGACGACCAAATTGAAACAACACAGAAGAAGAAGAAGACTGTCAGAAGCTACAAAAACCCTGTGGTAAATACAGATATTACATTCATAATACAACCATAGAACATATATTTTATAGTAGAGTGGAACCCCGCCATACTGCCAGCCACTTAGTACGGCCACCCCGTTATTGCGGCCAGTTTTATATATCCCGACGAGATGGATGACCCTACATTTTCTATAAAATCTACCCGCTTAATACGGCCACCCCGTTAATACGGCCACTTTAGGCTTTCCATTCGGTGTCCGGATTAACGGGGTTCCACTGTAAATGTTATGGGTCGTAGTCAACCAGTCGATCAAAGCTGTTGGTTCTTAATCTCAATAGCTTCCGAGCTGAGCCAGGTTCTTGTCAATTTATTACTCAGGCTGCCCCGCAGGGGAGCCTGAGTCTAGGTTTACCTTTTCTTTATAGGTCTATCGTTATGTCGAGATTACACATGACGTAATGCCACAGGTAAACCACGTTTGAATTGATCCCAAATAGATATAACATATAGGTATCACATGATTGACAACAAGTTTATCCAAACTTTCATCTCGCTATGACTTAATTACTTAACACTACACCATCACTCTCTGTCATAAAACTGTACACAAGGATCATTAATTTCAATCTCTCAATGACGTAGCCTGAGTAAACGTAGTAAGTGCGTCTAGTTTTTTTAAGTAGTGTTTACAACATGAGCGGCCGTGTTGTATCGGCAGATACAATCGCAAGCCGAAGGCGCGTGATTGTATCGCCGATACAACACGGACGCGAATGTTGTAAACTACTTAAAAAATGTCTAGGTTAGCTCTTTCATATTTGACCAAAATTTTCAAGATTAAAATAAATTTTGCCCTAAAATTACCAGTTAAAACTTATGCAAATCAGGATATACAACACTAGTGTTGTATCAGATTTACAACACTCGTCATGGTCATGATTTCTTTTGAAAATGTCTCATTAATTATTCATGAATTTGTGGAGTGTGTACGTGTGTGAGAGACAGCAAGCCTCCACCAGCTCTAGCTGTAAAATATAGCCTGCTCTAACACATAAAATATTTTTTGTTTTATTTGTTAGTATTATCAATTTACCAACAAAGAACACAACAAGACGGGCCATTTTTAGTTTCTTCCAATCAGTCAACTTCATAATTTCTGTGATTTCTTTACGTTTTCCAGGCATCCACTTTGACATACTAATATTATTCATACTAACTACTTTTTGCCCTCTCTTACTCCGAAACATTCGTAATATATTGGTATTTCTACCAATGACCTCAATCGTGAGACAATTGATTAAGTATCCTTTTAATTCGTAATATATATACATTTTAGCTTCCTGGAGCTCTTTTAACTCCAACTGTTTTTGGAAACACTGAGGATTTCTTGGAAATTCTTACACAGGCCACATTTATTCAACTGGCTGCTAGCTAGTTATCGCACTTCTATATTGTTTTGTAAACGCATCTCTATCTAGATTATCCGCTAGTTTTCCTCCGTTTTTACTTCAATCAGTCCATCTACAATATGGCATATGTCATTTCGACTGTTTTTCATGAAGACACTGGTGTGGTAGTAAGATCACCCTTGTTGTTGTATGTTTGTTATTATACTAGTTTACTCACTAGTTTCCATGTACATGTGTTACTTAAACTATTATCATAGAAACAAGGGCGTTAGCCTTTACTAGTACTATTAGTTATTTAATTTTCTCTATCGCATCCATACGTGATTCAGTCGTACGCAAAACCTCTACTTAGTCTCAATGTTGTCCCACATTTCTGTTTGAATGTCTCTTCCCTCAGGAGAAGAAGAGAAGAAAGCGATTCTCAAGGGAGTTCAATTCCGCTTTCTAAACGGGACAGCACTGGGACTAACGCACGAGGTATAGAGTATTTTATCAGCAAGTCTGTTGTAAGGTATAGTGCTCATTTGGGAAGAGACATGGTAAATGCGGCGAGAAAAATGTTAGAAAGATGCTGTTTAACTCTGAAACAAAACTAGAATACGAATCAGGTATCGTTATAGAACATTTTAAAAGAAAGAATATAAGGTATCGTAATGGCTTCTGGGGAAAAAGGGGGATGGCAATGTTATATACATTTATTTAAAAATCGTTGTCGCAGCCGAAGCTACAGTCCACTCTGAAGCTTGCAAAGATGTCGGTAAAACGAACATAACTTGTGATTTATTGAACGTTTTTGATGAAAAATTTGTTTCATGATAGAGCAAAAATACTTTATCCATGAAATAAAAAATAATTGCTACGGCTGTATTCACAGTTCCCTGCGCCATCTTGAAATGTAGCCGGGCCTTTGCATCGAAGCGAGACAAACGTTGAGCTTGCAATGATAGAGACTTTGTAACACCTTACGGGACAATTATTCAAGTGTCTCTAGCATTGCAAGCACAACGTTGGTCTCGCTTTGATGCAAAGTCCCAGTTACCTTTCAAGATGGCGCAGGGAATTTTATTTTATTGTTTTCGCTCTATTTCATAACAATGAAATACGATGATGATGATAATAATGCTGATATAATGCTAACAGGCAAAATCTTTATCATATCTAACAGGCTATCGAAGATGCTCGAAATGAAATATACAGTTCAACAGACTCTCAACAAGCGTCCCAGTCCTCCTCGGGTATCCGCTCCCCACCCTTGGTGAGGATTCATAGTTCGTCACCTCTGACGCTGGAAGTTGACAGTTTGAACCAATCAACCGATGACGGTCGAAATCATCTAAGACTTGACCCGTTCCCGGATGTAATCAAATCTGCTGAGAGTAGCCCGCGACATTCACTGGCGTCGACGAGTGAGTTATTCGCACGCGCGAGACTAAGGGATCCCAGGGATCAAAGATCAAGTGAGATAATCAACCAATTGAATGAAGAGATTTCTCATGCAGTTAGAAGTGGACAGAGTGCTTATTGTATATTTGGAATGTTTGATAATGACGAGGAGACCTGGTGCTAGCATTTATCAAGTGATTCAAAAAGTCATGGAAAGGCCGTCTCATGATTTCATTGGACAGAAGATAGGGAACTCCTTGCAATTGCGTCACCTAATTACATTTTAGAATTGATTCTTCATCAACATCGTCATCAAAATATTTTGTTCAATTGTTCAATAGATACGTCGACATTTACATCATTATTGATTTCGTTACTATTGGTATTACAATCATCAACAATATCACCGACATCATAATTATCATCAGAATCGTTAGCTACTTCAGCCAGTTACGCAAAGATCCTTGCTGGAATGTAGCATGTTGTGATAATGAGAAAGAAACGTGGAAAGAGTACAGACATGAGAATACTACACCTTGTTTAAAGGGATTGCGATGTTACAATTGGACAACCTAACATACATGTTATAAAGTTCACACAGTTGAAGAACGTATTCCTTTGTGATATCATTGGTCAACTGTTAAAGACTAAGTCAAAGTTCAAAGCTACATGAAAATATAAGGTGGTCGGCTATTTTACAATAAGATCAGTGTTGCATTTTGCTGATGTGCATTGGCATCTTAATAATATTTAGTGCTTAATAATGTAATAAGCAAGCTACATTGTATAACTTTAGCGATGAAGAGATCTTGCAGCACAGAGAAAACAATACCTCAAGAAACTGGAAGCAGCTTAATTGGAACAATGCAATTGTATCTGAGCTTTGTAGAAACCTGGATTCACCCTGTTTATTGAACGTTATGCATACTGGAAAATAGAACCAAGCTATCACTTTTGCACTGCAGTGATTAGGATTCATATGTATCTTCAGGAAAGAAATGGTATTTTGTTGTCATGGTTGCCGCATATTTAAGAAATTGAAAGAAAGCATTAGAGCACCATACTGATTGGCTGGAATAAATTTGGTAATGTGCCATGTGAATCTATAAAGCACCAAATGTTAGTGATTCATAATACATGTACTCATCACCAAACGCTTTATCGCTTAAATGAAAAGAAAAAGCGACAATATGGAATTTGTTCAGTGCTTTATCAAACTACAAATCGCAACATTACGGCTCTGTTGCAAAAATCGTCACTGAGATGATAACTGTTGGAAACAAGGAAATACAAAATGCTCTATCAATTTGTTAACTTCTAAGCCACCTTAGATGCTGATTTTATTTAAGTAATATTACCCACAAATCAATGCGAGGAACAGGAAATACAGAATAAGAGACTGAATCGAAAAGCTATATTGCTGGATTAAAGTAATTTGCTAAACCCATTGAAACTGCTAAATTTGGATGGGAAAAGATAACTGCAAAATCCTGTATTCACCTTAAAGATTGTTAACTTCTAAGATTGGATGGTGATCTTGTTTTGGTAAGCTCAACAAATCAATTTCAGGAACAGGAAACATAGTATACAAGACAGTAACGAAAAGGTACATTGTTGGATTAAAGTAGTTTGCTAAACCCATTGAAACTGAAACGCTAAATTTGGATAGGAAAAGATAACTGCAAAATCCTGCATCCACCTTAAAGATTGTTATATTGAATGATAATCTTTGCTTTGGTAAGTTCAACAAATTAAACGAAGTATACAAGACTGTAACAAAAAGCTACATTGCTGGATAAAAGTAGTTTGCTAAACCCATTGGAACTGAAACGCTAAATTTGGCTGCGAAAAGATAGCTGCAAAATCTTGTATTCACTTTAAAGATTGTTATCTTCTAAGCTTGGATGGTGTTCTTTGTCTTCGGTAAGTTCAACAAATCAATGCAAGAAACTGGAAAAGGAGTATAAGAGACTGTAACAAAAAGCTACATTGCTGGAGTAAAGTAAACTGAAACGCTAAATTTGGATGGGAAAAGATAACTGTATTCACCTTAAAGATTGTTATCTTCTAAGATTGGATGGTGATCATTGCTTTGGTAAGTTCAACAAACCAAATCAAGAGACAGTTTAATTTTTATTTTAGTTATAATTTAACATTTCGACATTTAACATTTGACCGACTAAAGGGCTCGACCAAATAAAATTAAAAAAGTCCACAGTATATAAACACAATAACCGTTTTTTATAAAAAAAAAAAAAAGATACAAATAGATAAAATGTAAATTAAAAAATAAAATGTAAAATAAAACACTTCGTAGCTTTCAATATTAATACTATTATATTGAAAAAATGTAAAATACTAAACAAATTTAAGAGCAGGCAGGTTCCTGCCATGGTAGACACCGCTGTATTATTTGATAGCAGACTCAGGAATACAGGATTGCTTTAGTCAATATATTTATTCGTTGTCCAAGAAGAATATTATAAAGTAGTAGGGCTTTGATGTTCTACATAATCTTGATTACCATAGGATTACCTTTCATTGATATAACGTTTTAAGTTAAATCAGTTCCCTGTGTCATCTTGAAAAGTAACCGGGCCTTTGCATCGAAGCAAGACGAACGTTGAGCTTGCAATGATAGAGACACGTGAATAATAGACCTTGTACCGCCGCGAAAATGATCCCCGCCGCAATCATGATTCCCGCCGCAATAATGATTCCCAAGTCGCCGCAATATTGATCCCCGCCGCAATAATGATTCCCAAGTCGCCGCAATATTGATTCCCACCGCAATAATGACTCCCAAGTCGCCGCAAAAATGATCCCCAAGGAATTATGAACTTGGACAACTCGTGATCGATGGAGCATGGACTATTTTTATATTTTTCCATGCATTTATCCACATATATGTGAATCCCTTTTTGTGTTTTCGTTTAATATTCGTTTCTCTTCTTTTTGTTTGCTTTTTTTTGTGTCATGAAGTGTTAAATATAACGCGTTTTAGCTATCATTTCAAAAGTTATTTTATATATTGAAACTCATTATCTATTTACTGCCTTTCATCTTCGTTATCTATGTAGTGCTGTATTTTATCTTTTTTGTACTATTTTTGAAGTCTCAATAATTTCTGTGTAGCTCATGTAATCAACTACAAAGTTGGAGTGATATCAGGGTTATCTGTTAAGGTCAAGTTAGTAAAAGAGTTAAAAATATCAGGGTTATCTGTTAAGGTCAAGTTAGTAAAAGAGTTAAACGAGATTAACTTCGCTTCAACAATATGTGAGATCAAATTCAAGTTTGACCGAGTTCGATTTTTAAAGCGGTCTCGTCATAGAAATATTAAATTAAAATCAATTATTTGTAGTAAAGCCAGTTTTTATCAAGCAATCCCTATTGTCGTACAGTAGTTAGAAGTGATGATATAATAGGAGATTTGTGGAATTTTATGAGAACCTCAACAACTATGATTGTTCTATAAACATATCCTGGTCATCTTTGTCCAAAGTACTTTGCTCATTTAACTCCCAGTGATAATATCAACATGAGCGAACAGCAGAAGAATGGAAATGTAATATAGTTTAAAGAAGTCCATACTACAAGGCCTCCTACAACGATGTCCAGAAAGGAATCCACGAGGTAGAGAATGAAATTTGATATGTTTGTTTTAGATGTGACATGCTCCATCGATCCCGAGTTGTCCAGGTTTATCATTTCCATGGGGATCATTATTGCGGCGACTTGGGAATCATTATTGCGGCGGGGATCAATATTGCGGCGACTTGGGAATCATTATTGCGGCGGGATCAATATTGCGGCGGGGATCACTTTCGCGGCGGTACAGACCTCTTTACCTTCCTTGTTTGTGGTCCCATTTCAGATCATGTGATGCTTCCCTTGGGAATTGTTTCTTTCACATGTAAATGATATAACACGTTCATCATAAAAGAACAATTCTCAAGGGAATGACACGTGGTCTGAAATGAGCAATTTGCATACAGAGGTAAAGAAGTCTATTGTCCCGCGAGGTGCTAGAAGGTCTCTATCATTGCAAGCTCAACGTTCGTCGCACTTCAATGCAAAGACCCTGCAACCTTTCAAGATGGCGCAGGGAACCGTGAATGGGACTATTAGGGTTCATTTCCAACCAGACCAGCTGGAAGTTAAAATTCATTTTTGAGTAAATTGATTTCTTTTTTTCAACCTTGAAAATGAACGTTCAGCTCACTGTACGATTGTGTGCAGCAACAGGTCACGTGACTTTACCCCTTTTAAATCGTGCAGCTGCGTCAAAATGAACATCAGAAATGAAAAGAGCACCTCCATATTAGTAAGAAGCCAAAGTTTTAGTTCATAATGTTGAGCATATGAGAAATGGCATTAAATAGAAAATTCAATATTTTATAAGGATTTGTATGGGAAAAATGCTTGAATTTTAAATTAAATGCCCTTTCCCTCGTGTTTCATTTTATGAGCTGATGTTTTGCCTTCTTATTAATGTTGGGGTGCTTATTTAATTTCTGATGTTCATTTTGACATAGCTGTTCGATTTAAAAGGGGTAGGGTCACGTGACCTGTTGTTGCAAAAGGCCTATTAGTTTCATAAGCTTAAAAACTTGTTGGACAACGATAACGACATTGGTGCGTGACATTTTCATAACTTAATATAAAGACAAAGAAATATGATAACATACGCCTTCCATTTGAGATATAAAGTAGTATTAAAATCCAAACACAAAACTTAAACCAGTGAAACTGTTGCTCGTAGATGATCAATCACACATAGATAGCAAAGATTACTGTTTGTTTGTTTGTTTGTTTGTTTTTTTATTGTTTACTTGTACACGTATTGTTATTTGTTTTTGTTTGTTTAGTTGTGTGTTTAGTTATTTGTTTGTTTATTCCAGTTGGTAAATATATTGTCCGGATTGTGATGGCGTTCATAGGTTGATTGGTTGGTTAATTTGAACGTGTTTTTTATATGATTTTAGTTTATTTGTTATTGGCCAATTATCCATTATAACGAGGGTTATAATTTGTTTGCTTGTTGAGTGAGTGATTTGTTTATTTTAGGTTAGGGTTTTCTTAATTGGTTGAGTAGTTGTTTGTTTGTCGATTGGCAGATTAATTTGCTGGTTGGTTGAATTTGAATAGTTATTTTTATATGTTGGAATTTTTTATTCTTAATTCTGGTTTTAAGCATCCATTTTCTTGAAGGTCGCGAAGTAACAAATACTCAAAGTAATATTTTTAATTTAATTTAAGAGTAGGTCTATTTTATATCAATACATACTACAAATAAGAAAAACTTTGAGTTCATAAACTGATTTGTTATTAGAAACAAACTCATTAAAACACGTTTATGTAATAAATATATAAAACTGCTTACCTATATGCTAATAAAAGATTTAAAACTTTTAAGAATTGTTGTTGAATATATAACTTTGATAAACATTTATAAACAGACCTATGAAATAATTGAAATATAAAGGGGGTTAAACAAGTATTAAATAAATGATTAATTATATGAGATATAAAATGATATTGATGCTATAACGATAATGATAACGACAAACGATGGTGGTGATGATACAGCCGACAAAACTTCATAAAAGAACAAGTGATTTCATTGTAAGGTTGAAGTTGTATATAAAATATATGTCAGATTCTTGCATATTTGGTGCTTCATTGGCCAATTTGCTATGATGTGAAGATTATTATTATGAAGATGATACTAATTATGAGCATTGATTAATAGTTAAACTATAACTGCAAAATAATGATGGAGATGGTGATAATTCAGATAAAATAAGGATGAAGATGATGATGATAATATTTATGAGCATTGATTAATAGTTAATATAACTATAACGACAAGGATGATGATGATGATTATTATGAAGATGATGATGATAATATTTATAAGCATTGATTAATATAACTATAACGACAGCATGATGATGGATATGGTGATAATTCAGATAAGATAAGGATGATGATGATGATTATTATGAAGATGATGATGGTAATATTTATGAGCATTGATTAATAGTTAATATAACTATAACGACAACATGATGATGGATATGGTGATAATTCAGATAAGATAAGTATAACGATAATGATTACGTCAACGTCAAAATAATAATAATACTGATGATGATTATTATTATGAAGATGATGATTATAATATTTATGAGTATTGATTAATAGTTAATATAACTATAACGACAATATGATGATGGATATGTTGATAATTCGGATAAGATAAGTATGACGATAATGATTACGTCAACGTCAAAATAATAATAATACTGATGATGATGAATATTATGATGGTGATAAATAACATGATTCATAAATGACCTTTAATATCAATACTCCCTAGTTCTACCTCACCAATCAATACTTCAGGATCACGTGATTAATATCAATACTCCCTAGTTAGGTACGAAGCGTGTAGACTGTTAAACAATACAGAACGTGCCATATTCCACACAATGCATTGCTTGAGGAGTGCCCCCCCTTTCCTACCCAAGTACAAATATAGCAAATATGTCGTCGACTGCATTGATACATATATACTGTCCTTAACCCTCGGCAGGGAACGGCAAGATAAGGAGATTTCTATTAAATTAAACAAACTAGATCAATAACAATAAACAAAAGAAAGTGGAAATAATCAGTTAAGAAAAATAGCGCAGGTTACAGCAGTGTATACGTATCATTTAAATGGCCTTAATCTCAAGGGTGCGGTACAAACGTCCTAATTTTAAATTATAAAATGATAATAATGATATTAAAGACCTAACACCTACAAGCAAGTGACCATAAGTGGTGCCATTTCCAATTGAAATGGATGCTTATATAATACACTTTAGCTGGAAGTAGAAAGCCATACAGTTGTGTACTATTGTATAGTATGTTTTGAATCATGTTTTAGTTCCAAGTACGGGCGTCATATCTAATAGAGAAGAATGCATGGAATGCTCTAAAACAAGACACAAAGTAGTCATCTCGAAAACAACCCCCGCTGTATTGGGTAGACGAGGTAAGTACCATGGGCAGACAAATGGCCTTAAGGTGAAACAGCCGCATTCTATTGAGACTATAGGAAGAGCATGCTGATTTATGTTGATGCTTACTTGTTGATCTGTTGGTTAATTAGCAAAGGTGGATTTGTCAGTTTTAATATATGTAGCCGCTGTAATACTTCAGATGCACCGCTTTACTATTTGACAAAGGGCGCCTTTTGACAGACTAAGCCTCGATTTGTTGTCAACATATCGACCAGTTACAAGCAAAGCAAGAAAAACGTTTATACCTCTTAACAATAGAAAACACATTTGAATTTACTCTGAATTGAGGCGTTTCCTATGCAAATACGCCTTTTCATTTAGTCAAATAGTACAGCGGTGCGAGATAATACGAAACTGGTCTGTTAATAACATCAGTCAATATGATTGTCATCATCATCATCGTTGTTATTGTCATTTCCTTTGTATAGACACTGTTCTCATCCGAGTCATCAATATTGTCATCATTGCATGTCATCAAAAGCATCAGTCAATATGATTGTCATCATCATTATTCATCATCATCATCGTTGTTATTGCCTGTTCCCATCCGAGGCATCATTATAATTGTCATCATTATCATTGTCACCTTTATTGTCATTCACTTTCATGGTGACGATCGTAAGCATCACCTTGCCATCTTCATCATCTCTCATTATTATCATTTGCGTTGGTTTCGACGGCATGCAAATAAGATCTACCCTTTTTCCAGTATACTCATCGCATGATAACTAGCAGTTGCAGTCGAAACGTCGCGGTCCAAACATTCGACATTTGTGAGACAAACGAATACAACAATTCCCACACTTTAATGCAATTATCAGTTCAGTTCAGTATATTTCCTCTTGAGAGATGGAGTCCCTCTTCGAGTTGAGTTGGACATGTATGCACAAACTGATAAATATTTACAATGATTATGCCTTTACATCGGTCCGTTTATTATCCTATGTTTCATTTTTGGATTTAGGTCTGAGGCCTAACCCTCAGTAAAGAGAAGATCGCAATAGTATATACACCTAATCCAAAAAACGTTGTCGGGTCCGCCGCACAGTCCTCGCGCCAAGACCGTGAAGGGAAACACAGTGAATATTTTGATGAGAGTGATAAAACAAGACAATAAAAGTAGGTACAACACTATTTCGTTGAAAAAAGTACCACACTAGAGTGTGAACATGCAAATAAATTAATTACTGATTAGATATAACCGATATCTTTCACAGTCTTGGCGCGAGGACAGTGTGGCGGACCAGACAACGTTTTTTGGATTAGGTGTATAATCAGTCGAATTAGGTACGTTACAATATATTGTATTGATATCATAAGTAGGAACAGATAATATATCTATAAAACAGTTGGACCATATGGTGAGCCATTTCACTCTACATTCGTTATCTTTTTTAGTTTTTGTTTGACGCTAATCACAAGTAATTACTAACATTTGTTTCGTAAGCACTCTATCTCTAGCAGTTGACTATTTTAACCTTCTTTCCATAAAAGAATGCACCCTATGGAGACTTAAATCGTTTATTTTCTTAAATAAATGACCTTGTGTGTTTTTCCGCCCAGCATTGAACCATACAGTGCCCTTAATAGTTTCGCCATCTGCCTTTGAGATATTGGAATGAATCGCGGCATATTCCAGCGGGACATGAACACATGCATGCTGATTCCCTTTTGATAATACTGAAATGGAATTAATGGATAAATTTATATAAATCACGGGCTGCATTAATAAGTTCTAGTTTTCCACAGTTGCATTTTGATTTCCTGGAAGTTTGTCTGGGGTTACCGTGAACAGGTTTCCAAGAAGTTTCAGCTTTGCTTTTTCATTGTAAGTAAGAATTTATAAAGCACGATAATGTTTTGGAAATAGCTTTACCTTCTGCTAATCTTAATAATACTGAACGTTGAAAAATAACTTATATTTTTTTTATTTTCATTAATACATTCATTGGAAATATTCTTTCCTAAATGTTTGATAGTATAATTTCTTTTTATTTAAAACCGCACTCGATAATCATTTTCTTGAATGTTACAAATAGACTTTTAAGAGATTCTCTTCAATGCAATACGCGTACTTCCATGCAAGGGCAACTAAGTAAATACTTTGGGTCACACTAATATAATGAAAAGGATTACGAACGCCTTCACAAGTGATCAGTCTGATGAAATGGTCTTGGCACTGTAAGGGCGTTGGCGGGTTCAACCGTAGGGTTTCCCAAAGTGATAAATGCCGCCATCTGCCTTTGAGATATTGGAATGAATCGCGGCATATTCCAGCGGGAAATGAGCACATGCATGCTGATTCCAACCGCGGTACGCCCATTTGATAATACTGAAATGTTACATTTTACTGGAACTTTCTTTAAAATATAAATATAAATCACGGCCGCATTGATAAGTTCTAGTTTTCCACAGTTGCATTTTGATTTCCTGGCAGTTTGTTTGAGGACCGTGAAAAGGTTTCCAAGAAGTTTCAGCTTTGCTTTTTCATTGTAAGTAAGAATATTAAATGTGCGCTAACGTTAACTTTTTTGAAACTAGCTTTACCCTATGCGAATCTGCATTATACTAAATATGGTAACTTTTTATTTAGTATAACTTTAATATAACTATTTATATTCAATGTAAATATTATTTCCTAAATTTTTGATAGTGTAATTTTTTTTTGTTCAAAAATCACATTTCATAATAATTTTCTGCGATGCTACAAATAGACTTTTAAGAGATTCTCTTCAATGCAATACGCGTACTTCCATGCAAGGGCAACTAAGTAAATACTGTGGGTCACACTAATATAATGAAAAGGGTTACGAACGCCTTCACAAGTGATCAGTCTGATGAAATGGTCTTGGCACTGTAAGGGCGTTGGCGGGTTCAACCGTAGGGTTTCCCAAGTGATAACTGCTTCTCTTCTCTCTAACTGGTAATCGTATACCTGGAGAGCTTCGAATTTTCAATAAGTATTTTCAATTGAAGCACTACTAACATATTACTTCTTTTTGCATATCACTTCATGCGTTTGATTAACGGTATACTTGTTGTTGTTGTTGCTGCATGCTGCCGTCTTTGTTGTTGTTCATGCTGTCTTTGATGTTTTAGGGAATTGCTGCTGATGTTATTGCTTTTGTTGTTGTCACTGATGCTGTTGTTATTGTTGTCGTTCCCTGCTATTAGGTCCCTGCTATTAGGGAATCCGTGCTGTTGTTGTTGCTTCTGCTGTTCTTAACGCTGTCTTTGTTGTTATGTTATTGTTGTTCCCTGCTACTAGGGCTGTTGTTGTTGTTGCTGCTATTGTTGTTGTCTGCTATGATTTATGTTTTTTGATTATGCTTCTTTCGCTGTTATTTTTGGTTTTGTGAGTTGATATCCCAAAATCGTTGTGGTCGCCAGGTTTATGCTTTTGACCCGCATATTCGGCAATTTTGACTGGTTTGCAGCCAGGTCAATAATTTTAAGAATATGTATGCCTTACAAACAGCGACGGTGATAATTGTTAAAGCATGTGTTTACAAGGCTTATAGGAATGAAGGTTTATGTGTATCTCGCCATTCACAGCGTAAGTTACTGTCTGAAGTAAGTCGGGTTTTTACATCTGGATCCATTCTTTAAGCCGCCTTTCACCAGTGGGTGCTTGGTGTCAAACCGACTGCGAGATTTTAATGTACAAAATTAATGAATAAAGGGCAAATGTTTGACTAAATTTAGCCACCTAGATAAACAGTTACACAGTTTATTTTATGTCTTATACAAGTGCTCCTGTAGTACTACAGTGTTTTACGTTATCTAGTACCGCTGTACTATACGACAAAAGGCGCATTTGCATAGGCTAAACCTCGGTTTGTTGTAGAAATATTCACAAATTCCAAGCAAAGCAAGGAAACATATTACCGCTAAATAATATACACCTATTTCAATTAACGTTGTCCATCTGGAATGGTTGATCTGAGACCGATAGGAATTGTGGGAGTTCATTAGATTTCAAATACATTGTTTTAATCACACTTGAATGGTGCTGAATTACAGATAACAGTATTTCAGAAGTAAACATTAATATTCAAGCGTGATTATAATAGTGCATTTACAGTTTAACGAGCTCCCACAATTCCTATCGGTCTCAGATCAAACATTCCAGATGGACAACGTTAATTGAAATAGGTGTATACACATTTCAGTCTACTCTGAATCCAGGCCTAGCTTAGCCTATGCAAATGCACCTTTGGTCAAATAGTAAAAGTTCCGAGCAAAGCACGGGAAAAGGTTACCGCTCAACACATGATATATAACGCATTTCACTTTACTCTGAATCCAGGCTTAGCTTAGCCCCTTCAAATGCACCTTTTATCAAATAGTACAGCGGTGCTAGATAACATGAAACTTGAGTATTTACTGCCGGTTATAAATAAATAAACAAATACAACTGTTAGAGAGCGGTAAAAGGCATAGCTTGATTTTCAGACGGGTCTTAGTCCTACGTCTGAAAATGATCAGGCCACAGAAGGCATGGATTAATTAGATATGGGGACTAATTGCTATGTATTGAATAGCCACTAAATATATTAAATTAATAGATAAAGAATTACTAAACAAAATAGGACACTTAATTAGGAAAAGACATATAAAAAAATTTGAGGCCAATTTTAATGGGCTACATAGTTTGATTAGGCATCTGCAACGTGCAACTTTAACCCGAATGGAAAACTAAATTATACAATGTATCGATGTTATGTAATGATGTAGTTACTAATCATCGGAAGACGCCTTTTTTTTCTTTTCATGTCTGAAACCATTGACCTTCCGACCATTTTCTAACATGAAAAATGTGTGCCGTTGTAGAGCGAAAACACTAGAACCATGAAACAAATTCAAATTGTTAGTGTGTAATAGTTCTTATTTAGCGACTATTAGTTACTATAAAAGACAAGTAAAGTTGTAATGAGGCATTGTTTCCTTTTGTATTTGATGTTTCTGGTTGAGTGATAGTGACTAGTAGTCAGTAAATAGAAACTATTAGTTAGTAACTATTTTGTTTTTATTTCATGGTTCTAGTGTTTTCGTTCTACTGGAGTGATTGGTGTAAGTATCATGGGACAATACAATCATGCACTATCGACGTATGTTTAAACCGTAGTTGGTAATTGACCATAATTGGGAAGTCAGAAATAACTTTCTATATCAAATATATTTATCAAAACGATGCGATGATGTGTTGATCTGTAGTAAACATTTTTGCTAGCGAAGCGAAGCTAGACCCGAGAATCTCGTTTTCATGCTACGCTCATGGCGATACCGCTGGTTCCTGGGGATGTCGTGCTCATTTACGATAAGAGCTATTACATTAATTTGTTTTTCTCCATGTTTCGCTAACTTGTAACGTGTGTTGCGCCCATATCTTGCTCAGGCCTTAAACTAAAAATGCTGATCATTTATACCAAGCATTGCTTCTATTGATATGGAAATAGCGGCTAAACTTTTCCCTGTTATTGCGAACATCTGAAAACGGTGAACCATCGCATTACTTGATATAACTGAAAGCAAGAGGGTTATCTCAATCAAACATTTGTATCGCAAGAAATTGTCATGTAAAACACATTCACACGTGACCAGGTCATAAATGATGTGCAAAGTCTGCCAAAAATATTTAATTTGATAATTGATATCCAACAAGTTTTCCATTAATCACAGAAGAAAAAAATGTTGAGCAACAATAACAGTTTGTTCCTTTAATCTGAAATTGAAAACATTTCATTGTTCCTCAATAAATGCTTATGCACTCAGTCATTCATTCTTAAAAATAGCTTCCACTCGGTATCATGATTCCCGCTGGATTCCATCATTTATTTTCGTATCATCTGCCCAGGAAAAGTAATATAAACTGCAAGAAAGACTATTTTACATTCCATCAAAGTAGTCAATTTTCTTTTAAGCTTTGCTGCCGACTGTTCCTAAGCTGAATCGCGTGTATCTATCCGGCGCAGAAATTTGGAATTATCCCCCAGTACTACGGCATGCTTCCGTTATGCTTCCTACTGGACATTTCCTCCCTATTCGTCGGACATCCACTCCATTACGTTATAGAGTACACAAATTCTGGCTTTAAGTGTTTTTGATTCCCTTGTAATTGGATTTTGAAAGTTTTATTTTTAAAACAAATGACTGCTTTTTACAAGGATTCTCGTGTCATCTTTACATTCAAAAAAATGGTTGGAACTTCATTCACTGTTATTAACTGAGTATTGTTATTAATTGTCGATCATCTACACATGCAAAGCGAAGGATAAACATACCTGCATGTTCTGTTATGCATGTGACACTGTATTTGATATAATCCTTTCCTTACTCTGCTGCAAACTGTCTTTCAAAATATTTTTTACTTTATAATACCTTTTTGTGGCACTTTTTATATAATTTTTTTTCTCCTTTGAAAAGTGAAGAATACTGAGCACACTACCTGCATTTTACCCAAATTATATTTCTAGATCAGGCCTACTCTGGTGCCCCTTAGCGATTGTTGGCAATTTTATGCGACATTAACTAAAATCTGTAGGAACATTAAGCAATATCTTAAATTTTAAGCGACACTGCTTTTTTAATTTAGGGAGAGGTGGACGACATTGGTTAATATATATAGGGACATTAAGCGAATTTGGGATTTATTAGGTTATATTATAAGGCGGCGTTTTTAAGAGATATTGGCAGACATTTCGGACGATAGGCTCCAGAGTAGGCCCACTAGTTGTTGCTGCTGCTGCTGTTTTTGTTACATCATCTATACAAGATCCGATAAGAGTTAGATGAATATGAATGTTTTTTTATCATTCTACGTATCTTCATTAATTTACCGAATTTTATCCTTTTCGCATTCTAGTTTTGTGTATATTTCTCATGCAGGAAATGTAAAAGAAAACAGTGCTTGTTTAGGTACAAAACATTCCACAACATGGTAATCCCCTTATTTTACTTCTCCAACTGATTCCTAGCTCTTTTATTTTTGCATTATCTTCCCACGTAAGTGAGGGATAGACACGCATGATTCATTATTTTTAGTTCTAGAACAGTTTGATCCTCTTATGTTTTTGCCAACTGATTTCCAAATTCTATTATTTTCGCATTATCTTCCCATGAAATGTAAAGGATATTACCACATGGTCTATTATGGTATGATAAATAACAGTATAATCCTCTTCTTAGCCTCGTGATAAACTGGTTTCATAGTTATTTTATTTTCGAATTATCTTCCCATGAAATCCAGGGATAAACTGTTTGCTTTGTTATTGTGCATTCCACGCGATAAAAATATACACTTCACATCTGCACCAAGACTATGGAACTCACAACCGGATAATCTGAGAAGCTACACTGACAAAGATATTCAAACGCGAGCTAAAGACGCATTTATTTGAGAAAGCTTATAATTGACTTATTGACATTTATTTTTCCTTTTATTTCAAGTTCTTTTTTGGATGTAAAGCGCCTATGGGCTAAATGGAATAGGCACTATATAAATCATTATTAATAATAATACTTCAACAACCAATCATATCAGTATCTTACCTATGGAGATTACGAGAGAGAGAGAGCTCGCGGTGTCTCATTTAACATATATTTTACATACAGCTATTTCAAAAAGGTTTGCAGTGCGAATTGAAAAACCGTGGGCACCCAGAAATATTTTAGAAATCGTTTATTGTTTGTTGAACAACTCACAAACAACTCTAACTACAAAAGGTTTATCATACTACACATCAGTCAAACGTCTTGTGGTGATATAGTTGTTTCTGAGTTGTTCAACGAATAATAAACGATTTCTAAAATATCTTTAGGTGCCCACGGTTTTTTGATTCGCACTGTAATTGTTGAATTGGATAGTTGAAATGTTGGATTGAATAGTATATTCCAAGACCGAAATGCATTGTTTTTCATGTAAATTTAAAATAATAATACCAAATATATCGATTTGTTTTCTATATGGAGCTGGTAGACTGTTTTGTTGAGTATGTACTACTAAAAATTATATGTAGCTTAAAAATTATGGTTTCTACTTTAGATGTACGTATACAATGCATTTCGGTCTTGACAATCAGTATTCACAGTTCAACCTTTTTGAAATACCTGTATAAATAGTAACGTCTATTGCTATATAGCCTGCGTTTACATCAGAATTGTTTTTACGAAAAATTCCGGATGTAACGCAGGCTATTGCTTTGCTGAGTGCCGTACCTTTACTGTTTTTTAACTGTTTATTTTGGCTATTTTCCTTTATAATGGTCATTAAAATCTTTCCTTTTCGGTGATCTGTTTTCACCTTTGGCATTATCTGACCACCAAACACATAGGATACTATAAGACAACATATTTGTTTCATTAAAATATTTCTTTTTCGTTACTGATAAGAAGTTAATTATGACTTTATTATACTTGTATGATTTTAAGTGAAAAGTGATATTCTATGCCGTAAAGTGTGGAATTCCGTAAGAAGATTATCTCCGTTTCGATGTTTCCAACTAGGTTCCCTATTCTGTTATTTGCGTATTATCGTTCTTTGAAAGAGAAGGATAATCTCTATGATTCACTTCTTAAACTCCTTGTGAAAATAATCCTCTCCACAACTCGTTCTTTGAAAGAGAAGGATAAACACCACGGTTTACTTCTTAAACACCTTGGGAAAATAATCCTCTCCACAACTCGTTCTTTGAAAGAGAAGGATAAACACCATGGTTTACTTCTTAAAAACTCCTTGTGAAAATAATCCTCTCCACAACTCGTTCTTTGAAAGAGAAGGATAAACACCATGGTTTACTTCTTAAAAACTCCTTGTGAAAATAATCCTCTCCACAACTCGTTCTTTGAAAGAGAAGGATAAACACCATGGTTTACTTTTTAAACACATTAGGAAAATAATCCTCTCCACAATTGTCGACGAAGTTGTTTTCTTAGCTCAGTACTGTGAAATTCGTATTATCTATGCTGAGTTGAAAAGGAGGGATAAACCCAATGTTTTGATCACATTACATTTCATTTTAAAAGAATCCTCAGTCTTGCATTCTTTCTAAATACTTTATATATTTTTATCTGGTGGTAGAAAGGGGGGTGCTTTTATTTGTTTGTTTTACATTCTATTTTGAATATTCCCTCACACTTTGCTTTGAAACCCAATACTTTATGAATACGGTGAAATAATTTTGATGACTCTTTTATATATGCATTATCTACCTATGAAAAGTGGAGCATAACTGGAATATCTTATTGCATTGTGGATAACATGTACTCCCTTCTAATGCATTGTTACCGAATAAACGTTGGGTTATTGTTTCTGCGTTATCTGCTTGTGAAAAGTTAACTGGTCAAGGAACAAGAACTATTTATGGTATTTTTTCGTAAATTTTTATCCGCTTGCACAGTTCTAACCGTTGAAAAAGGAGGATAGAACAACATGTTAACTCAATGTTAATATTATCTTCGATTTAATCCCCCTTTCTTAAATCGATTATTTTGGTATTATCCACTTATGAGTTAAGGAATGAAAGTGCTTATTTTGTTTTTTTTAGATTCCGTAATAAATACTGAGTTATTTTTAATTGTCAATGTCAACTGTGAGTGATTCACAGCTCAGTACCATGTGGTAATACATTATAGTATCGTACTGAAAAAATAGAAGGGTTTTTATTTCCTGACAACCTTGAAGTTAATTTTGAGTCACCTTTGGAACATACCAATTCTTTTGAAGAGGAGGTGAATAACATTGGATATTTACATGCATTCGAGGGGCTGCTATTGATTTGCAACTGGTGAAGTACAAGGGTTTTTTTCCTTGACAACCTTGAAGTTAATTTTCGGTCACCTTTGGAACATACTAATTCTTTTGAAGAGGAGGTGAATGATGTTGGATATTCACATGCACTCAAGCGGCTGCTTTTTATTTGCAACTGGTGATATGCAAAAAAGTATATGCATGCTGTCGCCGGATGGTTATAATTTTACATTTTTGTTTTCATTTTGCACATTTTATTGTAGTAATGCTTAAACAAGCTGAAACTTAACTGAATATTTTTGTTTGCGTTGCAGTTTGGCAAGAATCATGGAACATTTTGCAGATATTAAGGTATACAAGACATGACAGTTTATCAAATATTCATATAATACATCATCAATTTAATTATGGACTGTACTAATTTATATTCATGATCACAAATGGTACGTTCTAGGACTTCGCTATTTTTTGGTTATTGTAATTTATGTGAATTCTTAAATTATCCAAACTTGGATGTCAACTTAAAATGTCTTTAATGATGAAAGAAGCCCCTAACATATGTATTTGTGTATATAAAAAAGGCTGTCCTATTTTAGACAATTTCTTTCAACATGTTTTTTTTAACAGTCATTAACATCAGATGTCCCATCGTATTCTGCCTACAAATTTGTTTCAAGTCTGAGATTGTCTGAATGCTTTTAGTCGTTAATTTGTTAAAGGTGAGCCTTGGGTGAAACCGGAGTGGAACCCCTGCTGGGTTGGGTGTGTATCATTAAAATCTCATAATAAAATCGACATATGTCCTCAGTATCACCGGTTGTGCATGCACGTATATAAGATATAAGTCACGATAATGAGGTTCGGAAGTATATTGATACTTCAGCAAGAAAAGTGGAGCACCAGTCTCAAAATCTGAAAACTGTTTATTAATCATTTATAGACTTAAATTAATATTTAGATTTTGGAACTGTAGCCTTGAAAGACGGTGTCAGTATAAGAGAGTTATATGAAGATTATGACTGATATATTAAATCACGATTTCCGATATTAGAATCTATCAAAGTAGATCAGAGGTAGCTTATCTCGCATGAATTGGATGCAGCTTATTCACCAGGCTTCCAGATCTAGACAAGCCTGCGTAACTGGCTCTATGAGATCTACACCCAATTCAGGCCTCCTAAACAATTAAATGACCCAGATGCTCTACAATTTTATGTGTTATCACGTCTTTTGATTTCGGCCATAAATTCTGGCATTTCTTTTGCTATTGTTTGAACCTGGATGACTATCGTATTCCAAGTTTACTCAACAATGCTATTACACCTGGATTTGGATTGGTGGATGCACGCCAATTGTATGCAAACATTTTAATATTTCTGGAAATAACTTCCTGATACTTTTCTTGGCAGTTAAATAACTGGAAAAACGTTTGTGAATATGTCATGTCAGATTTCTCAACAAACTGAGTGTGCTACTTCATCCGCTTTTCCTGGATGTTCGTCAATCGTAAGGTAACCTCTTGTCAAGTCTTCCTAGTTTCTACAAACATCTGATACTTTCCTTTGAATGACGCACCTGAATGAAGTTAATGCCAAGTTAAGCTATGTCAGGTTTGCATATCATGGCTATTATTACTATCTAAACCTGGATGAGCCAATCGCAACCTGATGTGTCTGGTTTTCTAACACTTATTCAGTACTTGACAATTATGGTAGGCCAGGATTTAGGCCAGTAATGCCACTTTACCTGCACGTCCGCAGCCCCAAGAAAAACAATTGAATTAAAATATCATTTTGACTCTGCAAAATCATATCTTATATTTAGTAATCGTTGCTAAAGAGAAACGTCATTGAGAGTGAAGTTGGGGTTCATGACATCATATTTAAGGTACATGGAAAGGGGGGTAATGGCAATTGGGGAGTCATGGAAACGGGCCCATTTCTTGATACTATCAATTTGTGTATTTGTGAATGGTCATCAGTGTTTACGTGGTTGTCTTGACTTCTTCACCTGGATAGAATTGAACTATATGTAAGTGTGGCGAATGGTACCTTCAAAAATATGGATTTTGGGAACTTCCGACCTAATCTCAAAATCTGGGAAATCTTTGCGATGAGTCTCAAATTCTCGTTTTTGTTCGTCTCGGATTTTTCCCCCTCTATATATTTTCTAAAGTATTCTGGTCAAGGTCGAAATGCCATAATGGCAAAATGGCAGATTTCTCTAACAATTATTTATGTAATGGTATTCTAGCCCTTCGTATTCTACCCATCGTGATATAAAGAATTCTCACATATTTTCAAATATTTCCATCTGAATTGACTTAGAATACAGCAAAGCATCTTGTCCAAGGTCACAAGCATGTCACTCAGAGTCAGGGATCACATCTGGGGCTGACGACCTGGGAGTTCTACTCTTTGACACTAGGCCACTATGCCGACCAGTAAAATGTGTTTACTTTATCACATGTATTTGCTGGAGATTTTCCCAAACGTTTTCCACCTTGTAGCATACGACAAAGCTTTTGTTATCATCTAATATCTGGAGATCTGCCCACATTTCTCAGACAATATTGATTCAACATCGAAGTGGCATAACAAGAGGCATAACATTTCACTACAATGAAAGCTTTTCGAATCGGAACTGATTTTTTTTACGAATGACACTCAATTATATTCTCTGTTCAACCCGGCATTTCTTTATTATTTATTAAATTTGAATAAACTGGCACATCTATCGGAGTTTAAATGTTTAATAATTGCAGTTCTTTATCTCGTGATTTTTTCAAGAGGTCCTGGACACTTGTTTATCTCTTCCATGTGGGCTGGGGTACGAAAAGGTAACCTTGTAAAAACACCCATGTTAATCTAACTGATAATTGGACAGTGTTTCATTACAAGCCGTTCTTGGTCTTGGTCCAATTTCCGCCATGAGCTACTGATAAATGTCTAAATTTGTTGAACATTTTTTGCATTGATCAGATGTTATCAAATATATACGCAATTATATTTTCTCTGTCAATATCTTTTTCTAAATAATTTTATTCCTTAGGTAGTTTTCTTATCTTCGATCTTTTAATTAAAAACTAAAGTGAAGTATTAACGTGCAAGATATAGTATTTTACATTTTCCTTTTTGATGGTTCATGTTTTCTAAATACACCTATTTCAAAAAACGTTGTCGCGGGTTAAACAACAAGCATCAAGTCAAGACCAAAATGAATGCTGGTTTTGTGATGGCAATGTATTGAGATTATACTGTTTTTTCTAAAGAACTATTGAATAAAACTGAAATACGTTTTCACACACTTTTATTGTATTACAATCAATTAGGTTGATAATAAGTCTATTTTCAATACATTGCCAGCACAAAACTAGCTTTCACTTTGCTTCATGCTTGATGTATAAGTTGCGACAATGTTTTTTTCAATAGAATAGAGAAACATCTACGGATACCAAGTATTGTGCACTAAGTAAGGAATACAAATACTTTTTACAAATACTCGTTTGAAATGTAAACAGTTCAAGTAAAAATCATTTCGAAGAAATGTCTGAGAGTTGTCATCAATTTGCTTATTTTTATAAATCGTTATGACAATCAATCAATCAAAGTAAAATTTTGAAAAGTATTTTCATAGATTTCCAAGCCAAAACAAGGTCAATGAGCCCAAACTCTTAGATCCCATGACAAGGCAACTCTGTAGATGTCGGTGTTTCTAAAGAAATCGAATTTATTTATTTCATTATGTAGAAGGGAATAAACCCAAGAATTTATTTAGACATATCAGTATATATAGCAGATTTGCTATTAAAGAAGAGCCTAAATGCGATTAGTCACGTGACAGTTATATTTGTATGTATACGTATCTATATGTATATTTCTTAGGAATTAGCTATATATATATATATATATATATATATATATATATATATATATATATATATATATATATATATATATATATATATGGGTAATTGGGTAATTTTCATTTAATCTTTTCAAGAGGTCTTTAACCATTCAATATAGTTCATGATACTATTTATTTATATTCATTACTACATTTCCGATATGTTTTTAAAAATCGTTTAACCAATAGTTAATTGTTGACGGTATTTCCTATACTCCTTCTTGCGTAACAGCTATATAATATCCAATTGTGTTCAAAGTAATCCGAGCTGTACACACGTATCAGCCAATGAGCATCATATAAACTTTTGCACCTACATATATTGCTTAAGGCTTATAGATCATGAATAGGATTTCTATTTGAATGGTTATTGAGTTTTAATAGTGCTACCACATTTCCCGTCACATGTAGGCGTTCTAGTGTGTGCCAAGAACACGTAGATATTATTTGGTAAACAATAGATAGGGTGTGGAAGGAACTTGGGCAACCAAGTGTTTCCTGTAAAAAAACATATGGTAAACAATAGCAAATTCCTTCACATTTCCATTTTTAACTTTGATCGTTTTCATTTTATTTTTAATACACTTTGTACACACAAATAGTTATTTTGTAATAAATTTGGTATGATGACGACGAGATTTATAGATTTTTTTTCGACGTTTCGACACTACCCGGTGTCATTTTCAAGAGTGTTTATGGATTTAGGTTTGTAATGTACATAGTCATAAATTATAATTTCAAAGTAGATTGTGATTAACAAAGACGATGACGTATTACAAAATTTGTTTAAACGAAATGTTTAGATCGAAATTTTAGGTACAAAAATAATAGAATTGGAATGATGTTCAAATATACAGTAAATATGACAATACCCTAGAAACTAAAGGGTTTCTTGATCTAGTATTTGTATTTATTATTTGTAGTTTTGTGTTTGTTATTCTCAAGAGAAATTGAATTTTAGTTGCGTCGATCACAAACCGTCAAATTTACAAACGCTAAAGCAAGTAGAAAATAACCTCTGTTACCTAGGGTAATATAACAATGGCAGTTATGTTAGTTTTAGTGATAGATTCATAGTGTAGTCGCGAAATAGTTGAACCTTTCACATCTTCAGACACATTACATTAAATTAACATATAATTGATAGTATGGTTTTTTTTAAGTATGCAGTATAGACCACCTATAGACCATGAGCATAATGTTCTACCATTTAGCCTGAATACGTCAGTACGCCATGGAAGATCTGTCGAGGAGTCATTCGAAATTCCAGAAATACTTTAAACCTAACAATGTTACTTTCTGCACTAAAATAGTTATCCTTAGTCACGGTTAGTCAAGGTTCGAATGCTAAAGTTACAACAGACAATTTCATATTTATCAGTATCGATGCCTAGTTAGATATTATGGAAATTGCTGGCTAATCAGAAGTGCAAACACTTAGAAGCCTATTTTCTTAATAATTAGCTTTGTTTGAGAACTCATTGTGTTCGTAACAATGTTACTTTCTGCACTAAAATGGTTATCCTTAGTCATGTTAGTCACGGTTCTAATGCTAAAGCTACAACAGACAATTTCATATTTATCAGTATCGATACCTAGTTAGATATTATGGAAATTGCTGGCTAATCAGAAGTGCAAACACTTAGAAGCCTATTTTCTTAATAATTAGCTTTGTTTGAGAACTCATTGTGTTCGTAACAATGTTACTTTCTGCACTAAAATGGTTATCCTTAGTCATGTTAGTCACGGTTCTAATGCTAAAGCTACAACAGACAATTTCATATTTATCAGTATCGATACCTAGTTAGATATTATGGAAATTGCTGGCTAATCAGAAGTGCAAACACTTAGAAGCCTATTTTCTTAATAATTAGTTTTGTTTGAGAACTCATTGTGTTCGTAACAATGTTACTTTCTGCACTAAAATGGTTATCCTTAGTCATGATAGTCACGGTTCTAATGCTAAAGTTACAACAGACAATTTCATATTTATCAGTATCGATACCTAGTTAGGTATTATGGAAATTGCTGGCAAATCAGAAGTGCAAACACTTAGAAGCCTATTTTCTTAATAATTAGTTTTGTTTGAGAACTCATTGTGCTCGCGGAAAAGATTATGGTATGGTAGTAAACAACATTAAACTAATTGATTGTGTCTGTGTGCGCGCGCGCGCTTATTGTTAACTACGTACGTTAATTCAAACATATTACGTGTACTACCACCCTGATGATGGCCAAGATGGCCGAAAGATTGGTATTAATTCATAATAAATCATAACGCTGAAGAAACGTAATCTTCAATTTTTAACTAAATGCCTACGTGCAAGCAAATATTGGATAATATTAAACTCTTCTATCGGTAACCTTGGAAGATCAAATAAGGTATTACTCAAATACCTAGCCAACCAAAACACAAATCAAAACTTCAACAACAGCCTGTCAATTTGCTTTACAACTGAGTAATGTAAGAACAAAGGCTATCTTAATCGTTCTCTAGTAGTTACGCGGAAAAAAAAAAAATTCTTGACTCACACCTATATTCATGAATCAATACCCCCCGGATATGAATGCTGTTGCCATACCTCAAATTCTTTAGTGCCGAGATATTAAATCGACAAGTACAGCCGAGTACCATTAACTTGGGTCCATGACCGTGTAGCTCCGTAGTGGATAGTAAACATTTGACTTACAAAACAAAATCCACTTATGATCCATCAAAAACAATTGACTTGATGAAATGGCAATAAAGGAGCTCGTAGCAGTACTTTTTCTCTTGAATGGTGTTCTTTTGGGCGTTCAAGGTAAGATAGTTAACCTTACAGTTTGTGTTCAAGCTAGAATATCTTTCGTAAACAATCGAGTTGTCTATAAAAACTTCTCTCGTCCTTACTAAGATATTGTCACAACTTTATGTCGCCATACTTTTTATTGATCAAGGGGACAAACTTGACAATTAATGCATTTAGGCCTCCAGCAGATAATTTCTTTGTCGATTCTGAAAGTTTGAATCTAGAACCTTTTAATTGGAGGAGAGAGAGAGAGTGCGGCTTGTTTTCCTTATATCCGTTGAAAAACATTTCGTTGCTTACTTTGGATTACTTTTCTTCCACCATCACTCGTCTCGTCATGTTGTAATTAATTGGAATTGCAGATGACTTGTTTTACGCATTGGCTAGGTCTTTCTAGTTGCATCGTTTTCAAAGGTGATTATTATACAAAACAAAGAGGTTATCCAAAACAAGTTTAATAACATCTGAACAGTTTGTCATATCATTTCAAATCAGAAAATTTTACTTGAGGACTTGTTAAGAAAAGGTGACTTGACCCTTGTTCTTAAATTCTCACAAAATATATTATTCTTAAAAGTTAAAAAAGTTGGTACGTGTGCTAAATTAAGTCTCACTCTTATTGAACACCGACAATAACCGGACAATAGTCGGGCCTGTAAATACATGGAAATAAATCTTAAACTACAATATAGCAGAATAATAACTTGCCCACAATAGCGTGATACCGGCTTATCAAAGATTATTTCCATTGATAGTTAATACACTGATTACACACTCAACTGATTAAACGCTCAATTAGGAAAATTTATCTCGAGTAAGGTTTCTTATTCAAATATAGATAAGAATTGTGTAATATATCTCAAATTTAAGATTTTCTTCGTGTGTGAAAATTATGCTAAAATTACTAACCGGATGTCGAATTATCGAGAATTCTACTTTTCATTTCTTTTTTAATCTTTAACATTAGTTTAACATTAACTAAAATATAATATCTTTATTAAATAATCAAACGTTTTTAAAGGAGATAATACTATGGTATATTTATTTCTCTATAGCTTCAACGATTTCTCAGTGAATATTTTCTCTCTTTGATAATTTCTTACAAATATACTCTAAACAATGCGGTCTGATTTACTGAAAAGTGATGATTTGGGTTGAAGCGGGTGGGACTGCGGGAGCCCTTCAAGAGAATCGTGGACCAACTGCTGATCAGGGAGCTGTAGTTTAAGGTTTGCTCGACAATCTCAATTGCGTTTATACCTACATCATTCAATACTAGGGATTGATGACATGAATCAGTCTGACCTAACTCCTATTGTGACCTCATTGGTATCATGATACCAGACGCGATGAACTACCACATAATTGATTGTCAATTGTAAAATTGAAATTTTCAATCCAATTATTATTTTTTTACTTTGCAATTATATTTTTGTAATTCTCGATATTTGCTGATGATCATGTCTAGATCATGCTGTAAGCATCTTGATATAATTGGCTAATTAACTGTGCCAACATGATTTTGAATTGATTGATTGATTGATATTTGTCGAGTTATACACGAGCCAACATAAGACTGCACGCGATTTGGAATATTTTGATCACTTGTTCTAGAACGTATACATGGGAAACCTCACGAAACACTTATCGAACAAAGCTATTAAAGACAACATAGTCTTCAGTCTTGAAGTATTTGTTTCTATGGTGCATGCCACCGATCGTTTAAACAACCTAGTACATGGGGAACCTCACGAAACATCTATTGAACAAAATTATTAAAGACAACATAGTCTTCAGTCTTGAAGACAGCACAGTCTTCTCAAAGTATTTTTTCTTTGACGCATACTACGATCTTTTAAACAACCTAGTACTTGGGGAACCTCACGAAACACCTATCGAACAAAGTTATTAAAGACAACACAGTCTACTTAATGTATTTTTACTATGACGCATGCCATGATCTTTTAAACACCTACAATTAAAAAAATATATATATAGAAATTAAAAGTACACTGGCGAGACCTGCATTTCGCTAATTCCTCGGCATGGTTTTTTTTCATATGACGGCAGGGCAATATTTTTTAAACATCCTACAATTAAAAAAATATTCAAATCAAAAAAGTACATTGGCGAGACCTGCATTCCCGTCTTGGCCTGTCTACCTATTTTAAAAAGTGTTGACAAGACGTTCAAACTATTCAGCCAAATTCGAATCGAAATTGTACGACACACTACACTTTATGAATTTATGTTTTAAGCAATTTAAATCTAAACTTCAACTTCCTACATTTTTGCCTTACATAATCTTTTTTCACTGACAGCAAATTATATTTCAATGTTTCCAAATTTTGCACTTTTTAATGAGGTATTATTATCATAGTAAAGGATAGCATCGTCCAAAGGGCTTTCCCCTTTGCTTTTTTATTTGGTCCCGACCAATTAACCCACAAGCGAGGGGAAAAGCCCTGATATGTATACATCACAGTAATATTTTGATCCAAGTCCATAAGAAAAATCGAATTCAGTTCAAGTTCTAATTTACTGTTTTTTAAACTACGCCATGCTTGTAACCCACTTAAAAAAATTAATTAAAACGTCATTCTAAAATGGGTTACTCCTTGTGGATGAGAAGTAAAGTCAAAGTTTATCGTTTTCTCAACATTAAAAACTTGAACTGCATCTGCTAAAATGGTGCTGACATCTTGGAAGTAACATAACGATAATGCTTATCTTTAACAACCACGTTCAAGTTCAATCCCGTGTGTTACATACAAAGATCAACGGTCTGATGAAGGATAGGTATTCGTAGACGTAGGCTCGCATATGCATTGCTATTGCATAACACAATTAGGGAAATTATTTGCATTGTTTACAAAGTATCTTCAACATCTTGAGTGATTTAGTAGTTAGCTCTGAATAGAATAGCAGAATCCCAATACACTTAATTAGCAGTTGTTCAAGACATTTATCTCTTGTGCCCTGTGACTTTCTGCTAAATTTTATTCCTTTGTTTAATCAAACTTTTGATATTTTGCAATTTTTAAAAGTGCAAGTGCACTTTCCTCTAGGTTTTCGGTCTTGCGCCTTTGAACCTACACTATTTATGTCATTAAACGGGCAAAAACTATTTTTTAAATATTTTATTAACGAGTATTACGGACAACTCCTACTCTAAATAGAACGTCCTAGTCAGAATAAGGTAATATACCCTAGAAAAAGAAATCCGATCATTTTGTTTACAAACTTTTTATTGGAACTCACACAGCGTGTTCGTTTAGTCTCTGGCAACCCGAGGTGTTTCGTCTTCGGCAACATGGCGGTGGAATAGGCATTTTGCAGGATCTAGTCACGTGACATAAATTACAAAAGAATAGCTCTGCTAAAAAAATCATTGGCATATTCAGAAAAGGCACATTAAAGTTATAGTTTATAGTACTGTTGTTGAGTTTTAGCATTTCTTGATCTAATTGGAAATGTTTATGATGTTTTTCAAAACTCGAAACTTAACAAGAACGTAAGCCATGCGTCCCAGCCACACATTCTTTGTAAAGTTTCAAGTTTTACATTTCATTTCTGGTTTTAATTTGAAGTACGCATGCATATCAGTTATTATTTCTAACTTTCAATAAAATTCTTTACATTTTATGGAAATCGTTTAGACCAAATTTTGATAAAATTTGCAAATGAGTGTACAGAATAAATAAGATCAATGCGTTGGGAGTATCGTATATCTCAGTCTTCATTGATTACTGTCTGCTTTGCAAGGATTCTATGTTCAATGCTCACATTTTTGCACTTGTTTCCCAATATAAATTTTCCATTTGAAACGTTTGTTCAAGTGTGCTTGCATATATATGGATTCCCCTGGATGCCAGAGATTTGAGCATTTTTTTACGATTTAAAGTAGTTTCGAGGACTATTTTGTACTCGTCACTTCGACCATCGTCACTTCGCGACTCGTATTATTCCCTTAAATAAGCCCCTCTGGAACCAGGGTAATGTATGGATTGGTTCTTGTCAGGACTCCGAAATTCCTTGTCGTTATTGCATGCATATGCTGACCCCTTATATTTGTACCCCTTCTATCATGCTATGTTCAAACTTTTATGCCCAATATACCGCCAAATTATTTCACACGAAATTGATGATATGACATATTGGTCATACTATTACTGTTTACCCTAAGGGCTACATTCTTCCCCCAACTTCATTCATCACATTTGGCTTCTGACAAATTGTATATATGACAGAATCCAGTTACTTCATATCAGACATTTTAGACATTATCTTAGAAAGCATGAGCAGGATTCAGGAGTTTTGATGTTTTAATCGATATGGAACGTTTACAATATAAACCTGTGAGTAGGTCACGAACACCTTGACCACATGGAACCTTGGTAATTGGAAACATAATTTAACATCGAAAGACTGCAATGATGTCCAAAGTTTTTTGCTAAAACTGTTGCAGTCTTTAACTCGTTTGGCCGTAGTTTGCGCCTGATAGGGATTCGTTTGCAGTTTGTCGTCGATATGTTTTAATAAATTAATACTAGTTCATATCAACGTAACAAATATTATAATCAAACACGACAAACCCCATGTGAACAACACGAATCTTGCCGAAAGATCACGTTAAATAATATCTTATTTCTCCTCAAATAGTTTGATAAGAACCTATTAAGGGCTTGATTTACCAATTAAATCAAGACTAATGTACGAGTCAAATCCAAAGGTGCCCATCCCCCCCCCCGGGCAAACCCCCGGGCATTTGACTTTTTGAAAAAAAATTGGTCAAATTCCCCACCATCTGGGCAAACTGAACAGTCAAATGCCCCACTATTGAAACAACAGAATGGTCAAATGCCCGCCCCTCGAGCTCGAGTCAGTGATAAACTCAAATTTTACTTTAAGTAGAAAAGAAAATACTTAAACTTCCTTCTACTACATGACGTCTCATGAACATGGTAGACAAAACTTGTACAATCTATTAATATGAAGGGAAATTTCAAAAAACGTTGAAGAAGAGAATGGTTATTGGCAATTTTTGATTGGTGATTGCACGACCGAAAGATGGATCTCGATATAATTCACAAATCTATCTTAAAAACTGAAAGAACTTGGATTTTCTTTGCACTTTTCGACTCTAAAACACAAAGACAAGCATTTATACTTCGTTAATTTAATTTTACTTGTGAAAGAACAATACCCAGAGCTCCTTTGCAATCGCTGTTCGTCAATCGCCAATTCTTTCTGACGTTTTTTGAGATAGGTGTATAACAAGGAAAAACTATCTATCAATTCTTTGCTTTTCGTTTCCGTTCCCGTGTGACTTTTGCCTGATCATGGGCTACCTGTGGTTAGGACTCCAATGCTTTCTGGGTATTTTTAAAGATGGCCGACACTCGTCAAATGCCCGCCCGTTCAAGTAGCTAATCGGCGTCAAATTCCCCACTATACGGAACCCAAGTCTTGTCAAATGCCCGGGGTTTGCCCGGGGGGGGGATGGGCACCTTTGGATTTGACTCGTACATAATATTTGTTTTTCTTGATGATTAATGTCCGAAGTTATGCCGTCACGCTATGTGATGTGACAAGTATCGTCTGAAAGAAAGTAATTAGTCACGCTATGTTGTGTGATACAGTTTATCAAGACCAGAGTTAAGACGAATAGGTCTGTAATGAGTTTTCTGTAAGCTCATGTGAATTGTTTCAGGACTTCCTGTCAATAAAGGTGAATTAACAACAATTAGCTTTATTCAAGGTGTTCTAGAAGATGTCGATCAAACGTTCTATTGTTGGGCATGGTGTACAATTAGTTTTTCAACATTTGTCAGTAACTTTCTTGTTTCCTGTCGTAATTTTGCCTGTTTTGCGGTACACAGCCAACATTTATCAACGAAATGGATTGAAATTAGAAAAATATTTTAGAAATTTTCTAGAATAGTCAGCTGATCAAACGTTCTTTTATATATTGAGCATAATGTAACTTATTGTGTTATCAGTTGAAAGGCTTATCAGACTTCTTGTTTCCTGGGTTTTTTAACCAGAGTTTATTTATATCAGCGGAAGGGGCTTAGTTTTTTGTCTCGACATGTTCTAGAAAATATACTTTGATCAAACGTTACATTATTAAGCATAAATACACTAAATACACTCTCTTTATTTCCTGACCAAATGTTGCGGTATACAGCCAAAGGCCATTTTTGATACTATTTATTAGGCGAATACATGTTCTAGATGCATTGATCAAACGTTATATCTGATTGAGCATAAATACACTCTTTATTTCCTGACCAAATGTTGCGGTTTACAGCCAAAGGTCATTTTTGATACCATTTATTAGGCGCACCCAGATGTTTTATACTACATGTACTGATTTTGATTTTTTCGATGCAAATCCTCTTGAGCAAATCTCCAAAAATCTCGGTCAGGACTGTTTCAACGGATATCACGTGATGTACTGCTGTTATCGACGGCAAATTTGAATAGAATTTGGCATTATAAGATCAGTTATTATCTTATTACAAATGCATATTGCTGTAATCTAATTACATAGAGCAGATTTCGCATGACTTTGAAAAATTCAGTGCTGTATCAAGTTTTGTACAATTTTGATTGCTTTGCCGTGCCTTGACCGCGTTCGTGCCGTCAGCTTATCACAATCATACGAAATGTGCTCTATGTAGTACGTAGGCGGAACGAACATAAAAAGGGAGGGGAATGTTTATTTATAGGATGTGGGAAAGTTGAGTAAACGTATATGTTTGGTTCCTCCAAAGGCATAACTGCCATGGGATTCCTGTTTAGGAAAGTGAAGAGGGGAGAAGAAGAATGGGGCGAGAAGGAATATGAGTTGCCTGCGAAGGAGGATAGGGCTGGGCCGTATGTTCCTTTAGGAATGCATGACAATCAAAAAAACAAGAACCTAGACTGCGAACAGTCCCTACGTTTCCCTCAGAATTCCGAAGACGATAGAAAAATGAGCATTTTATGAAAAATAAACCTTTTCATAACACGCGGACGAGCGGGGTTGGGTGGTTAACTTTCCCTCCCCCTCCCAATCCCCACTCGTCCGCGTTATATTAAAAGGTCCTTTATTCTCTCGTTTTCCACCGAATCCACAGAGAAAGTAGGGACTGCTCGCAGTCTAACAAGACCCATATTTGTTATAAAATAACAAAAGCTTTAAAATCACGTGAACATCTTACGTAAGATTGCAAGATACTATATGTTTTTTATGACTCTAGGTTTACCTTTTAGTCAATGTATCTATCTATCTATCTATCTATCTATCTATCTATCTATCTATCTATCTATCTATCTATCTATCTATCTATCTATCTATCTATCTATCTATCTATCTATCTATCTGTCATGTCGGGTATAGGCCCCATGATGCTTTGCGAACGAACACAGGAAGCCCAAAGTAGAATTGTTTAGCCGGCCTGTGTTGATTCTATCACTATCTTCACGCTTCTAGAGCGTCTAGTTTTTTATTGTTTTTGACCCGTTAACTATGAACATGGCTAAGTAATTAGTAATCAAATTATAGATCAAGGCTTAAACTTTTCTCAGACTTGTAATCTGGTTGTTGTAAAATAGCTTAAAATGAGATCTGTTGTGGCGATTTCAATCAAATTTCATCACCTCTTCACTAGCCTCCTACGTTGCTTGACGACACTAAGAACATCTGCGTAGAAAGCTGGTGCCTCACTACTTGAAATAATAATCGGTCGAACTTTAGTGAACAAAAAAATGTACCATCGTGGCATTGTGAAACACAAATCTGGACGATTCCCTCTATCCCCATCGGCAATGTACGGGTTTCAAGAATGTACATTGTGAAATTCAAACAGATTTGTGTTAGCAAATAAATTACACTAGTGATTTTGGCTTTTTAAAAATTCTCGAATATTTTCCAACATGGCTGTAGGTCAGATACTTAGTATTTTTAATGAGTGCGTTAAAAGCACAACTACATTAAAGTTTGGCGGCGACCTCTTGTATCTTGAACAACTAACATGATTAATGATTGATTGTATTTTGATGTATTTAAAGAGAACCATTTTTCGTGCTATAAAAATCATGGAATTTATTGTAAATGATTTACAGGATGTTTTTTTACTTAACAAAACCAAGATGGCGGCTAACAAGTTGTTTTCGGAAACTCAGCTTAAAAAACGTTTACGAACAAAGTTACCGTTGAACCAGAATTTGAATGTTGTATTTTGTTTTTGTATCTTTTTTCTTCTTTTTTTTTTTAGTTGTGTTAGTGTAATAATGAAACTAAAATATTGATTACATTGGTCACACCAAAAATAGCTATTGGTATTATAATTGTCTGTATCAATATAACTTTGACATCTAAAAAACGTTAATCATATTTATTCAACCCGGATGAGCTTGGCCGCAGCCGTTTTTAGTGTAGGATGAGCTTTGAACTTCAGGAAAAAAAATTCACAGACTTGTAGACGTCTCGCCGCTGAGCAAGTATTTTGATGATCATTAAAAAAAGGAAGAGCAATAATATTCAGCGTCAGTTGTTTCTTCAGCTAGAAGTAAGCTGGTCTCCCAGGAAGCCGACGATGCGCTCTTTCCCCCTCTCTCCGCCAATCGTCTGCCGTTTTACGGGTATTTAAAACTACTCAAAGCTAAACAGAATGGAAAGAAGTCGAAAACTGTTTGAGGCCAATGGGGATCAATCTTGAGATCTCACACTTCGAAATCTGCGCACTAACCAACTGAGCATTTAAATATTAGCAACAACAAAACTCGTCGATAAATAGTTTATTTTAAGGTTTGTAGTCGTTTACACACGTACTCCATTGAGAATATGTTGTGTACACAATATGAGCGGCCGATCTGTATGCCATATAAAATACAGCCAATCAGAATGCTTGTATATTCGGCGGTATTCAACTGCCTCTTCTAATGGGATATTGCGGGCTCTCTTATATGATAGATGTGGGATAAAATAATTATACAATGTTTTCTCGTGACATACCATAAATATCCCAATCGTCACTTGTATTATATTTGTACATTCGTGTGAATATTAGAAAATATAGAAGTGAATCGTGGGATATATTTCACGATATGCCACTCGGAACCATTGTATAACTAATATATAAATGCTTTTGTATGGATGCCATAATGACGTCTTTTTTGTTGGCACCTAGAACGATTGACCAAAGCGAAGGTTTAATTTATTGATGATTTTTTCAGTCACAAGGCATGGCTTATCTATTTTTTCCTGTACGTCTGAAAGACTAAGACGGAAAGATTTAGAAATGTGTTTTTGTCGAACAGCGGGATTCTTAAAAACTGACAATGACTCCAAAAACGCTTAACAGTGATATTTAAAGCCAGAAAAAAAGCTGGAAGCAGAAAGTTCATAAATGCATCGAATGTTTTAGTGTTACTGGGATATTCTAGTTTTACTGTTTTTTTCGTTAGACGATTTGATAGATTATGAGCTTTTATCGCACGGCAGCCAGGCCATGTTTATTCCCATGATAGCGAAAGCCTTTGTTTGGAACATTCAAAAACGCATGAAAGCGAGGGCAAGGGAACCCAAGAGATTCAAAACCTATTGTTTCAACCAATATGGTGACCGGCCTGTGATAAAAACGAATTAGTCTGTCTGATTGTCTGTCTGTCTGTCTGTCTGTCTGTCGTTAGTTTTCAACCGGTTACCCTGTGCGTGTTTGGGTGGGTGGTTAGGTAGTTAATAAGTTGTTGGCTGATTCTAGTATTGACCCATTTCTTATTTTTGGGGGGTTTCTTTTTTGGTAATTTGCTTGGTTGGTTGGATAGTTGGTTGATTGGTGGGTAGGTGGTTGTTTGGTTTGGTAGGTTGATTTGTTTGTTAATCAATTTGTTGTTGGTTGGTTGGTTACCTAGCTGTTATTGTTGGTTGGCTGGTTGTTACTCTTGGTTGGCTGGATAGTTGGTTGATTTATCGATTGGTGGTTGGGATGGTTGTTGGGTTGTTTATAGATGTTCGGTTATAGGTTGATTTGCTTGCTGATTAATTTGTTGTTGGTCGGTTTATTATTATTTTTTTCTCCACTCATTCTATCACTTCTCTCTCCCAGGTGGCTGCACAAAGTCTTCTTGTACAAAACAAGGTACAATTTGTATCGAAAATGTCCGTAAAGAAACTCGGTGTGTGTGTCGGCCTGTTTGTCCAATCAAACGACCGAGAGACTTGTCACAGTACGTCTGTGCCTCCGATAATCACTTTTACAGAAGCATCTGTGAAATGAATAGAACTGCCTGCATACTAAGGATCTCTGTCAAGGCACTTTACCAAGGAAAGTGTACAAAAGGTAAGAAAGACATTTTTTTGTACATTACTTTGTATTGGGCTTCCTGTTTCTCACTCTGTTAGGAAAAGACAAATGCCAAGTTTGCCGTTTTTTTGTCAAAAGGTTAAACATGACCCAAGCAACAAGCCTCACCATTAATTGCTTTTTTCATTTCTCGTTTTCAATATTGATCGATTGTTTATTTGTTTGTTTGTTTGGTCTTTTGTTTGTTTGTTTGGTCTTTTGTTTGTTTTATTTGTTTGTTCTTTTGTTTGTTTGTTTTTTCTTTGATTGTTTTGTTTCTTTGTTTGTTTGTTTATTCTTTTGTTTGATTGTTTTGTTTGTTTGTTTTTGTCTGTGTGTTTGCCCTTTTTATTGTTTTGGTTGATTGGTTGGTTGGTTGACGTTGGTTGTTTGGTTGTTTTGTTTTATTGGTTGGTTGACGTTGGTTGGTTGGTTGTTTTTTATATCAGTGGATTATTTACATATTGTTAATTTTTATTGTTAATTTTATTTTATTTTATAATGTTCTTGTTTGCTTGACGGTTTTCTTGCTTTCTATTTTATTGATTGTGTTTGCAAACTCGTGTCGTTTACTTTTTAGGTGATCTTCAAGTAAGCCTTGATCATAAAATCTTTCAAACGATCAAAGCAGGATCACAAGCAAAAATTACATGTGATTTTAAAGGAAAACCTGAATCTATTCAATGGTCAAAAGAGGGATCTTCTATGCGTCACATTAACACAAAATCAGAAGGGAATTCGTTGATATTTATTAGAGCAAGCACAAAGGATGCTGGGACGTACATATGTCGCGCATTAAATAAAAAGGGACAGCAAACAAGTGGAAAAGTACGAGTCAGTGTTACTGGTAGGTTAATATATGGCATTTCTTTGTATATAAAATTTGAGCAAAAGTGACATACAGTTTAAAGGAAAAGTTGTCCAAACTAAGTTGGGTAAATAATGGTTTTTAGAATGTCACTAACGTAAAGTTGCATTTGTCAAAAACTCATGAAAGGTAATTTACTTTTTGTAAAAGGACTTATTTAAGTATTTTCATCTTCTTTCGTTATCATCATCATTATCATTCTACTTGCCATCATCATCATCAACATCACCTCTGCCACCTTTAATTTATCATAATCAACATCATCATTATGATTATCGTCATTATCACCATAACTATCATCATCATCATCATCACCTTTGTTACTATTTTTAAATCATAATCACCATTGTCATAATCACCATCATCGTAAACATCACCATTTTCATCATCATCATTATCATTACCATTTTTATTCAACATTTTTTTAGATCAATTTTTTTTCAATTTTTTATTGAAAACAAATAATAAAGTCTATTTACAATTTCAAGGTCTTATTGCTTTTTTTTAGATCTCTTTATAGTTAGTTTGATTTGAAGCAATTGCAGTTCTAACTAATGCTCTATTATCAACAGGTGACGACCCTGTCGGTAAAATACCAACTATTCCATTAAAACCTTTGTGCAAGAAACCTTCATCTTATGGACAATGTTCAAAATATGTTGTACGTTGGTACTATGACATAAACAAAAAAGATTGTCGACCATTTGTTTACAGTGGTTGCGGTGGCAACGATAACAGGTTTAAGAGTAAAGCAAGCTGTACAGGGCTTTGCAAGCAAAAAGGTACGCTCTATAGGGTCAATTAACTGGGTTAGTTGTGTAGTGGTTGATTGAGTTTGGTGTTTCATTTGTCATAGTCTGTTGTTTGCATGATTGGATATTCAGAGTTTTTGCTGAGTTGTGTTTATTTTGCAACAGACCCTCTTACAGTTCTCGTCGATCATCCTTAGCCTCGATAATGTGTTATACATTCTTTAGAATTTAACAACAGCCCGTGGTAATTTAAGAAATGTATACTCATTATCAAAAATTTGAAGCACTTAGAAATTGCACGGACTGTTGTCAAATTCTAAGGAATATATTCCACTCTATCGAGGCTGAGATGGATGGAAGAGAACTGTGAAATGGTATATATATTGGTCAGTTAGCTTATTGGTTGACTTGCTTTTGGTAAGTGGGATGGTATTGTAGTTTGGTTGGCTGTTTTGTCGGTAAGTTATATGACAGTTTGTTCTTTGGTTATGATATGTGTTGACTGAGTTATTTGTTGGTTTGCTCCAATAATAATATTATACATGTGCTTGTATTGCGCATTTCCACCCTAAATGTACCCAATTGTAACAGTTGTTTGGTTGTTTTCTGAAATTGTTGATTGTTTGGTGTTTTTGTTAGGTTGTTAAGTGGATGGTTAATACAAATGTCTTTCAGCTGAATGATAAATATGTTAACTATTCAAAAAGTTGTTTCATTTGTTGTCTATTTATTTACTTTACATCGTCGTACTTATATAGAGTCGGTTAAATCTCGAGTTTGCCCTAACGTACCTCCAAGCCAATCATGCCCTCTTGTAACTCACCATCAATGCAGCGATGATACTGAATGTCAATTTGGTCTTAAATGTTGTCTGGACAACTGTATTCGTCAGTGTATTGTACCAGTTTTTCCAGGTAAAGATATAGCCTTTTTTGAGCTGCTACAACACTAATACTGTAGCTTACCACTGCATGATCTACTAATTTACTTACTTGCTTGCTGACGTTCTTACTCACTCGCTTACTTACTTAGTTACTTGCATTGCTTGCTTACAACTATTTGATTGCTGCCTGCTTGCTTACGTACGTACCTACTTACCAACTTACTCGTTCGCTTACTTCTTTTCTTACTTGGATACAAACTTACTTACATTTGTGCTAACGTTCTTGCTTTTTTACTTACTTGAATAGCTTACTTGCTTACTTACTGACTTAGTTGACTTGCTTATCTTTTTGCTTATTTTACTTACTTACTTACTAACTTACTTACTTACTTGCCTGCTTACCTTGTTCCAAATTATTTTCCAGAAAAGCCAGGTCGTTGCCCCTCCCCTACCATAGATACGGTTGATTGTAACAAGGTATTAGAAGACGAATGTCTAAGTGACAGTGACTGTTCTGGTGAAGACAAGTGCTGTGCCTGGGCACGTGGTTGTGAAAACGTTTGCTTACCTCCAGTAAAACAAAGTAAGTCGTAAAGATTTATTTCATTTCTTATGTGACATATAAAAGACATTGAGTGGCATGGGTGGCTAAGCGGTTAAATCGCTGGCCTCTCACCGCTGTGGTCCAGGTTCGAGTCCCGGCTCGGGCATGGATTATATGTGAGTTGAGTTTGTTTGATGTGTTCTTCTCTCCTATGCCACGAGGGTTTTTCTCCGGGTTATCCGGTTTTCCTCCCTCCACAAAAATGAACATGTGAGCTGCGTTGTGTGCAAAATAATTAACGTAGAGGTAGTGAGTGTGTGTCTGAGTCTCCCCAATTAGCCACTGGCTAAATACATTGAGACGTTAAAAAAGTGATTTCTTTTTTTTTTATTTCTTTTATTGCGCACACCCCCAACAAGTAAACTGATCTACAAGTCTAGGTGTAGTGTGTTTTTATATAATTACAATTACAATGTTATTATAATATATGTGGAAAACAAAATAAATTGCGCACAGCCCAAAATAGTAAACTGGTACGGTCTACAGGTCTAAATGCGGTGTGTTTAATTACAATACATGTGGAATACAATTGCGCACACCCCCAAAAAGTAAACTGGTCTACAGGTCTAAATGCGGTGTGTTTAATTACAATACATGTGTAATACAATTGCGCACACCCCCAAAAAGTAAACTGGTCTACAGGTCTAGGTGTGGTGTTTTTAATTACAATACATGTGTAATACAATTGCGCACACCCCAAAAAATTAAACTGGTCCACAAGTCTAGGTGTGGTGTTTTTAATTACAATACATGTGGAATACAATTGCGCACACCTCAAAAAAGTAAACTGGTACGATCTATGGGTCTAGGCGCGGTTTGTTTATTACAATACATGTAGAATACAAAATTGTGCACAGCCCCAACAAGTAAACTGGTCTACAGGTCTAAATGCGATGTGTTTCATTACAATACATGTGATATACAACAGTCTCCTTCACGGTTCCCTGCGCCATCTTGAAAGGTAGCCGGGCCTTTGCATCGAAGCGAGACGCATGTTGAACTTGCAATGATGGTGCGGTTTGTTCAATTATAATACATGTGATGCTCTATCCTTGCCATGGGGTATAAAAAAATATGTAAATGGATTTTGTTTGATGTGATGTTCTCTCCCTTGTCACGTGACTTTTTTTCTTGGGTTATTTTTGAATTGGGTTTCCCTTTTTGGGCTGATGTATTATTGTTGTCTCCTTCGCCACGTGTTTTCTCCCTACGCAAAATGGCCGCAAGTAATCTTAGAAGCGTTCAATAACATTTGTTATTTAGATTTCTGTTTTTTTTTTCTAATCATAATAAATCAATTTCCTTTTACAGTTACAAAATGCAAAGCTGTTATCGATCTTGCATTCTTGATTGATTCATCTGGAAGCATTCGTCCTAAGCAATGGCCAAACGTAATCAAATTTGTCAAGAATATTCTAGAACAATTTGATGTTTCTAAAGATGGAACACACGTGGGTGCGATCACTTATTCGACGACGACAAATCTTCACTTCCGATTCAACACTATAAAAGGAAAAGAATATATGATGGAAGTCGAGAACCTTCTTAATGATATGAGACATTTAAAAGGTTACACCTTCCCATACAAAGCGTTCGAATTAGCCAATAACGAGCTGTTTTCATCACGTGGTGGAATGAGAGATGAATCTAAAAAGGTACATATCCTTAATCAAACAACATTCTATTGTTGCTTTTTGTATATTTGGTGATTCATCATCACCAACATTTTCACATATTTTAGTTCTTCGCCACGATCGTTACTATCATCATTGAAGTATCACCATCATCATTGTTATCATCCTCATCATCATCATCTTTATAGTCATCATCATCATCATCATAGTTATCATTTCAATCTATTATCATAGTCATTATCTTTAATTTGTTGTTGATTAAATCACCATATGAAGTATAGCCATCATCGTCATCATCATCATCATCATCATTACCATGGTCATCAATTAAAGATGCTAGATAAAAATAGTGCACTAAGGCTAGGGTTACACGGGACCGGACGAATTTTTGACCGGTCAAAAGATCGACATGGACATCCTGTTCACACAGAACCGATCATTACAATATTTTCGTTTTGACCGGTTAGGCGTCCAAATTATTGCACGTTTAGCGCGGTCCCGTGTGAACGGAACCCCTAAGCGGATGTTTTTTTGACCGGTCAAAAATTTGTCCGGTACCGTGTAAACGTAGCCTAAATTAAAACAAAAACAATAATTTTAAATTCATGGTCATCTTTTCCAGGTTGCAATAGTTGTCATTCATGGAAAACAGACAACTACTAAAGGTCCCGTCGTCCCCCTTGATACAGCCTCAAAACCTTTAAAGGACAAAAATGTCCAAATATGGGCAGTAGGAGTTGGACACGAAGCAAGCACCAAAGAACTACTAGATGTCGCTTCTGATCCATCAAAGATTTTCACTGTCAGTTCTTTTGATAATGTATTTGGTATCGTGGACAACATTGTTGCAAGATTATGTAATGGTAATCAAATATTGCTATTTTGTTTTGATTTATATCGTATTCTTGTATTTGTTTCTATGCCCCCTTGGTAACAGAAATATAAATTATCTTGTTTGTGTAACGTTTATATAATTAATCGTTATGTGGCTTGCAGGTTGTATTGTGCAAATTTGTCACTATTTTCGTGATCTTCATCTTCGTCACCACCTCCATCTTACCGTCATCAAAATCATGAATCTTTCGTACAATCATCAGCATATCTTCATCATCACCACCACCACCATCACCACCACCATAACTGTACAACATCATCACCACCACCTCCTCCTTGCCGTCATCAATATCATTATTTCTTTCGTACAATCATAATAATCATCATCATCATCATCATCGCCGCCACCATAAGTGTACAACATCATCATAAATAACATTAATCTCTCCTACAATCATCATAATCATCATCATCATCACTACCACCATAATTGTACAACATCATCATCACCACCTCCTCCTTTCCGTCATCAATATCATTAATCTTTCGTACAATCATCATCATATCATCACCACCACCACCATAACTGTACAACATCATCACCACCACCTCCTCCTTGCCGTCATCAATATCATTATTTCTTTCGTACAATCATCATCATCATCATCATCGTCGCCACCACCATAAGTGTACAACATCAGCATCACCACCTCCATATCATCATCATCATCATCATCATCATCACCACCATAACTGTACAACATCATCGTCACCACCTCCTCCTAAATGTCATCAATGTCATTTTTTCTTTCGTATAAAAATCATCATCATCACCACCACCATCACTGTAACGACATCATCATCACAACCGTCACGACATCATCATATTACCACTGATCACTGCAAAGACCATCAATACCACCATATTGTTATCATCTTTATCATCATCACCTTGATCATTATATGATTATCATCACCCTTAACTTCTTTGTATCTATTGTCATCGATTATTTTAAGTCCATATTTGTAAAATATATTTCATAATCCGATTGAAATTTTTGAATACAGAAAGTGGACTGACGCCGTGTCAAAAGGCCTATCAAGAAGCCATTGGTCGAAACGCTACTGTCCTACCACGTTGTTCCGATGATGGCAGCTACAGCAACGTCCAATGTGATCGTTTCAAATGTTACTGTGTAGATTCCAATGGTGTTCGCATTCCAGGTAGTGAGATTCGTATTGAAGCTGGAAAACCACGATGCCTGGAAAAAGGTAAGAAGTTGGCATAGTTTACATTTATCTCCTTTAACTGAACGCACACGATACCATAAACTAACTGTATCAAGGAATAGATAATCCTGAACTTTGCAGTAAACAAACCAATTCTATTTAAGTTTAAAAGCACTGTTTTTAAAGATAACTGAAATGGTAGTTTGGTTGTATGTAATAATGTTTAATACTTATATTGCACATTTTAACATTTCAAATATGATCAAATGCGCATTTGTGTGCGAGAGGATTGGGCCGGGGAGGGGTGTTGATAAGAGGATCACGTCTCAGAGTGCACACAACAAACAATTTATTTTTAGTTTCTAATTTTATTACCCTAGACAAGCTTTAACATTATCAAAATTAATAATTAATATATTTGACTTTTTAGAAAAACTAACTGCATGCCAACGTGCCTATACAAAGGCAGTAGTCAGTCCTGAGCTGGGCCAGCAGATTCCAAGATGTAAAGAAAACGGAATGTACGAGGAGGTCCAATGTGAAGGCAAGACACGTGAATGCTGGTGCGTCGATAAGAATGGTCAGCGGCTACCTGGTACTACTACAACCTCAACCCTTCAGTGTCCATCACATGAAGGTAATCTAATTAAATTCAAAATATAGCGCGGAAGCTGTATCATTCATTTAAAAAGTTAGTAAATATTACTTTACTATATATATTTCTTCGTTTTGTAATTGACTCTCGTTAACTCACAACAGAATCTACCAAAACGCCCACAGTCTAATATCTATTGATTTGGTGAATATATTAAGAAAAGCTTACTAACAAACTTACTCTTATCAATTTCTTTCTTCAATATGTTTATCGGGTAATAAAAGAATGGTGCATTTTACCCCAAAAAGGAATTTTTTATATAAACTTATTTTAAAATTTGTTTATTTTACCAGAATTAGCGTCGTTGACTCCTTGCCAAAGACAGTACTTTGAAGCTTCTCGCAATCAAGGAGGAGATCAATATATCCCATGGTGCACCAAAGACGGCAAGTACAGATGGCACCAATGTCATAAGTCATATTGTTTCTGTGTCAACGAAATTGGCAAAGAGTTACCTGGGACAAGAATGAGAAGTGAGGATGGTCTGCCGAAGTGCACTGCACAAGGTAACTAATTACTTATTTTTCTAAAGGATAAAATCGATTTTGTTTTTCAATATATTAAAGTCGTTAGCTGGATTAGCTTTTTTAGCTATTCTGGATAACTTTTACCATTAATCTTAACTTTCTTTTTGTCAACTGTATAATTTTGCTAGAGACTGCTGGTAATTAAGTTGTTGTTGTTTTTAATCATACTATGAAAACCACTACAGTGGTTAAGGAAAATTTGATCTTGTGGGTGTGTTGTATTGTACCACATGACCAATTTTGAGCAAAATGATTGGCCAGAAGCGATTACATGGTACAAGAACAAGACGGGATTTCAAACAAGCATTTTAACACCGTCTAGTAATTTCGATAGTAATGCATTTTTTTAAGAAATCTAACTTTTGTGTTCCAGGGCCATCTTTAACACCATGTCAACGTCAACAAATACAGTTTGGCGGTCGTTTCTATTATCCCGGTCGATATTCCCCTACTTGTAAGCGGGACGGTCGATATGAAGAGGCTCAGTGCCATCCATCCATTGGTCAATGTTGGTGTGTCAATTCAGACGGCGAAGAGATCAGTGGAACAAGGTCGTATGGTGATGTGAGCTGCTTATTACCAAGTAAGTTTTGAACAAAAATGGTAAATCCGAATATGAATAAGAATGTACTAACATACGTTTTGAACATACGTTTTGAGCATATTTTGCTGGAGTAAAGCAAAAAAGGAAGGACGAGGTGGTTAATTTATTATATAATTTTAATTTTTTCATATTCTAATTTGTGCTTTCTTGAAAACACCGAGGAAGTTCATTTGATATTGTCGTATTGAGCAAATAATAGCGGGATGCATATCAATAAGATATTCTTTTGTTTCAAGAATCATACAAGTGAGGCTATCCGGTCAATACATTGCTTGTTGTCTCATTTACATACATCCTTAATAACGGCTATGGACGTTAAGAGAAGGGAACATATTTTTCTTAGAAAAATGATTGTTAGATATCAAAAAAAGTATCAGTTTTATATGTTAACATGGTTAACAGCAGTCGGCAAGCTCAATAGACACTTTTAGTTCTGTATGCAAATTGCACATTTCAGACCACATGGCATTCCCCTGAGAGTTGTTCTTTTATGTCAAGTATTAAAATATGTATACATAACAAATGATTAACTCCAAAGGGAATGAACACGTGGTTTGAAATGGGAAAATAAACATTGAAGCTGAATGGGTCTATTAAATTGGTTTTCTCTAAATAAAGCTCATCTGTTATGTTCATGTTTTTCAGAGCTTTTCAGTTGATTGTTTTGCTTACTTTATACTTATAAACCTTCAGAGAAACTGTTAAGTCTCTGCCAGAAGCGTTTCCAGGAGTCACAGCGTAAACGCGTTGAAGGAAGCTTCTCTCCTTGGTGTAACGATGATGGAGACTTTGCACCAATGCAGTGTTTTGGTCCCGAGTGTTTCTGTGTTAATAATAAAGGAGCTACCATAGAAGGAACTGTAGTTAGTATTATACAAGGACGACCAGACTGTAAACAACCAACTAAAGGTATGTGGAAATTATCTCAGTAATTGTTTTGCTATTATCGTTGTTGTTATTTAACCATTATCGTTGTTATTATAGTTATCATTTTTACTATCATACTTATCATTATCGCTATCATGCATTGCCTTTATCACAATATCGATATCGTCATTGTTGTCACTATTATAGTTATCATTGTCGTTATCGTTATCATTATCTTTGTCATTCCCGTTATCGTTATCATTATCGTTATCTTTGTCATTGTCGTTATCCTTTTCGTTATCATTGCCATTATCGTTATCATTGTCCTTGTCATTGTCCTTGTCATCATGATTATCAGAATCGTTATTCACTATCACATTACCATTTTCATTATTATGTGTGTATCATTATTAACGTCATCATTATTATGGTCGTCATCGTTTTCTGTATCGAAATCATTGTCATCAATGTCACTAACATAATTACCATCCTTACCACCATTATCTTTATCATTCTCATTATTATTTAGAATATCTAAATATTAATAATGGTGCGGTTTCTACAGATCTAAAGCGCAGTAAATGCCAGATTGCTAGCACAACAGAAGTGATACAATATCGAACGTTTAATCAAAAATGCACGTGGTCTGGTGATTACGAGGATATACAATGTGATTCTTCTTCTGGTCAATGCTGGTGTGTTGGCAAGGATGGTAGTGAAATACCAGGAACACGGTCTACGGGCGTTTTTAGATGTCCTACCATAGGTAAGTACAGTATAGAATCTAAGCCTCGATTTGCTGTCAAAATATTTACAAACCCCAATCAAAGCACGAAAAATGTTGTTGCCATACAATAGAAAACATATTTGAATTTATTCTGAATTGACGCTATCCCTTTGCAAATGCGACTTTTTTTCAAATAGCACAGCGGTTCTAGATAACATGAAACTGGTCTATTGGTAAAGATAATCGTTTATTAGTGTTTATCAGTATTTTATTTGCGTGTCAGAAATACCGTATGCAATCTTGAAAACAATGCCATTACCATATATGGTATTGTAGGTGAGAAGTAACAAGAGACTTTGATTAGCGCGCGAGATTTTGACAGGTTGAGATTTCAACAGAACAAAAGACATATCTTTAATACGGAGAAATTCAGCGCCCGGGTTGGCGTTAATAGGTGCGAAGAGCACCCATGCCCTTTCGGATCCAACATCTATGCAGCCGTCTAAAGTAATTGGTAAAAATAATCATTCATGTGTTTTGATTCACAGGAGCTGTTCTCCCTAAATGCCAGCAAGAATACCAAGAAAAGAACAGACAGTGGTTCCTGGAAGGACGGTCTGTACCATGGTGTAAGACTGATGGAGACTATCAATCATATCAATGCTTCAGATCATACTGCTATTGTGTTACTGTAAGGAACGGAGTCGAGATCTTTAGGTCCCGAGTGGAAATCTCACGTGGTGATGCTGTGTGCTCTAATAAAGGTGCGATTGTACAAAAATTCATATTTCGGAAAGTCATAGATAGAAGGAAGGGAAGAGACTAATTTAGTTTTGAATAATAGATGATAGAGTACAAACACTATAAGTGTGCAATACTTTGTACTATTTACCACTAAATAGTGTTGATTAAACAATAGAGAACAAAAGAATTTGCATAATTTAGCAGTATTTAGTGGTATTTATGTTGCCCACTTTTAGTGTTTGTACTCTATAATAGACGTTTTAAACTTTATAATTGATAAATCGGGGATGACGAACTAGATTAATTAAAGACTCATCATCAACTGGCAAACTTTGCATTGTTTATTTCGTATTACGAGAAAACAAATACAACAAAACGCTTAACTATTTACTAAGAGCCACTCACATATAATGATTAGAATAATGAATGAATGGTGGATCATTAGATTGATTGATCTGATGATTGAAAGATAATTTGGTGTTCTTATTGATGTGCTAAAATGAATTTTAACGTTCGTATGCTTTAGAACTTTTTAAAATTATCATTTTATTCTAACATTCCTTTCCAATAGCTCCAGACACCGAATGTGAAGGGCAAAGAAATGGTGCTTTATCGGGAAGTGCAGTGCATTCCAATTCCCTAGTCGCTGAGTGTAAAGAAAACGGGGACTTCAAAGAGATTCAGTGTCAGGGATCTCAGTGTTATTGTGTGAACAAAGATGGCCGAGAGGTGCAAGGAACTCGTACGTCCAATGGTAAAAAACCAAAGTGTCCAGACGTAGGTGAGTATTTCAACGTAATATACATGTACGTGTACTTATATTCTTACGTGTTTCTGCACCAGGAGGCGTAAGAGGCTTAGCCTGAGCCCCTCGGGTATGAGAAGGTGGATAAGAGGAGGGGAAGGAAGGTATCTCACTTTTTCCCTTCTCACTCTTCTCTCATCCGCCTCCCCATACCCGAGAGCCTGATACTCAGGATATATAAGGCTCGCAACATGGTGTGCACTTCGCACAAAATTGTGTTTACTATTTAAAATTTTTGATTATTTGCTTATCGTATTTTTCTCCAAGACTCAAATCTTACGCCATGTGAACGTGCTGTACAAGAGGCAATCTATCGTGGTGACAAGTACGTACCAAGATGTAATGTTACTGGACACTATCAAGACATACAATGTCATGCCACATTCTGCTGGTGTGTAGATAAGGACGGCGAAGAAATTCCAGAAACCAAAACAGCAGATACACCATCTTGTCCAAATAAAGGTAAGATGATCAAAGAAATACCAGGGGTTTTCAAATATTAACAAATCAAACGAAAGATAGTAATAAGAAAGGTACTTATTCACTATATCAAAAGCGTTATACTTTACTCCTTCGTCAAAGTAAATAACTCAGGACGGTACCAATTCCTGGACAAAAAAACTTCGATTACCAGGAACTAGTTATTTCCAAGTCACCATATACCAGACTGTTAACTTTTACCTGAATTTTTTTCCAAAAGACCCATTTACCAGTCTTTGCTGGTCAGAATACCAAACCATTGCCAGGATGCCATCGTTTGCTGGACAGTATGTACCACAATGCGAACCTGATGGTCGGTACTCTGAGGTACAGTGCCACGTTGGATATTGTTTCTGTGTGGATGCAACAGGTGCTGAGAGAAAGGGATTTTCGGTTGACACAAGACATGGAAAACCAAAATGTGTTAAGAATGGTAAGACTAGCCATTCATATCATGAATATATTTAAAAAATTGTTAATTATTTTTTTGCCAGGAGAATTTCTAAATGGCTGCCAAAGTTTTGTTCACAGATCAACAAATGTTGTCCTGTTACGACGAAAAAGCCCTTTTTATTAACATATTTGATACCTGGCTTAGAAAAAAATATACCATTTATTGTATTTTATTAAGTGTCTCATCGTTTATATTTATTGATTGTTATAACATAGATGGTATATAACGCACTTTGTGATTGGCTAGTATCTATGAACTAGATTTTTATATACCATAGATTTTTGCTCACGTCAATTTTCACGTCAACGCGAAAAACAATATTTTTCACCCGGCTTTTTTTTCGTGTTTTACCCGGGTAAAAATGGATGAATTTCCTAATTTTTGCCTACAAAATGAACTTTTGGACACTCAGTCAAGTTCAGTTATAAACCATCTATGAACTATCTCTTTTATAATATAGAAAACGTATTTTTGCACACAAAAATATTTATATTTCAAATTAATTTAAGCACTCACTCACCGCTTCGCGTCGTGCCACTCATTACGCTATTTTTCGTGCTTAGCAACCTCCCGCGTGCATGTAGAACTGGATATACGCACGCCATCTATGAACTATCTCTTAAATATTACAAAAATGTATTTTTTTTTTTAATGGAAAACAGCTAGCACACACACACAGAATGCTTATTATCATTTTGTTTTCATAATCATTCACAGGCAACAAGATGACAGACTGCCAGGCAAAGCGTAATGCAGCAATGCAGGCAAACCCTAATGACACACCCTCCATCCCTGAATGTAAACCAGACGGTTCCTATAGCGACGTACAATGTAACAGATTGAACAACGAGTGCTGGTGCGCAGACTCCAATGGAAATGAAATCGAAAGCACGAGAACCAATGGGACTTTACGGTGCAAGAATGATGGTAATTTTATAATTAATAAGATTTCCTATTTTGATGCAGATGCAGTCGAAACGTCGTGTTAAAAACATTTACGCGTGAAAACCGTAAAATTAACAAATTTACGATAGTGTCGCGTGGTATGTCCTCCTATTTACCACGGTTGGCGTGATCGAATCGTCTAAATTGTTGTGGATCCACGAGACGAAGTCGAGGTCTCGACCATTCAGAAAGCGATAAAATTATCAAATGTGGCAAAACATTTCTTGTATTATGAACTCACACGATATCCTCAAATCTACCATTTCCTATTTGCTTGAAACAGTTGCCTCAGTCTGGAAATGGCTTTCCCTGTAAAAACGTGGTACTAACACCAACAGCAAGACTATACCCTAGTCGATTGTATTTTTTTTTTAATTCCTCAGTATCATAACCAATCATCATGCATGGAAAGAAACTATATAAAAGCGTCGCCAAGAATTTGAAAATTGAGTGCTATTTGTAATAATTATCGTTTCTATCGTTTTCTTCTAGCCAATGAAACTCTTTGTGGACGTCATTTATTCCCATATTCACGTGCCGTGATTGGCCTATGGAATCACGTGTCAGTATGCCGCGTGAGTGGTGCATATCGACCAATACAGTGTGACGGTAACAAGGGTTATTGTTGGTGCGTGGACCTCAATGGCAAATCACGTTGGAGTTCAGTACTTAGGGCAATACCAGCATGTAACAATAATTGTAAGTACAAAAGTATAGACGACTTTCATAAATGGCCGCCACTAATTATCATAATTTTTAAAATTGATGTTTTAAGAAAAATAAAACTATTATATGGTAGACATTCACCATAACAATAACTTGTGAAAGTTTGAGAAAAAAGGATTACAGTTTCAAGAAGCTATACGAGTTTGAAAAATCAGTAAAACACCAAAACGAGGCATCAAAGGCCTCGGCAGAAAATTACATACAAATTTCAACATTTTTCATTGAGCATAACTTCATTGGTATTTTAGCCAGAGCATCAAAACCTTCCAAACCTTCCTATTTCAGGTGGTTCTTTGATTTGACAGTGCTAAAATACTAAAATATCTTATGGTATTTATGAAAGTGGTCTATTCGTACACTGAGGTCATTAACAAAATTACGCAATAAGTTTTCTGTCACAAATATTGAGTTCAGACATAGCTAAATTCCTAACGTTGACAGCAATATGCTTGCACAAATATTTGGTTTGTAAAGAGCTTTATAATTAACAAGCAAAATGCACTTATACTATATTATCATCCTGTACGAATAAAAAATATTTTGTAACTATGAACTACATCAAAAGCAAAATCGAATCAACAACAACAACTACAACAATAAAACGGACAACAAAAGAGCAACAATAACAAGACAACAACTACACATGTACAACAAGACAAGACAACAACAAAACAACAGAAACAAAACAGCAACAACAACAGGGTAAGAAGAGCGAAAGAACGTCTGTTTTCTCAAGCTACAGCAACAGCAACAACCACAAGAAGAAGACAACAAAATACAACAATAGAACTAACAACAACAACAGCTGCAACAACCAGACAACCAGACAACGTTGTAGGGGCGGGTATCTAATTCACTTGGTTTGAAGGGATCTTTAAACTTAGCAACCAAAACGTTTTATTTCCAGATTCACCAAGTGCTTGTCAAGAGCACAAGCTACGAGTACTTGGCTTCAAAGGAACGGCACCACCTAATACCTATGTACCGCAATGTAATGATGATGGATCATATAAAGAGATACAGTGCCAAACTATCAATGGTGTTCTCTACTGCTGGTGTGTTGATCGTGAAGGCAGAGAAATACCACGAACACGACAGGCTGGAAGACCAGAGGAATGCAAATTGAGTACGTGGATGTGATATTTGACATAGGAAAATTCCATATGTGAATCTAACTTTAAAAATGAATGATCTTCTTATTTAGCCAATCATTGAAAATTATTATTTGTACCAAGAGTAAATACAGAATTCAGGGCAATAGATACAAAAATGTTTAAGATGAATAGCTGGGCTAATCGAGCAGCTGATAAGTTATAGCAATCAATTCAACTGATGCCGCAGTCTTAAATAATCTTCTTTAAGGATGATGCATGATGATAATGGTCATAATGACGAAGATTCTGATGAAGTTGATGAGTTATATTTCAAATTGGAAAAAGATAACGATCAAGAGGTTATAGATGGTTAATGATTATTTGTTTTACAGGAGACGATATAACTCCATGTCAACAAGACGTCGAAGCTTCTCTTCGTACAGAAGTTGTCAAAGGACAATTCACTCCGCGATGTAAAGCCGATGGTGAATACGAAGAGGTTCAGTGCAGCGAATGGACTGGGAACTGTTGGTGTGTGGATTCTAATGGAAAAGAAATCGCTAATACCAAATCCAAAGATTTTATATTTTGCCCTGGACTTGGTAAGGAGCTCTCCTATATGTTGTTAGAATATTTATATAATAGACCTCTTTACATATTTCAGACCACGTGTCATTCCCTTGAGAATTGTTCTTTTATGGTGAACGTGATATATCATTTACATGTGAAAGAAACAATTCCCAAGGGTAGCATCACGTGATCTGAAATGGGACAACAAACAAGGAAGGTAAAGAGGTCTATTAGTTTAATGACCACGTGTCATTCCCTTGGGAATTGCTCTTTTATGGTGAACGTGTTATATCATTTACATGTGAAAGAAACAAGCGAAGACGACGCTGAGTTGACGAATTATTTTAGGATGCCGCACGCCAAGATTCACGAACTATGTGATAGAATAAGCCACTTGCTGTACTTCTCCGACTTGCTCGACTTCGTCGTCTACTTGTAGAGCCACCATTTTGTTTGTTTACAAACACGCCTCGCTTGCATGAGCATTGTTACGCGTCAAATCACCGATGATCATGTTACACACGTCGATTTGCTGAAAATTCGTCATCTTGCATCATCTTGCGTTGCAAGTTTTTGAAGCCAGATCAAAAACTTGCAACGTGTTGCGCAGTGAAACATTGCGCGAAAAATCGTCTTTGGCACTATGTTACACGGCATCGATTTTTCGTGCAGCCGCGTTGCGCGATAAATCGGAGTTGCAAGTTGCCCCGTGTAACATCACCTTAAAGGATACAATACTGGCTCATCCGTCTTTCATCATTAAGCAGCACTCGGAGAATATCAACGTTTCAACCACATTTCGTATGTTGGTAGTCGTGTAATAATGGGTCTGCCCGACACTTTTTATTGTCACAAATTTAAAGAAGTCTTTGAAAAATTAAATTTACCTAGAAAGTACTGTATCACATCAAGCGTCTGTTTCAAAGCTTAGGCAAGCACCTCTAACTATGACCCAAACTACCATAATTTTAATTTTAAGAATTATTTGATACAACACAACACAACTAATGGGACCGTGTAAGGAGCGGCAAAATTGTTTCTTTTTAAGACAATTAATGAACAAATTGTTGGTTTCCAGGCCGTGGTCTTACCAGCTGCCAGCGCGAATACCAGAAAGCCGAGCAAGAAAAGTTTGCTTCTCAACGATTTATGCCCCGGTGTACCCCTGTCGGGGATTGGGTGGACGTACAGTGTCATGGCTCAGAGTGTTACTGCGTTAATGACAAGGGAGTTGAAATCTATGGAACACGTATGGCTATGCCTGCTAAACCCAATTGTACAAATACTGGTAAGAAAAATCAACTAATACAAGTATGTAAATTAATAATATCTGAACTGAATTGTGAAAAGTAGGCATCAAAAATTCCAGGAAATTGTCCAATGACTTCTATTTACAGTTTTTGTTCCCCTTTAAAACAATATATAGGCATCGAAGATTTCAGTAAATTGTCCAGTGACTAACTTTTATTTACAGTTTTTGTTCCCCTTTGAAAAAGTAGGCATAAAAAATTCCAGGAAATTGTCCAATGACTTCATTTACAGTTTTTGTTCCCCTTTAAAACAATAGGCATCGAAGATTTCAGTAAAATGTCCAGTGCCTAACTTTTATTTACAGTTTTTGTTCCCCTTGTCAGTGTTTTTGATGTTTGATGTTAATTAACAGAGTAAAAGTGGGAAAGGTGGTCTTCATAACCAATATGATTTTCTTGCGTTCAATGTAACCTATTGTGCAATGTAACAAATTGTAAAGTGAAATAATTATACAAAATATGTTGTGCAGTGAGATGTGAAATATGATATAGCATATTTCACATTTTGTGCTAATTGTAATTGTTTGTTATTATTACCTAGCGTCAAAACCAACCGAATGTCAGAACAAACGCCAAGCTTTGTTAGAAAACGCTGTTCCTGGAGCGTTCATTCCCCAGTGTACCCCAGAAGGGGGATATGATCAAGTACAGTGTCGAGGCTCTTCTTGCTATTGTGTTGATCAACGAGGCAATGAGATACAGGGATCCCAACTACCCCTCGTTGATGGAAGACCACAGTGTGATAATCCAGGTACGAAACTAGTGCTTACCATAATATTAATAACTTGTAATTGCGTTAGAGTTTTAGTTTTTAAACTATTTTAAACTATATTAAAAAATAGTTTTTGAAAATATTCGAAAATAAATCTCTGAAATATTTTAATTTACCATGTTGATACTTGTTGCAGCACTAAAGTTATCCCTGTGTCAGCGGCAATTCCAAGAATACTGGAGAAGTCCAATCAGTGGTCGTTACGTCCCTCGTTGTGTTAACACTGGCAGTTTTGATGACGTTCAGTGTTTTGGCCCTTACTGTTTCTGTACTGACTCAAATGGAATTGAAATTTATGGAACACGATTACTGCAGACGGCAGGCATTGTCAACTGTACTGATTTGAGTAAGTCTTCTTGGAGTTCTTGGAAAACTTTCGATAAGTTATGGAGTCATATAGTTAGAGAATATTTCGTATGACTATGAATAGTATAGCTCACGGTACGAACGCGGTCACGGCACGTCAAAGCACGCGAAAACATTCTAGAAACATCACAGTCGCTGCAAGGCACGCACACGGTACTTTTCACAGTCATACAAAATCTACTCTAATAGAGTGGAGCATGAAGGTTCTTGAGCTTGGCCATTGAAATTTAGAGCCAGGTATTCTATGACTCACCAACAACTTTCAAAATGTGTTGCTTATAAGTAGAAAAGTACTAGCCTATACATTTTAGATAATAAATAATAATAATTTCTTAATTTTCTATTCTCAACAGAGAAACCGCTGACACCATGTCAGTCTCAACTGGCTGTCAGCATTATCAAACCTCCAACTCCCGACCGTGTAATCCCAAGATGCAACCCTGATGGGTCCTACTCTCCAGTACAATGTGACCATTTGTCTAAAGAATGTTGGTGTGTGAATGGCACTAATAACGAGATTCAGGGAACGAGAAGCAAAAATTTCGTTAGTTGTCCTCCATCTGATGGAAGTAAGCATTGAGCCTCTCCTAAAGGTTTAGGGATCAAGGGAACAGGGATCATTTTCAATTTATATTCAAAGGAAAAAGCGAACAAAAATATGATAAAACAATAGTTTTTTGGGACCATGTGAACAAAAGGTCAAACATTTAATTTTATGGAACAGTTATTTTACTTATTGGAGACAAGGAAGAAAATGCAAAATGTTTAAAGGATTAAATCAACATGTATCCCCTTGGGACTGGGTCAGTTCAGCCACTAAATAAAATAAAAAAGTATATTGTATATTGTTCCATTTCACTAGGGAACTTTCAATCAGCTAACATAGACCTAAAGTTTACTTCAACAAGAGATTACAATTATACAATTTTGTATTAAATAGATCGCATTATTACATCAATGATTGAACTAACATAATACAATACAATTCTTTATTTCAGGTGGTCCTCAACAAGTTGGCTGCTCTGCCAAGTTTGATGGTAAACCCTTCAAACAATACTTACCCGGATGCAACCCCGATAAGAGTTTTGGTCCACTTCAATGTGACTTCCGGTACGGTTATTGTTGGTGCTCCGATGTAAATGGCAATTGGTACCCATCGGAAATAGTGCGTGGAAAAGTTGTTTGCCCGACACCAAGTGAGTAAACGGCTGTACAGACATCATGTTTGTATTGCCCATTAAACCGGTGCATTGCATTTTGTATTCACTTTTTGAACCCTCTTGTGAATAGTTGACCAATTGGCACTAATTATTTTTTTAAAGAAAGAAGGCAAAGCATTCTGGTCTTGGTACATGACTACATAATGCAAATGTTTTGGGCTGGTTGTTCAAATTTTAATCTCTCTATATTAATGTAACGGAGTTAATACTAGGTTATCCCAAGAGTCAATCCTGGATAATGGAGCTTTAAACAACCTGAACCCCCAGGGGGGGGGGGGGGGGGGGGGGTTCTCCCTTTATCCAAGTGGTGATCGGCGTACCTTTTAGGGTTAAAATATTTCCAGTGCGTACCTTTTAGGGTCCATTTAGAGATTTGGCTCAAAAATCAGTTATAAGGGTCGTTTTTACTCTGCTTTATTTGTATCTGAGCGTACCTTTTAGGGGTCATTTTCAAAATCTCCGCCGATCACCCCTACCACTTGGACAAAGGGAGTACCGGCCTGAACCTAAACAATATATATATATCATGATAAAATGTATGTAAATATGACAAATTCTTGGGCGTAAGTATGCGCAGTGTTTAAATTTTTACAAACAAGCAGTAGCACAGAATTTCTAAAATAACTTGTTGTTATTGAAGGAATAGAAAACGCGCGCGCGTGCTGTGTGCAGTTATAAAGCACGCGGGGTTGTCAGAACACGAGAGAAGTGTTAAGAGAAGCACGACGCGAAGCGGAGTGCTTCTCAACACTTCTCGAGTGGTTTGACGTTTCGACTGAGCAACATTATTTCTCAAAACGTCAGACAACACCAACAGTCTTTCTCAAGACTACACAAACCCGGACGATCATACCACACATATACATCGATTACACCTGGTTTCAGACCATTGACTCTTATAACTATCGTTACAAGCCGTCTGTTGAAAATGCTCATTTATTTATTCATTTTCAGAATCTTATTCTCCTTGCAAGATTCATGAACAGCTGGTCCTTGGTCCAACGGGAATGGCTCAACAAGGTGCCTTCATACCACAATGTCTCGAAAGTGGCCTATACGATAGAGTACAGTGTGATGGCACTTCAACATACTGCTGGTGTGTTGGTGATAATGGATATGAAGAACCTGGAACAAGGGAATTTGGACGCCCGACCTGCGATACAAAAGGTTAACATTTTTGCATTGTAGATTCATAAAGGTTTTTATTGATTGTGCATTTTTGAAGATGCACAAATATTTATGATAATAAACTTGATAAAAAAGTTTCAAAATTATTTGCATTGTTGATTCATAAAGCTTTTCATGGATTTTGCATTTTTGCTGATAATAAATGTGATGAAAAAGGTTTAAGATGCACAAAAATGTCTGATATAATGTTTTGTGTAGAACTATTATAATTATTACAATTTGCGCTATTATTTTAATCTCGATTGAAAACACTTTACTCTCTGGGTGTCAACAGGTCTTCTTGACAGTGGGAATGGTCAAGACAAACGCAGCGAGTCCCCTTGTCACCAGGCCCGCCAAAGAGTGCTCGGTCTGTTAGAGTTGTCCAGTCCCAGACTCTTCGTTCCTGAGTGTGACACAGACGGATCATACAAACAAATCCAATGTCACGAGTCTACAGGATTCTGTTGGTGTGTTGACAATTATGGACACGAGATTCTAGGAACAAGAATTACGGGTACGCCAACATGCCTCTCGCGGAGGAACCTGACCGTTTGCCAGAGAGATCGCATGAGAGGACTGGGCTGGAATGGAAGGTTGATATATGGTCTCTTCATGCCAAGGTGCCGTATGGATGGTAGTTTTGAGCCAATACAATGCCAGGAATCGACAAGTCAGTGTTGGTGCGTAGATGGTATGGGTAATGAATTGCAGGGAACCAGGAAGAGTGGTCGTGCCTCCTGTAATTCACCAGGTAAATTATTTCGCTTTTCTTTTGGTTTGATTTAGATATATAACAAATCAAGATATATTTAAAACAAGATATGTCGGTGTAAACACAGAATGATTAACAGTGATTCGACGACCGAAAGAAACTGTGGATCTTTGATAGTGATTAGCTATTCGTCTTTGTACCTGAAAACGAATCTACTGCACAATGCCAAATAAAGAAGAACTTAGAATTGATAAAATTGTTCTTTTTTGATAAAATTGTTCTTAGAAATCCAGAAAAACCGCACATATTTGTTGTATGCGTTACCACAGCTGCTTTAGGTTGTGCGTGAAATTGCTCTTTTTAAAACACTTGTCGATCATCACGACGACTGTCGTTTAAATAAGTATATGTTTTTGTGTTTTCTAAAAGAAACTAATTTACCGTAAAGAACTCCATTTTGAACCCCAAAATGTTCTTTCTAAAATGAAATGTATTCATTTTCAGTTGGCAAAACGCGTTGTCAACAAGCCTTGATGACACCCAACTCGTCTGGTAAACCATCCAATATCAAATGTGATCAAGACGGCACCTTTCAGCCTATGCAGTGCACTAAAAGTAATGGTGAACCAAGACAATGTTGGTGCGTAGACAAACAAGGAAGAGAAGTACCAAGAACACGATCGTCTGGAAACATCGACTGTAAAGCAGTCTCTGGTAGGTTTACCTTTTCATATGTTCCCCTTTGAGAATTCGGAATCTCTTTTGAGTTAAATACACCGAATCGAATTATGATGACCAATTGAAATAAGTATACTTCTTGACTGGCTAGCCTCTCAAACATGTGTGCCAAATGAGTGTGTTTAAACAACAAGTATTGCTAGTCAAGAATAACCATTTGATTCAGCATTCTTTGATCCCGACTATTTCGTTTCTAAAAAGCTGCACAACTAAAATATTCCTTCCTTTCTTTCTTCCTTCCTTCCTTCCTTCCTTAATTTCTTCCTTCCTTCCTTCCTTCCTTCCTTCCTTCCTTCCTTCCTTCCTTCCTTCCTTCCTTCCTTCCTTCCTTCCTTCCTTCCTTCCTTCCTTCCTTCCTTCCTTCCTTCCTTCCTTTCTTCCTTCCTTTCTTCCTTCCTTTCTTCCTCCCATCCATCCATGCATCCATCCTTTCTTCCTCCCTTTCTCCCTTCCTCCTTTCCCCCTTCCTCCCTTCCTTCTTTCTTTCCTTCATCCCCTCCTTTTTTCCATCCTTCTTTCTTTCCTTCATCCCCTCCTTTTTTCCATCCTTCTTCATTCCTTCATTTCATCCTTCCTTCGTATATATACATTATATAAACACATTTTCTCCCATGTACAGCTGGTCTGACAAAGTGTCAACGAGAACGACAGCTTACCTTAGGGTGGTCTGGTCAGGCTCGTCAAGATGCATTTGTCCCTGATTGCTCATCTGATGGCAACTATGAGAACGTCCAATGCCATGAAGCATCTGGATTCTGCTGGTGTGTCGATGGTAATGGTAATGAGGTTGTTGCTACTAGACTACGTGGAAGACCCGTATGTACTAAACAAGGTTAGTAAAAATATCATAAAAATATCATAAAAATATTAGTAGCTGAGTCAATCTAGCAATGTAGTTATTCATTATACTGTTTTATTCTCAGTATCTCGATCATCCTGTCTTATTGAAAGACAGCGTGCAATGGGTTGGTCTCGGGTACGAAATGGTGCGTTTGTTCCTCAATGTCGTGCTGACGGTCGATACGATGCCGTACAATGCTACAAGGGAACGTGTTGGTGTGTAGATGAATTTGGCTACGAACTACCCGATACGAGAATAAGATCCGGTACACCCGATTGCAACGAAAAACCCGGTAGGTAGAGAGAAATCCGCAGACATTTATTGACTAAGCCAGATTTAATTTTTGTTTGTGTGGAAGAATACATATCACCCCTGTCCTGACAAACCACAGAAAACCCATAAGGACGAATCGGAGGTTTGCCTTATAATATAAGGAGCGCAAATCAAAACATTTCAATTCATTTTTAAAGTATTATATTTAGCTTTTTTATCAATACTTTTGGAAGGATTGAATTATGAATGTACTGTTTTAACCAAATCTGCTCCGGCTAACCGCTTTTTTTTTTACTTTTTTCTTCTTTATAGCATACTTTACACCATGCTATCAGTGGCGAGCCCGCATTGTCGGACTTGTTCAAGCCAGCAGTTCTCCAAGAGATATATTTGTTCCCGAGTGTGATAAAAGTGGCAGCTTTGTAACCAAGCAGTGTAGTATGTGGACTGGTTACTGCTGGTGTGTGGACCAATGGGGAAACGTTCTTGCAGATACTTATACCAACAGACAGCTGGACTGTTATAACAAAGGTAAAATGAACATGAAATGACCTTTGATATTATGATTGTAAACAAGATTAAATAAATATTTAAAAATTGGCGCTCTAAAACTGAGTTGATAGTATTTATGAATATTAGAAATTGGTAGAATGATGAATGAGCTGTCTTGCCATCGGGGATTTATCTATTCACTTTGCTCTACAAAAAAAGTTTGTAAAAAATATTTGTAACACTGATGCTCTAAACATAATCCTATATGATTATGTTGTAAAGATCCCCCCGATGGTTTATTCAAATAAAGATGATGATGATGATGATGATGATAATAATGATGACGATGATGATGATTATATATCATAATAATGCATGGTGGTGTTGATGGTGATAACTTTGATAATGGTATTATATAAATGATTTTGTTCAGTTACTACAACTGCTTAATAAAAGTATATAAAATAACCAATGTCATCATTAGGTTTGTTACTGTATTTACTATTATCATCATCATCACCATATAGTTGTTAAATTTAAATTATGCTTTTTGAATTCACTGTACATATCGCTTTATTATTGAAATTTGCAGCTTGATTTAATTCAACTATTGTTACATATATATCACTACACTCCTTTATTGTCATACTGATAATCAATATCTTAATATTTCTGATTCTATTCACTTCTAGGACCTCAGACAAAATGCCAAAAGCAGCGCATAGCACTAGTACAAGCCAATCCAACTGCTACTAAACTTCCCGTATGTACATCATCTGGTGGTTACCGACCAGAGCAGTGTGACAAGTCGTCAGGAGTATGTTGGTGTGTTGATCACCTTGGCAACGAAATACCAGGAACTCGTGTCAAAGATAGCGTCATTGTCTGTGAGGCTGCAGGTAATGTTATGAAAACCAACTATTTTTCCTGGCTGACTTATACTCATGTCCAGGTCTCGAAATAGGGTAATAATTTAAGTAGAAGCACGCCAAAAAGCAAAATTCCGTAAAACCAATTACTAACTGTATGTAGGACGTATTTAGTTATCAACTATTATTTTAGTAATTGATTCGGTATGAACCACACAATACACATAACAATGAAAGATATAATAGTTGCACTGCTCTGCTCCAGTGATATATACAAGTTTGTACAAAATAGTGCAGCTAGACAATACATTGTTTTGTTCCACGGACATACACTGTATTTTAATGAATATCTTTGCAACGATTTCTAACGATTCATTATTTCAGACGGACTTACTGCATGTCAACGAGAAAAACGTCGTGCACAAGGCTTTGTAAATCAACCAATCAAAGGACGTTTCGTACCTAAATGTAAACCCGATGGTAGCTATGACGACGTCCAGTGTCAGAGCAGTGGTTACTGCTGGTGTGTAGATAGTGAGGGTATTGAAGTCCTGGGAACAAGAAGGAAGGGACAGCCACTTTGTTTTGCTGCAGGTAAAGTATGACATGATTCAAACGATCAGCTTTGACTTCTTTACCCTGTGCAATTTTTTCAGCAACTTGTATCGCAATACCTTACCCTTGCGTTACCTTTTGCTCTTGCCCTTGTCCTTGCCCTTGCCTTTGCCGTCGGTCTAGTCTCACTCCTGCTCCTGCTCCTGCTCCTGCTCCTGCTCCTGCTCCTGCTCCTGCTCCTGCTCCTGCTCCTGCTCCTGCTCCTGCTCCTGCTCCTGCTCCTGCTCCTGCTCCTGCTCCTGCTCCTGCTCCTTGCCCTTACCCTTGCTGTCATTACACTGAGTGCTAATCACTATTTTCTTTGTTCTTCACAGCAAGTCTATCAAAGTGCCAGAGAGATCGAGCTATTGTACAGGAACAGCTACCAGCACCATTTGTTCCTGGCCAGTTTGTACCAAAATGTCGAAATGATGGTGCGTACGAGGAAATACAGTGTAACAAGCAATCTGGCGAATGTTGGTGTGTGGATGATAACGGCCGTGAGAGGACTGGTACCCGACAGCTTGGTAAACCATTTGACTGCGACAAAGAAGGTAGTCGAAGCACATTATTTTTATAAGTTCAGTGTTAAACTTAGATATAGATAATATATTCATTCGTACACTTATTTTAATCTTTATCTTAATGTAATACGACATAGATGTAATAAATTTTATACGATGGAAGATGGTCCTGTTTTTTTGACACGGCTTTTCTTTCGCTTTATTGTCATTGATTAATCATTTCAAGTTTTGTATTTTTGTTGGATTTTCGTATATTTCTACTTTTTGCTACAATTGCGTTTTTTGTTATAATATATTATATTAATTCGTTTTCTTTTAAGTATCATTAGCGAGTGTATTATTTTCTTATTGATGGCTTTACATTACAGTTTCTTTTTTAAATATCTTTAGCAATTCTATTTTTATCATTAGACTTTCATTTTGCTTTAGTCACAGTTCGAATTTTTTCATTAATGTTTTTCTTCTATTTGTTTAGTATTCTCGCTATGTCGACGTGAGCGTGCCCGTGCTCTCGGGTGGACTGGTGTCTTCATAAAAAATATCTTCATCCCAGAATGTAAAATCGATGGTTTGTACGAACCCGTTCAATGCCACGCCCCATCCGGGTTATGTTGGTGTGTGAGCCGCTGGGGACTGGAACTACCTGGAACAAGAGTCAAGGGTGCTCCAAAGTGTCCTAAATCGTCAGGTAGGAAGCGTTAAAAACGTTTAAAATAGAACGAAAATCATTAGAAGTATTTCACTTATTGTCCTGTTAATGCCAGAGTAAATTCTTATAGTATGCATTTTGATGAAGCACACCTCCAATCGGCACTCTGTTGAATTATCTATTTTTTTCGACAAATCGCTATTATAAAATAACTATTAGAAATCACGTATTCTGATTGGTTGAGATGCGTGCTTTATGAGAGCACACAGCACGTGCGTTTATAAAATACCTATTAAAAATAGCTATTATATAATAACTATTAAAAATCACGCATACTGATTGGTTGAGAGGCGTGCCTTACGAGAGCACACATCACGCGCGTATGCGCGTTGATCAAATGTCAATTTGTCTTTTATGAAAGAAGTATAAAACTTTCGTTTCTGTGCTGTGTTATCAAACACTTGGGTTGTCAGAACAATCGAGTTGTGCTTCTCTTACACTGTTGTCGTATTCGGCCAATCCCCGCTTGTTGTATATGTATAACTCTGCTCACAGCACACGCGCGCATTTTCTATTTCTTTAACACCAAGAAGACATTGATACTAATTGTATATTAATCAATGTCTGTTGCAGACGCGCCAAGCATGTGTTTCATGGACCAACTGCGAGCCCTTATATGGTCGGAACAGCTCGATTCCATATATGGGATGTTCTCTCCCGCTTGTAAAAAAGATGGTAGTTATAAACCAAAACAATGCAATGACGTCACAGGTTATTGTTGGTGTGTTGATAGTCGCGGTAATGAGATGTGGGGAACGAGAATACGTGAAAAGAAACCTGACTGCAATAAACCAAGTAAGATATATTTTCATTAACGTCTATTCTCTTCTACTAGAGTGATTACCTTCGTCTGTGAAAGAATAGTCAACGTAATACATATATCTTATTAGACAGTTTGATGTGTAATATGGCTGGATATTGTACGAGTGAAACGCTGTATTTTGACGAGCCTCTGGGCGAGTCAAAATGCAAGTTAACGAGTAAAATATCCAGCCATATTACACATCAAACTGTTTTTAAAAATAAGTTATTTATTATCCAATCAAAAGTTTTTTGTTTTTTATAAAGCAAAATCTTGTTTTACTTGAGGGCTAGATAAACGAGTAAAAACATCGCTGGATATTTTTACTCGATCCAGTCCTACTCCTGCGATATTTTTACTCGTCTATGACTAGTTGGATAATAAATAGTAGTACACACTAATCCCATTGTTTTCTTTTGTTTTATTTCGACTATTACTCACTAACTAGTCTACTTCGTTGCACAGACGAAGGATAATTACTCTAAGATCTCAGTCTACCTCATTTTTTTCTGAGTGTGTTTAATTGTTATTTTTTTGTAAAGCGCCTATAGCAGATTTGGATGGGTGCTATATAAATATCATAAATCATATCATATGATAGAGTACAAACACTAAAAGTGTGCAACATAAACACCACTAAATACTGCTAAATTATGCAAATCTTTTGTTCTCTATTGTTTAATCAACACTATTTAGTGGTAAATAGTACAAAGTATTGCACACTTTTAGTGTTTGTACTCTATCATACTAGAAATTTTAATTTAAAAAGTATTTATACCGATATGCCCGATTATTCTTTTTATTATATCATCATATTATACATTTGTTTTTATATACATGTTGTAGATATGTTACGCGCATTCGAAGCTGTAAATTTGCACGTTATAAGTATCAAATTATTATTATCATTATTATAATCTTCTAACTAAGATAATGTTAGAGTTTGTTTCTGTTGAGTCACTCTAAGCAAAAGTCTACTTAAAATCATGATTTGTATGTAGTTTTATTTAATATGTCGAGAAACAGATGTTTTGTTTGTTTGTTTTATTTGTTGCTGTTGTTGTTTTGATTTTGTTAATCTGATTTTTTGAATATTTATCTTACAAGTGTGCTTTACAATTTACTCATTTAAGCTGAAAACGCAACTGAATGCACAAAGTCAATGCAATCAGGGCAACAAAGAAACAACTACTACATTGGTAGATATGTACCAAAATGTGACTCAAATGGTGCATATACACCAGTACAATGTGATCCTACCGGGTACTGTTGGTGTGTCGATAGGTATGGCCAGGAACTACCAAGAACTAAAGTCAAGGGATATCCAAAGACCTGTGGTTTGTTTGGTAAGTATGAAATTCGGTATATACAAAATGGATAAAAAGGATTTAATAGCGATAACACTAAAACCATGAAAGAAAAACAAAATAATTTTAAAACTAGTAGTTTCTTTTTAGTGAGTTTTTAGTTTAGGAAACAGTAGTAAGAATATTAAAACTCAATAACCGTTAAAATAGAGCGAAAACACTAAACCATGAAATAAAAACAAAATAGTTACTAACTTATAGTCTCTACTTAGTGACTATTTAGTCACTACTGACCACTCAACCAGAAACATCAAATACAAAAGGAAACAATACCTCATTACAACTTTACTTCTTTTTGATAGTGAGTAATAATCACAATATAGGAACTATTTTTCACGCAGTAGCAATTTGATTTTAATTCATTGATATAGTGTTTGCGCACTAGTGGCAAAGTTGTATAGAGAGATGCTCACTATCTAGTCAGTATCACTCAACCAGAAACATCAAATACAAAAGGAAACAATATGATTTCATGTAATTACTAATATGCACTAAATAAGAACTATTCCACAATAGCAATTTTATTTCAATTCATGGATATACTGCGCTCTATTGGCAAAGAAAGATCAGGCTCACCTACAGGTATCTTCTAAATATCAAAGGAACTTCTCTTAATCCTTCTGATGTTTATGCTTCTAGCTGGAACAACCGCTTGCCAACGAGATCGCTTCCTGTCAATGTCCTCCAATGGTGCCAGTGTACCTGGTCGCTTTGAAGCTCAGTGTGAACAAGAAGGGCCCTACAAACGTGTACAGTGCGATAAGACATCAGGACACTGCTGGTGTGTTGATGAATATGGTAATGAAATTCCAAGAACTCAGTCACGTCAAAGAAAAACATGTGATACCAATGGTACGTATTTTTTTTAATATTCATATATTTTCTTATATTGCGTAGAACCAAAATGAATCAAACTAGGTTTTTGTCAAAACTCTATTAAACAATACCAGCAGCAACAGTCTTTTTCAAGACTTCATACACCCAGACGATTTAACAGCATGTTATAATAATAGTAAATTAGACGGCTGCTGGTTAACTGGTTTTATTCACACCTTGTCAGAGAAGTTCCAGTGATATTTTTTCAAACATTACGTTTGACAGTCACTAATATTTGACAGTATATTTATCTACAAACTAAGCATTTGGTCTCTGATGCTATGTTTTCTGAAAAAAGTACCTAGAAGAAGTAGCAACTCAACATGTGATAACCTGCATCCTACGTCCAAAAATGTATAGTGATGTACTTTTAGATATCGTCACTTAGCATTTTTCACCGACATTTCGAAGCTACAAGAAACTACCTCGTTCTCAAACGACTACGGCCACTAGCGACTGCAAGTACACTAGTATGACAGTTACATATATATACCTCGTTCTCAAACGACTACGGCCACTAGCGACTGCGAGTAAACTAGTATGACACTTACAAATATATATTTTAAAATCAAATCACATATTAATTGTTGAATATAGTTGCCTTGCTGTCCCGCTGCCAGTACGAAAGGTTCCTGTCCCTACCCTGGACAGGTAAGTTTTCGCCTATTTGTAAAGACGATGGCAGCTATGTTAATCGACAGTGTCATGGTGAATACTGCTGGTGCGTGGATGAATTTGGTAACGAGTTACATCGTACAAGAACAACTGAGAAAATCGACTGTGCATCACCACAATACCAAGGTATTTTAGTTGTTCCTGGTTTTTTTTATTTTCCACTTTATATTCTTTTGTTTTTTCATCGTCAAAAAACAACTTCATTATCATGATAACTATCTTTTTTATCATCAACATTATTATCATCATTGTATTAATTTTTTCTTTGTTTGTCGATTTACTTTCTTTTTTCGTTCATTCGTTTCATTGTATATCTGTCTGTCTGTCTAATTCTAATATTTTTCAGCTTCAATTTATCATTTTATCACATTTTCTCTTAATTATTATCTTTTTCTTTCTTCTCCTTTCCTTTCTTTTTTTTTTTTTCATCCGTTTCTTCTCGATATCTGCCGCCATTTCAACTTTTTGCTTACTCTTTTTCCCGTCCCTCCTTCTTATCCTGTCACATTACCATCACCTACCAATTCTTTAGTTTTGTAAACGCGATATGTGGTCATTTTCTGCAGGACTATTAAGGCTTATTATATTTCCTTTTTGTTAAAATGTTTTTTTTTGCATGCTTTGTTTGTTTGTTTGGCCGAATGTCCGTGTTTGATTGTTTTCCTGTTCCTCCTTCTTATCCTATCATGTTACCATCACCTGCATATTTTTTTGTTTTGTAAACGCGATATGTGGTCAATTTCTGCAGGTCTAGAAACTGTTTGTCAAGCTAAACAAAAAGATTCGTCAAGTAACAATGGAGTAGTCTTGATGTGCGATAAACTGGGTAGTTACACACGTGTGCAGTGTATGGAAGGGTCACCATATTGTTGGTGCGTTGATAGATATGGTAAGGAGGTGCCAAGGACAAGAGCCAAGAATATTCCTCGATGCAATGGCCAAGGTAAAAGACTTAATTAAATTTAAGTTATAGTTCTATATGAATTTTATACCAGTCAGTCTTGGTCGACGTACATATGGGCACCATGCTGAAAATTTATAAAATCTTAAAAAACTGATAAATAATTCAATGTTCTGTTTTGAAGATGATAAGAAATTAAGTAAAGATCACGATCATGTTACTGAGCACTAAAACTATTGAAACACTTGAAAACTTGAAGTATTCTGAGACACAATAATGTTTTTCCAAGTCCACATCAGCCTTTTGGCCGTTGCCTCCCTCGCAGCCGTTTTTAGTGTCGGGCTTCCTTTGGGAGGGACACAGGAACCCGACACAAAAAAATGCTGAGCGGGAGATTTTTCGGCTGCGATGTTAAATTGCTTTATCAAATAAACATTGATTTGATTAAGACCACATTCTTCTATAAACATATACACTTACAGAAAGAGACTTGAGTTTGAAAAGTACTATATTGATATCTGTTAATCTTACTTTTAGATGGATTGACTCTATGTCAAAAGGAGCGCCAGATAGCTCTGGGCTGGACTGGTTTAGCTGCACCAGGACAGTTTGTTCCCAAGTGTAAACCAAATGGTGATTATGACCTGGTACAGTGTCATGGATCAACAAACTTTTGTTGGTGTGTAAACAAACAAGGCCAGGAATTACCAGGAACAAGGACCAGAGGAAGACCTGAGTGTGATATTTATGGTACGAACAGCAATGGATGTTTTCTAAATGAAATCTATGCTATGAACGTTTTTCATGCTCAGACCCCTTCATCCACTTCTTCCAAAAACTAAAGCAAAACCTCTCAAGTTGTCTCTTTTTTATTTCCCTCTCAACTTTTTGATTGCTTTTTTGTTTTTGGATATGATTGATATGAATAACTTCCATGAGTTTCATCATCCACAGTCAGTTTCAACTATTTATGATATGATGATGATCTTCATGGTAAACTAAGAAATTTAAGCAATTACATTATTATTTTATATAATTTCTGTCATTTCTCTTCCAAAGGTGACAAGACAACATGTGAAGTAGAGCGATGGAGGTACCTTGGCATAATGGGTGTTGCTTTCCCAGGTCGTTTTGTCCCCCTGTGTAACGATAAAGGTCTATACCAACAGTCCCAGTGTCAACAATCTACGGGTTACTGTTGGTGTGTGGATAGCTTTGGTATAGAGATTCCGAGCACTAGAAGACTTGGAAAGGTTTATTGTGAATTGCCAAGTAAGTATAATACTCATGTTTTAATAATTTAACATTACCACCGCTTTGATTTTATTTGTTAAAATTGAAGTGGATGATGAGTGGCTTTTTGATTGGTGAAGCAAATTCAGTCGTAAAGGCGGTCTATTATTGACATTTTTTGAAAATTATATAAAGTCTTTTTGTTTGCATGCTTGTTTGTTTGGCTGAATGTCTGCCTGTCCGTGTTTCATTGTTTGTCTGTCTTACTTGCTTTGTCTGTGGGTTTTTTTTCAGCCTGTCTGCACTAGTATAATTTGTCTCTCTATCTTCTGTCTGCTGTTGTGGTTTATTCTCTTTATATTAGTCGAGCTGCATAAGTCTCTCTCGCAGCCGTTTTTAGTGTCGGGTTTCCTGTGTCCCTCCCAACAAAACACAGGAAGCCCGACACTAAAAACGGCTATTCCTACATCAACTTGATATGTTCTTCCATAACAGGGGCCATCAGTTCTTGCTACTTAGAGCTCGCTTTAGCCAAAGCGTTATCCATACCAAATGTATTCCGTCCTGTGTGTGAACCGGAAGGTAATTATAAGGAAGTACAATGCAGTTATGGAAGTCCAAAGAAGTGTTGGTGCGTTGACGAGAATGGTAATACACTGGTTGGTACAGAATCGACAGGAAAACCAAACTGCACAAATCCAGGTAATTAGAATATTTATTTTTTCCATTCACAACGTTTTTGGAAATGTTAATTAAAGCTAAAAGCCTTAAATTATATTTTTAAAGACCGAAAGCAACTTTTTCCAGATTGCACCATACAGATTTGCTTCAAATGAATTTAAGCGATTCCTTTAAGTTTAATGAAATAAAGCTATTTGATCATAATACTTCAACTATGATTTCTTGTTTATTTATAAATGTCTTATATAAATGGATATACCTTACTAAATTATTATTGACTCTTTGCAGATCTACTTCAAACCCAGTGTCGCCTTGAACGAGTGAAAGCTCTTCAAAAACTATTCAAATTAGGCAAGGTAGTATTTATCCCTCAATGTAATGGTGATGGTGGTTACGATGATATACAATGCTACAAAGGTATTTGTTGGTGTACGAATAACCGAGGTACAGAAATTCCAGGAACTCGTATCAGAGGAAAACCAAATTGTAAAAATCCAGGTAATGGACGTATTACTGTTTATTATCAAATCATAGCAATTAATTCATGGCAAACCTCTTGTTGCCTAGCAGCGTCTATTCGTTTCTTTCAATTGTTCAGTATTTTTATTAGATTACAGTGGTACCTCTATTAAGCGGTCACCTTCGGGACTTTCTAAAGTAGCCGCTTAATGAGGTTAGCCGCTGAATAGAGGTATAGCATATAGGTATAGGAATAGATTTTGGACTTTTTATTGTGCCCGCCTAAAAGAGGGTGACTACTTAATGGGTGACCGCTTAATAGAGGTACCACTGTTTTGGATAATAATTCCTTGACAAAATATTGACTAAGATGCATCAAATAAAAAAGTCTGAAATTATATTAATAAGACATATCTTTTTCTATGATGGTATAGCTTGTCTACAAGAACGTATGAACGCCATGAACTACCAGAGTATTCCTGGACGCTTTATACCAAATTGCAAACAAGACGGTAGCTATGAAGTCATGCAGTGCCATTACGCTAGTGGCTTTTGCTGGTGCGCAGACGAATTTGGACGAGAGATCCCGGAAACAAGAGTTCGTGGAAAGGCAATCTGTGGAGTAAAAGGTAACAAAGTGGTTTTCGATATTGATCGTTTTGGAGCAGCAATCGGCCGAATGCAAATTGGCTTTCAAAAATAAAAAACTTATCTAAGAAAATAAGCACCACCATCAAAAAGCCGATCTGTGGCAATGGTTGGGTTTGAGTGACCTGATTGGCTGAATTGGCCTTTTTTCGAACTATAGCTTCGGGCGAAATTTTGGCACTTGTATATGTTTGTTTTTCGTTCAAATGCAAGCAGAAATATGCATGTTATTTGGAAAGTTTTACTGTTATAAATATAATTCAAGTGAAAGTATTTGTAATTAAAATTATAAAGATTTGTATTTGTTCAGTTAAGCGTCTCCTTGCTAGCATCGTTGTTGTGGTGTTTTCACACTTTTTAAATTCTCAAGAATTTAATATTTTTGTCTCAAACGTTTTTTAAAATTAAAATTAAATTTTATTAAATTAAGATTTTGTTGATGTCATTCTAATGTAGTGGTCAATTAAAATATGAAAATTAAAAAAATATTAAAATATTAAATTTTTTTTTTTTTTTTTTTTTTTAATGACAATGAAGTGGGGCCATATTGGCATTCAGCCTATTCTGTGGTATTTCCCTTGTAACATATGTTCTGTGTTTTTTACGGTATTTCTCTTAGATGGTTCATTGACTGTCTGTCAAAAACAAAGAAAACAAGCCCTCAGAAGATACAACCAAGGAGCATTCATTCCGAGATGTAGTCGAGACGGAAGCTTTGCTCCAGTACAATGTCGCAAATCATATTGTTACTGTGTTACCAAGGAGGGCCAGAAAATTCCTGGTTCGAAGACCAAGCTACCACTGAAGCCTTATTGTAATGGACGTGATCCTCAAAAAGGTAAGGAAGAAAATTAATTTTGCCATTTAAAGTAAAAATCGTTATTTGTACTTTTTAGTGTTTCTTCGTTGTGATTACGATAGATGAATATATGCCATAAACGTAATTTATCCGCGAAAACTAAAACTGTCATCCAATTAAACTTATTCTTTGATTTAATCGACTATATGTCTGTTTTAAAAAAAATATTATAAACAAATCGGGGTTAAACGTTATACTCACCCAAAACAATTCTAGTAACGTGGTGTTATATGATCTGTTAATATGGTAGTGAGTGGGACGTTGGTTTGAATATGGTAGTGAGGAAGACGTTGGAGAATGGGTCCAAACTAATTGTACTCACCCAAAACAATTCTAGTAACGTGATGTTATATGATCTGTTAATATGGTAGTGAGTGGGACGTTGGTTTGAATATGGTAGTGAGGGAGACGTCTGTTTGAATTTGCCCAGAAGATCTTCATGTGCTTAAAATGCTTCCTTAATGCAATAAATAATGTAAGTACCACTTTTTCCAGCTATTCTTCAAAACAACTGCATGAAAATATACCAATCCGCACTGGAAAACTTTGCCATCAGTCATTTTATTCCACAATGTCAAGTAGACGGTAGTTATGCACCAGTCCAGTGTAATGAGGGTTGGTACTCGTGTTGGTGTGTTGACCGTCGTCGTGGTAAAGAACTGGATGGAACAAGAACAAATGGATGGCCTTCTTGTCGTAAGTGTATGATTATGAAGAATATTTTCTGTAATTAATCACTTCCCATGGTGGTGATGATAATAATAATGGTGATGATGTTAAAATAGTAGTTTTCTTTCATATACACCTATTTCAAAAATCGTTGTCGCAATCAAAGCTACAGTCCACACGCTGAAGCCTGCAAATGATGTTGGTATTTCTACTCTTATTATCGGTTTATTCATAGCATATTTTGGTTGTAAGTGTTTGTAGTATCGATGATTAAACAAATATTTCTTCAGTTAAAACGCGCGTAATAAATCACGCATTCAGTTCATATTACCGACATCCTTTGCAGGTTTCAGAGTGTGGACTGTAGCTTCGGCTGCGACAACGATTTTTGAAATAGGTGAATTAGTGTCACTGAAGTGTCTTAAGTGTATGATTTGTTATAAGAGTTTGTCACTAAAGATCGTGCACTCGTTTTTAAACAATATTGTGACGATGATAGAAATAATGATAATCGTGATTGTGATGGTAGTGATTGTTGTGTGATAATGATTCTAATCAGGGATGTGGTGATAATAATAATAGTGATGATGTGGTTGTAGTTAAAACCATTATTGTGTAAATATCGATAATGATGTTGGTACTAAGTAATGGTGAAAGTTGTGTGATAATGATGATCATCATAGTGATAATAATAATAATTGTGATGATGACAATGATAATTATCATTATAATGACGATGATTATAGTGAGTGAAAATGTTAATAGCAAGAACGATGATAAAAATGGTGAAAAATCCTTTTTGCATATATTTACTCTGTACACAACACTTTGATTCATTTCTATTTCTCTTCTCTTCCAGCTAAAGAAGCCACTCCAAAAAATCCCACTAAATGCCAAACGGAGTACCGCGATGCACTCAAAAAATATATATATGGACGATACGTACCTCGCTGCCAGCCCGATGGAAAGTACGAACCAATGCAGTGTCACAGCTCACTGTGTTTCTGTGTGAACGAATATGGAGTGGAGATTGTTGGTACCAGAGAACCAGGTCTGCAACCACTCCAATGCAAGACTATTGGTAGGTTTATTAGCAAAAAGTGGAGTTTTTATAAGAACTTATGAGTGATTGATCGTTATAGACAACCGGACCCTGGGGCAACTGTGGGGGGTCCCAGGGCGATATTAATCTCTTGGGTAAATTTGAACACCGTAAATGGATACGCAGTAGTAAAATGACTAATGAATTGAAATGCGTTTGGTGTATAATAGATACAGATACATGAGAAAAATATCATTTTATATATACCGGTCGTCGAATTCTTTTTTTATAAAATCATTATGTTCTTTTCATAGTTCCAGTAACAGCGTGTCAGCAGCAATTCCAAAACACTGTTAATACATACTCACAAGGTTCTTTTGTACCTCGATGTATGCCCGATGGTAGCTACGCCCTCGTACAGTGTGGCCCAAGCCACTATTGTTGGTGTGTGGACAAAAATGGACAAGAAGAACTCGGCACGAGAACCAAGGGATGGCCTGCTTGTGGATCTAAAGGTTTGTTTAATTTTTCACAATCTGGAATTTCATGTTTACCAATGAAAATCTTAACGGTACAAGTAAAGACTATTCTTAAACTATTTCCGCCTACCAAACATTTCCTGGAATTTGAACACTGCAGCCAAACTGAATCTAATAAATCAAATTCTATCACCATGAACTAAAGCTTCACTAACATGATTTTTCACAATCTGGAATTTCATGTATAAAAATATAATTTTCTAGTTACATGTGAAGATTATACTTAAATTATTTACACCTACAATCGTCGTTAAGTGTTTCTCTAGACCAACTAAATAAAGGGATACAAAACTTTCCCTGAAGTTTGTAAACTGCAGCTAAACTGGAGCAGTCCAGTCCAATAACTCGCCCTAAGAACGTCGCGCCAATAGGGAAAACATGATGATGATGATGATGGAAAGATGCTAACAAGAGGCCTAGTCTGGGACCTTAACTCGCGCAAACTCGCCTTAACTCGCACAAACTCGCATTAACTCGCACAAGCTCGCAGTAAATTACTTAATGTCATAATGCACAGGGAATTGCCTTAACCTCATCTCACAAAGCTGAAATATACACATATAAGTCATGTTCTTTTAGTGTCACTCCAAATTATGGGATTTTTCCTTAACTCGCCTTAACTCGCAGCATTGAAATTTTGATTTTCCCTTAACTCGCCTTAACTCGCCCAAACTCGCTGCGAGTTAAGGCGAGTTTAGGTCCCAGACTAGGCCTAACAAGCTAGGCATACAAACAGGGGAGATTGTTTGTTATATTTAAGTTGGCTTGATTGATTTGCTTATCTTGATCATTCTGATCATGATCTTCATCGAGAAGTAAATCTAAACCTTGCAAAAATGCTCTCGTACAAAAATCAAATTCAATTATTTTCTTTGCTTTGTATAGAGTCCAAGCCAATATCTAAGTGCCACCGGGAATTTAAGGACAAACACTCTTCTCTTGACGCATGTCCACCACTATGCCAGCCTGATGCAGGGTACTACTCCATGCAATGTCGTGCAGGAGAATGTTTCTGTGTCACTAGGAAAGGGGTTGAGGTCAAGGGAACTGTCAAACAGCTACCAAGGACTCCAACATGTTTGGAACAAGGTAAAGATACTTTTTCATTTTTTTAAATTTTGTAGTTTATCTTAGATGTTTGTTTTTGTTCTGCCTCGACGTTCTCTATTTCGCTTTTTATTCTTTTTCTTCTTTCTCTCTTTCTTTTTCTCGTTTTGTTCCTTATATATCTCTTTCTTTTTTTCTTCCTCTCTTTCTCTCTTCTTTTTCTTTCTTCCTTTGTTTTTCTCTTTTTTCCCTTCTTACTCATTTTTCTCTTTGTCCTATCTCCTTCCTTTTTAAATTATTGCTTATTTCCTCTGCGCATGTATTCCCAATTTAAAAAGCCGTAAATTAGTTTTTAGCAAAACCATGTTTAAAATGTTTTTCTGGAGGAAATCATAGTTCTTTAATTTCAATTTATTCATTTATATTGCGCAAATTCAGTTTCAATAATGTTTCAATGCCATTTGTTATATTCCACTTTATAAATACACTATCATTTATAGGCCAGATACTATCACCATGTCAACGCCAGCGTGCCATGGCTGTACAGCGTCACGTCGTCAGCCGTTACATACCAAACTGTAAACCAGATGGTACCTTTGATAAGGTACAGTGTGATCGTGGATGGTCTTGTTGGTGTGCAGACCAGGATGGTAAAGAATTACCAGGAACTCGTAGACCAGGCTGGCCTGACTGTGGTGTACAAGGTAACACAAGAAAAACTTTCTAAAATGATGATGATGATAATAATGATGATGATGGTGGTGATCTCTTTGAGGGTGACATGTTTTGAGTGGTGAGAGCACCGGCCTTTCACCGCTGTGATCCGGTTTCGAGTCCCAGCTCAGGAACTGGATCATATGTGAATTGAGGTTGTTTGATGTGTTCTCTATCATGACACGAGGGTTTTTGATTCTCTCCGAGTATTTCGGTTTTTCCTCCCTCAGCAAAAATCAACGTGAGGAGTGATGTATGAAAATTATTTAATGTAGAGGAAGTGATTGTGAGTGCCAGCAGAAGAATAAGCACTATGTGGATCTGCTGTGAAAAATATTATATTTTTATTATATTATTAGAGTGGTTTTCATTAACCTGTGAAACACTATTTAGTGTGTCACTCTTTAATACACTCTAATTCCATTGTGTTCTTTTGTTGTTATTTGACTATTACATTTTAACTTACTTTGTTTCACGGGTTAATGAAAACCACTCTATTATATTATTGTATTGTTATGTTTCAACAGTAAACACACTTGGTCCATGCCGTCGTCTATCATTTCTGTCATTGAAGCGTCATGTTCCTGGTCGTTTCATACCACGATGTAAGGCTGATGGTAGCTTTGATCCTGTCCAGTGCTTTGGTTCTCTTTGTATGTGTGTTGATAGGTACGGTGTGCAGATTCCAAAAACAAGTAAACCAAGAATCTTTCAGCCAGACTGCGCACCTTATGGTAAGAGAATAACTAAAAATATATTTTAACAAGAATTCAAAGAATCTAAAGATGGCAATGCTGAATATTTGATACTGGTGTTGAGTTTGATGGTAATAATGGTGAATAACATATCGCTGGTAATAAGGAAGATTATAATGATGGTGATAATTTAGATGATGGTATGGGCCTAGCTATGAGTAAAGTATGTAACTATATTAGTAACCCCAATGAAGATTCAAATACTTTTAATTATAATGATGGGGATATTGTTGACAATGATTGCTATGGTGATTATGTTGATTGTCATGATTGTGAAGATAATGATCATTATGATAACGTTTGAAGTGATGCTGAAGATCACCATATTCTTGCCGAAAAAGGACTACTAACAAAAATGACAGTTGTTTGTGCAAATTTGCTAAGATATTGTTATACCGACGAAGGACTAAAGCACGAAACGCCATAAGTCAAAATTTTTTACGGTGTTAAAACTTTCATTATATTACCTATTGCTAAGATATTGATTAATTGTTAAATCCTTCTTGTTTCGATTACTCAGGTTGGACTTTGACACCTTGTCAACGTCACTACCAGCACTCAGTACGATTCAGCTCCACCAATCAATTCATTCCATCATGTGACACCAAGGGATCCTACGAACCTGTCCAATATTTCCGTAATATCTCTTTCTGTGTCAATGACAATGGTCTTGAAATCGAAGGAACAAGGACAATATTGCCTCAAAAGCCTGTTTGCACCAGAAACGGTACGCTTATAATAATGATATATGTACTACATACAATATGAGTGGCCGATCTGTATGAGATATACAGTGGCGAGTCGAAGATGAGCCACTGTATATCTCATACAGATCGGACACGAATATTGTATAGTACTTATGAAACTCCAACATTAGTTCTTTGATATTTTACTAAAACTGTCAAGATAAAAGTAAATCTGGCCGAGAAAATTCAAGCTAAAACTTATGCAAATCAGGACGAATCTGTATCGGATATACAACTTCCGACGGACGTGACTGAATTCTTTTGTCAATTGCCCATTAATTATTCATGAATTTTATAAATATATTTATAAACCGTATCCAAATATGGTGATCTGCCATTGTTTTTGACTGGCTAGCCTGTTGTTTACGTTGGAGTACAATAGAGTTTCCAAATGCATGAGAGGCTATTCAATGAAGAACAATAGTTGTTGCCCTTAGTATATAAGCAAGAATCATCTTTTGACCTACAGAAAAACACCTTATGTCGGTCCGAGTTTGTGTATTCCTAAGAAACACTGGTGGTGTCGAAAATAAATATAAACATTTTTTTTTGTTTTCATACTTTGTCTTAATCAATTTATACATGTCTATTCCAGGGTTCCTACAAAGTAGGCCACCGTGCCTTCAAGAACTTGATAAAGCATTAAACAGTACTAATATCAGGACATTCATTCCACGTTGTCGAGAGGATGGTTCGTACTATGATATCCAGTGTCGTGGACTGGCCTGTTATTGTACAGATAGTAAAGGAAACCAAAAAAAGAAATCTACCACACCAATGCCTTTGAGACCGAGTTGCTATGGTATGCTAAATAACAAACATATATATTTCATTTACCAATTACATACTTAAAATACTTATTACCTAATCTAAATTAATACTCATCTCTGGTAAAAAAAGATACACAGAATAGCGTAGCTAACCTGGAACGAGCTGTGTATTAATAGTCCCCTCCACAGTTCCATGCGCCATCTTGAAAGGTAACCGCGTCTTTGCATCGAAGCGAACGTTGAAGACGAACGTTAAGCTTGCAATGATAGAGACACGTGAATAATTGTCCCTCGAGGTGCTAAAAAAGGGCTTTCAAGATGGCGCAGGGAACCGTGAAGGAGACTATAAACATTTAGACGATACGATTATAAGTTTAAAATTACTAAGAAGTGAACGAGAGAAAGTGAACGAAGAAAGAAGGAAGGAAGTAAAGGGAGAGAATTGAAAACGTTGGAAGAACACAAGGGCTCAAAACAAAACCTGAACAGAACTCATAAGTAATACAAACAAGAGAAGCGAACAAAATAGAAATGATGAGGAGAAGGGATAAATTAAAGGAGAAAAAATGGAAGGAGAGAGAGAGGAGCCATAAAATAAGAAAGATGGAAACAGGAAAATGTTGGAAAGAGTGTAAAAAGGAGAGAGAGTCCGAGAATAATTATAAGGAATATTAGAAATGCCCAAACGTAGAAAATTATGCAAATAGAAATTAGCAATTATCTATAAACGTATAGTATATATTTCAAAGTATATAATATAAAAGAATGATAGGCTTTTGAAAATATAATTATTGAAAATAATTATCGATTTAAATTTATCGATTTAAAGGTAATTCACAAACCACATGCCAGAAAGAGAACTATCTAGCCCTATCGGAATACAAATCTGGTCGTTACATTCCAAGCTGTTCACGTAAGGGTGACTTCAACGAGATCCAGATAAGGATTGGATATTCATTCTGTGTCGATAATGACGGTCGAGAAGTCCTAGGAACAAGAACACCAAAGCCTTTCCATCCAAATTGTAAAGATAAAGGTAAGAGCTTTAACATTGCGTCTGATACACCTAATGCCACATGGATGTCATGGATGTCCAGCACTGGATGTCAATAGCAATAGATGTTTTGAATACTGCGAATTTGACATTGTTTCCATGCTATTTAAGTGATGTGATTTTTTTCTTCCACAATCCAATAATTTTACAGACACGCAGCTTACTCTCCGAGAGGTGTATATTTTAGCTTTGTACGACCCTTATTGTTATTTTATGTCGTTTTAATGTAGGGTAGGTTAATGGATAAAGGGTGCGAGGAAACTCGACCGGATGGTGATAAAGATGATGATGATGATGATGATGATGATGATGATGATGATGATGATGATGATGATGATGATGATGATGATGATGATGATGATGATGATGATGATGATGATGATGATGATGATGATGTTCTAATCTTGTTATTTTTTACTCCCAAAACAGATTCGTGAGTGTAGGTTTGTGAGATTATATTTCTAGCATACAACTTGTGCATTGTACTGACATATTTGGTGTTTATTTTCTAACAGCAAATGTTGAAGGTTCCCGAATGAGACCTGATCGATGTCCTATAGCTATCGGCAAGAGTCCTTCGTGCACTCCTGACCAGTGCCAGTTTGATGGAGATTGTTCTGTTCAACAAACTTGCTGTTTCGATGGATGCAGTAATAAATGTGTTAAAGATGTCAAACAACAATTAGGTTAGATATTCTACATTTAAACATACTATTTGCCTCACACCAAGTCGCACTTGTGTGCATGTTTCTCTCTTTAGCCTAACCATGGCAGGAGCGGATACAGGAAGAGTGAGAGTGGGGTGACTGATTTGTCTGCTTGTCATAATCACCTATTCAACAGGAATGATAATAAAAATAAATTTAATAATTGGCTGCTGATGGGGGGGGGGGGGGGACTAATCACCCAAAGGAATCAATCTGCTCCTATACTGTGTGACTTTGCCAATCTCTGTCTCGAGATGTCTATACATATGTAAATATATTTGTCATCCTCTGTTCCATCTTTTTTCCAATTCTATTCATTTGTTTAGGTATATTCCTTTTTTAATATAATTAAGTTATATGTCTATGTTTGTGGCTATACCTCTAATTGCCATATATATAGTGTAAATCTTTTGAGAACAAACGAAAATCTTCTCTCGGCACTAGTTTCCTCTTAAAATCATGTATATATTTTCTCATTAGCCGAGGTTTGCACAAAGGAAATGGATCTAGCAATAGCTATTCAGTCATTCCCCAACATGACCCGATGTTCGTGGACTAGTATACTCGACTTCCTCAAAATACTGGTATCCAAATTCGATGTGTCAGTCGAAAATGTCAACGTTGGTATTGTCTCATATACCGTCAGTGCAGAAATACAGAATGCCTTCAATTCTCTTGGGCCCAAATATCTGAACGTCGAGGAAATACAACGAATTATAAACAACGTCTTTCTAAGTAAAGGTATTGGCAGTTTGGATCAGTCTCTACGAGTTGTGGATGAAAGTCTGTTTAGAAGCAATCGAGGAAGCCGAGATAAGAGCCTGAAGGTAGTGCATTTGTTTACATATTCCAGAACTATACATATAAGAACATTAACAATAATGTGTATTGCATGTTAGCATCTTCCTATGAAACCTCGCGCAGTATAAATGATAAATAATTAATGGTAAATCTCTAAAAATCTTCAGTTTACCCACTATCAAATTTATTTTTTTCATCGTTTTTTTATGTTTTGTTTCCTTACCTTTATTTGTGCGGGATTTCAATCACATTGAGCAGATTTCGTATGTGAAAGTTTCAGTGCCATGTGCGTGCATTGCCGTAACCGTGATGTTTCTAGAATTTTGATTACCTTGCTTTGCCTTGACCGCTTTCGTGCAGTGAGCTTTTCATTGTCATACGAAATCTGCTCTATATTTAGCATTTTTCTCATTTATCGTTTAGATAATATACAAATTAGGTAATACCTAATAGCGGAGCTCCCAGTTTATTTTTTTCTTACAACATCAATATGTGCATGGAAATACCACTTATTAGATATTTTCTTGGGTATAATTAATATACGTGCTGATATTTTACGAGTTGCGTACGTTTAATCAGCAAGCAATGAGTAAAATGCCAGCCCGTAATACCCAAGAAAATATCTAATAAGGGATTTATTATACAACTTACTGTTTATTGTAATTTATATAGCATTTTTCATCGAAAAATATAACCTTTCGGAGATTCAGCGCGCGGAGAGAGAATCAAAACAAAGCCCTGGAAAAGCCAGTAAAATGTAAGATATTTCTCTCTCTCTTTTTGATTGACATAATGTCAAAAACCTCATTGGCTATCGATGTAGATGACGCCATCATGTAACGCAACGCACGAAAGGAAAGTTTGTCATTTACACGAGGGACGGAGATTTCTCATTGAAAAAAGTCCGATAAAAGCACGTTAATGGACAATTCATGAATGGAAATTGATTTAATGTAAGTAAAAAAAATTGTAATAAACTCCACTGCTTTTTCTTAGGTTGGTTATCGTTTTCATTCTATGCACTTTTTCATCTTTTTCTCAAATTTTCAACTGTCACTTCAGTCAATAGTGTTGTTCAGACAAAAAAGTGTTCAGAAATGTTTTTGATGGAAAATACGACTCCCAAACGATAGTGTGAATAGCCTTATTATTATCCCTTTTATTTTTAAGTCATTAAGCTTATTTTGCTTTTGATAACGCCTTGAAAAAGTGCTTTGGCTGAACAGTCGTTTTACGGCCGCTTTTTACCTTCTTTTATTTTCCAAAGTTAGTTAGGATTCGGATAGAAAAGGTTAAACCTTTTCATTGTATTAGATTTATTAAAAAGTAGTCATGGCAAATCATAAAACAAAACAAAAAGTTATTTTGAAATGGAATTAAAAATTATAAGTTCTACAAGATCGATTTGAAAAGACAAGGATTTTAAAACAAGGTATTTTATTATGAAAAACTTTGTGTAAAACATCATTTTGTTCTGTAAAAAAAACTTTAACGACTTTGAAGTAAAAACTACTAAAAAAGCTCGTTTAGTAAGCATAAAATAGTTAATATTGCTAAATAAACAGAAGTTATTCAACCAATTTTAAATTATGTTTGTATTTCAATTCATCTTTGATGTTTTCCGTTTATGAGGTAAAACTAGGCTGCAAAACAGTCCCTACGTACTTTTACACGAAAACTACGACGAAACGAGTTGAAGATTGAACTAATTTTTGAGTTTTGTCTCTCAAAAACTTGAAACAAATGATTATCTTGAACCATGGATAATAAAAACACTTGAACTTACTTTATCGGTGATTATATTCTTGAGGTTTTCTTTCTTCAATGACATTGATCATATTTTGACGAATAGATGTAAGCTTATGTACTTGAATTTTGATGGATTAAACATTGTTCATAGTTCAACTGCCAAGCTTGAAAATCCTTCAATAAACTGTGCCGAGGGAAGCAATTTGAAGACAGTTTTCATAACAAACAAGGTCGCTTCTTTATCAATTTGTTTTGAATTGCTGTAGTCTTTTAATATTCTTCTACGAAGGTATCTACAAATACGTTTTCTTGATCTTTTGGAATCAGTATTTTGCTTTTCTTTAGTATAATTTCTTCGTTTTTGTGTCCTTCAAGTTTATGTTCTTCTTCGGTCACAACTCTCTTTATGTTTTTCGAAGTTCATCGATCTTTCTCCGTTGTTATTTTAAATTAATGAAAGCTCTGCTAATAGCAAGTAGTATTTTGTTGTTGTTTGTTTGCCTTTTTTAAGATAAAAGAAAACTTTACTTTGTTGGTCTAGTGCTATTTGGCGCGCGCGTCACTTTTGTTCCCGCCGAAATGTAACAGCCAATCAGCATCGCGATGGGCGCGGACGTCGGACGTCGGACGTACGCTTGGGATACCTGTGTAAAAACCATCGAAAATAGACTCTATGCATTACCATTTTTTCTTAAGTATGGTGCTCCGCTCGCGCGGGCCTTCGGCCCGTGCGGGAGCTCCGCTATAAAGAGTATACCTGATTTTATCTTTATTTTAAGGTTCTTCTACTCATTTCTGATGGCCGAGAATCTGTCGAGTCTAGCCAACAACAACTGAACCAAATATCTCAAAGTCTCCAAGACAAGGGTGTAGGCATCTTTGCTCTCACTGTTGGTGCCCAGCCCCCAAGCAACCAATTATCCGCCATTGTTAGCAGTCCAAGCAATTCGTTCCAAGCTAAATCATTGATCAATATTAAAGAACTTGCATTGCCTTTGGCTCAGGCGTTGTGTTCAGGTAATTAAAACGGGAATAGTTTTTACTAGTAACAATGCTAATCGACTTACATCCTTTCTCTGAATTATACTGCTGTTTTTGGCTTTCTGCGAACTCGAACATTGTAACGGCTAGTTGTGTTTTTGGCTGCTGTCAATCAAAAACATAACATTTGCCGAGTAATTCAGTAGCAGCATTATGCTGTGCTTATGACGCACAATTCTTCTTACATGACGGACAAGTCGCCTATTGTGAGATAGGACAGACATAGTTTGGGACAAAACAAGTCTTTTGATTTTGTTGAATTTACATTAGACGAACAAATATAGGAACCATTTGTTCGTAGAGACGATTTACCCATCTCTAGTGGGGAAAGAGCCAAAGGATAAATCAACACATCAAACATACCCATCCACATGTGATCCTTACTCGAGGATCCTGAAGGGGGGTCCGAATCCCATTTTCCAGTTTATATTTGGACCAAATCCCAGTCAAAAATCACATAATCCCATCAGTTTTGCTCAAGTTTTCAATCCCATTCCCATTTTCTATTGTTCTTTTATTTGTAAATCTCAGTTCTAGTGCATCCAATCTCATTTTCCCAGTCAAAACTAAGGCTAATTATAAATCCCAGCTCTCATATCATTTTACCCCTTCAGGACCCTCTTATTTGAGTAGGGGATCCGACCCTGAATGCAGCTATTGGCCACAAGAGGTTTAAACAATCGACCACAAATGTCACACACGAGTATTTTAAAGCAGAGATCTCGTTTGTGATTTATTTCAGATAAGAAGTGTTCCAAAGTGTTTGATATTGCGTTCGTGGTCGATGCTTCTGACAGCATTGGACGATTCAACTGGAATATCAAGAAACAGTTCATCAAACAAGTCCTTGATAACTTCCAGATCAGCGAGCGAGGAGTCCATGTCTCTATAATCACTTACAGCACAAACGTTGATATCTTACTTAAATTCGATACTTTAACTGGCAGAGAAATAAATACTGAGAACGTTAATAAGTACGTTGATAAGATGTATTGGACAAAGGGATATACCTTCATTGATAAAGCACTTGACTTTGCTGATCGTAAAATATTTAGCAAGTCGGCTGGAATGAGAGACGCCGTTCCAAAGGTAAAATGAATGTTTGTTATATACACATTTCATTGACTGTTAATATGTTGTTACGCCTCTCCCCTAAAATACAGTGATTACATTATTACATACCTTGTAAGACCTTGTTTCAATTTCTCTTCTTTCCGTGTAGCTTTATATACCCGTAAAACGGAGCACTGATGGAGAGAGGGAAGTAAAATGAGCGCACCGTCGGCTCTCTGGAAGATCAGCTTCGGCTGAAGGGACTTTCGACGTAAAATAATATTCTTTACTTTAAATGCATTTTGGGTCATGAAATATAGTTTAAAGTAAACTAAATAGTAATTAATTATTTTATTCTTAGTGCATTCCATTCAAAACAATATACGAGCTAGTTATGGGGAGTAAATCTCGCTGTAGATGTGTTATTTATTACGAATCAATGAGACCCATAATGCCCTTTGGTCTTGGAATGCACTATTCAGTATTCAACGTTTTTTTGAAATAGCTGTACTTGGTATGGTCTACATGTTTCTGTTGAATTGTTGTTTCGAGATGATCCAAACAAAGACAGAAGCAAATAAAAATAGACGCACTTAGTGCGTTTACTAAGGCCACGAGTAGTAATTGATAGGTGGTTTACCTGTGGCATTACGTCATGTATAATCTCGACACAACGATAGACCCATAGATAGAAAAGGTAAACCTAGACTAAGGCTCCCTGCGGGGTAGCCTGAGTAAATAGCGTCCACCCCCTCCACCTCCCACCCTGGTGAATGAAACGTGTTCAATTTTTGTATTGAAAAAATAATGTTTGGAAAATGTTTTTAAATGCAGGACGGTGTAGTCTATTCTTAATGTAACAAGAATTTTCTTTTTTCAATCTACAAATTTTATTTGGGAAACTTTTACAGCGCGACGTGCAAAAGTATGACCACAAGTCCGTGCATAGAAGTATGCGAATATATTAAAAGTGGTCATACTTTTGCGCGTTGCGCTGTAAGGCAAAACATTCTATTGTTGCAATATGTAATTATTTAAAACTAAACCGTTTCAGATAATGTTAGTCCTCACCGACGGAAAACAAACACGAGACCTTGGATCATACACAGAACCTTCTGTTTTGGCTGACAAAATCAAAAATAAAGATGTTACAGTCTTCTCTATTGGTATTGGTGATAGCATTGACCAGGACGAACTGCAAAGTATCGCCAGTGATCCTGGAAATGTTGTCCTGACCGACTCTTATGGAGCTTTGAAGAATCTAGCTGGAAGTATTAAAAAACTTGTTTGCACAGGTAAATTGATTGCCAGAACTGTCTTTTTAGATATATATAATTTTTGATTTCGGTCTGGATTTGGTTTGGTTGTTAAAGTAGTAGTTTTAGTTTATTTTATCCAAAAAGTTATTCACAAACATAAATTACATTAAATGATGTATGGATATAAAATGGGATAGATGCAAAGAACAACAGTGATGAGATTATGATCAAAATGATAATCATTTATATAAAAAAATAGATACTAAGCATTTCGTTTTTAAGCATTTTATAATCAAATTAACGACGGCAAGATTTATTGTTCTACTCAAAGTTTCGACAAATTATAATTAGTCACTATTTAAGAACTAGCATTTACATGTATACTACAATCTTTACATTACATTTATAAACAATGTTGATAATGACACCAGGTCGTGTCGAAACGTTGAGTAAAACTATAAATATTGTCGTTAGATTCATTAGAATAAACTAGATAGTAGAGATAACTACATGATCATTGTGGTAATTGTTTTGTTGTGTACCATAAAAAGGTGCAGAGATAATTCAAGCGAACTGTCCAAGACAATGGAAGGCGATCTTTGGAAGAGTTTGTGATGGAAGACGTAGTAACTGTTCCGCTGACGATGAATGTCCAGCTTCGATGAGATGTTGCCCCAGTGGATGCCATAGCCAATGTGTGTTAGCTCCACAAGGTAATACAAATGTGATGTTTGAATAAAGTTTCGGATGAAAAGAATGGAACTAGCTGACATAACATTATTTTCTATTATTGTGATAATTATTGTTATTATTATTACTAGTCGGGGTACCCGTGAAAAATTCACTACTTTTCCTAATAGCGCTTGGGCTGCTCTTTGTAATGATGGGGCTCCCTGTGTCAATGATAATCCAAGATGGCGGCCGAGGCTCGCTGAGAGATGACTTTGATTTCTAGTTTTGCAAGCATTTAATTTCTCGTTCCAATTTACCCCCTATTACACCACAATGACCTGTTCTTAGCATTTATGAAATTCGTTTGGTGGCACAGTGTGCAGGTTTATTGGAATAAGATGCAGACATTTTTCGCTTAGCGTATTATATATATTATGATGATGATGATGATGATGATGACGATGATGATGATCCGCAACAAGTCTGGATGATGGTGATGATAAAGTTGATGATTATGATAATCATAAAAAATCATTGTGAAGATAATGATAATAGATGATGATGATTAATCAAGATTACATGATTCAATTACCAAGATTATCATTTATAATATGATAGTGATAGTGATAATTACACTATTACCAATTTCTTATCAACAATCAAAAAGGTTTATTTATGTTAAAACTGGTTATCCATATCTTTTTTTCAACAGTTTTTGCGATGCCTCTTTACTCTGTCTGCGAAGCTGACAAAGTCACTGGAGTCATTACTTGTGAGTGTGAGAAGTGCCCTAAAATCGCTGATCCTGTATGTGGCTCAGACAATAAGACTTATGCCAATGAATGCCTTATGCGTCAAGCATCTTGCCAACAAAATAAGAAGATCACGGTCATTCGTCAAGGAAAATGCGGTATGTTTTTGAAACAATGATCTTTTTAAATGATTATAATTTTTTTCGCAAAGACCAAATCAACATTAAATCTAAATAGAAGTATAATAATAATGATATGTTTTTGGAGCATATAACTATTGTCTCTATGCTCTTACAATCAACTAAAACGATAATTAAAACGATTTAGATGAGAGAATGAAGGCTTATAAAAAGACAAACAATTCAAACAAATACATATACAGGACTGTCACCAGTCATTTAAATCAATATAATTAATAATATAGAAGTATGTATATTTATGAAAAGTATTATAATAATTATTGTATGAGGTAAGAAGAAGTAAGAAGTAAGATGGCTGACTACACTGCAAAAACGGCTGAGTAGATACACCTCACTATATTGAGCTTATCATGCATTCAGGATGACACTTTATAGTGAGTTAACCCAACCTGTATAGTGAGTAAAAGTGAAGTTAAACTCAATATATTGAGTACATTGTACTCAACGGCACATTATGTTTATTTATGTTTACTCTAATAATGAGTTGGGTTAACTCACTATAAAATGTCATCCTGAATGCATGATAAACTCAATATAGTGAGTAATACCTACTCAGCCGTTTTTGCAGTTTACTTTGAGCTTGGAGTATGAGCGCACGGAGTAATATAAAACACCAGCTTGTGTTTATATACTCTTATATATATACACTCTATCAGCTGTAGATCAATCCAGAAGCCAAAGACACAACCCGTACAAATTCTCTATTGTCATAGAGCTGTCAGCACGTTTAGCTAACAGTTTTTGACACACGGGCTATTTTATGTTCCTTAAATATTGAGTATGAAGACAAACGCGAGGATACAACGTTTCGACATCATCGCGTTTGTCTTCATTCTCAATTTCATAACAAAGTCTAAACTTATTAAATATTGAGGCTGAAAGATTCTCACCTCCTATGGAGTTTCACTGCACGATTTCATTTTTAGAGAAAACAAATGCCAATCAATATTTTACATTTTTAGATCCGTGCAAGGATTATGATTGCACTCCCAAGCCATATTCTACATGCAAAGTTGTCGATAACAAACCTGTCTGCACATGTCCAAAGAAGTGTTCTAAGATATTGGAACCCGTCTGTGGATCAGATGGTGTTACCTATAACAACAAATGTCTGATGAGACAGGCTGCTTGTAGGAAAGGCGAAATGATAACTGTACGAAGAAACGGACACTGTGGTGAGTATTTCAGTCTCATATCAAAGATATGCCTATTGTTCTGTTCAAATCTCAACCTGTTAAAATAAAGTATTTTGTTACTTCTCACCTACAATATCATATATGGTAATGGTATTGTTTTCAAGATTGCATACGGTATTTCTGATACGTTGCATTTGTAGCTTTGCTTGTGTGTTACAGGATTTACAGTTATAGGCGGTTTCAACGCTTCGAATTCGGTCTCTCTAATCATTTTCAGTGTCTCCGTATCAGAAATATCGTATGCAATCTTGAAAACAATGCCATTACCATATATGGTATTGTAAGTTAGAAGTAACAAAATACTTTGATTAGCGGTATTCTAAGTAAGAAGTTACAAAAGACTTTGATAAGCGCGCGAGATTTTTTTTTCAACAGGTTGAGATTTCAACAGAACAATAGGCATATCTTTGATACGCTTTAGTGCTTCATCCCTAGAAAAAAAGAACTTGAACAACTGCTTAATAAGAACTTCTCCTCCTCTCCCCCAATCATGCTCATTGTTGTTTAACAAAAAAAGCCTGAGTTAACTTTCAAATCAATCAGCAATGATTCGACGGGGTAAATGAGACTTCTAAATCATGAAACCTTGAACACTTTCTAAAAAATTGAAAGACTAAAAACATATTTATACGACATATTTTGAGCCATGTGTAATCGGTTTTTATTTCCTCAGATCCTTGTTACAACTACGACTGCACTCCAAAACCATACTCCACATGTAAAGTAGTGGATGACAAGGCAGTCTGCGCATGCCCTGAAGTATGTCCACTTAACATCGAACTGGTGTGTGGAAGTGATGGTGTGACGTATGACAACGAGTGTTTGATGAGACAAGCAGCGTGCAGAAAACCTGCCATGATAACAGTCAGATGGAAGGGGCACTGCAGTAAGTTATTCTCTTGTTATTCATTTCGTAAAAGTCATTGTTAATATAAAAATCATTATTTTCCAGACCATTGCTATAAGTATGACTGCACTTCCAAACCTTATTCCGAATGCAAGGTAGTTAATGGAGAAGCTGTATGTGCATGTCCAGAGAAGTGTCCAGATACGAAGGACCTGGTCTGTGGTTCTGATGGTGCTACATATGACAATGAATGTAAGATGAGGCAAGCTGCTTGTCAGAAAGGCGAAATGATCACTGTACGAAGAAAGGGACATTGTGGTAAGAATCTAAGAGAAATATATTTGAAGCTCTTGAAGGCAGACTGTAAATTAAAACTTTTTTCCGTTAAAATAAAGCTGGTGTCTAAAAAATGGATGATATCATTAGAAACAAATAAGACCTGTACAGATGATTAGACATCAGTTTCAAGAGAGTTTTAGAGAACTGATCTTGAAACAGATTTCTCTCTCCTCAACTCTCGCTTCAACTTCAACTCTGACCGCCGACCAGTTGTCTTAGTTAATTAACGCCTGGTTATCGTGCTGGAAGTGCGGGGTTTGCGTCCCGACACGACCAATACTCAGGGTCTAAACATAATTCAGAAGAAGGTGCTAACTTTGTAATTACATCTGAAAATTGTTAGACCTCCACGTCTTCTCGGACAAGCCGGAGGTCCCGTCACTCCACATTCCACACAGGAGGGACTTAAAAGAACCCACACCATCATTCACTTAAGAGAAGGGCACTAAGCGTTTGATGGTGTGGACAGGGCTTACAATTCCAGCATTGAGGTCGATATATCTGTATAACGTTGCTTGTCAATGTACTAAAAATACAGATCGTAACCCAATGGAGTTTGCCGAATGCTGGGGCTATGAAGATGTAGAACTCTGTTCCAAATCGTTCACTGTTCACGCTAACGCTAAAAATGTTTTCCTAAATTCCAGATCCTTGTAACAACTATGACTGCACTCCCAAACCATACTCCACATGTAAAGTAGTAGATGACAAGGCAGTCTGCGCATGCCCTGAAGTGTGTCCACTTAACATCGAACTGGTGTGTGGAAGTGATGGTGTGACGTATGACAACGAGTGTTTGATGAGACAAGCAGCTTGCAGAAAACCTGCCATGATAACAGTCAGATGGAAGGGGCACTGCAGTAAGTTATTCTCTTGTTATTCAGTTCGTAAAAGTCATTGTTAATATAAAAACCGTTATTTTCCAGACCATTGCTATAAATATGACTGCACTTCCAAACCTTATTCCGAATGTAAGGTGGTTAATGGAAAAGCTGTGTGCGCATGTCCAGAGAAGTGTCCAGACACGAAAGATCTGGTCTGTGGTTCTGATGGTGCTACATATGACAATGAATGTAAGATGAGGCAAGCTGCTTGTAGGAAAGGCGAAATGATCACTGTACGAAGAAAGGGACATTGTGGTAAGAATCGCTCAGAAATCAAGCTCCTCTAAGCAGATCAAAATACAAGTTATTGTATTTGAATAGTAACTCTTTCAGTTCCTTTCAGTGACCACGAATGATAGTTCCAAATCGAGGTTTGAGTTGTTGCGCATGATAAATTATAGTTTTGCTATGCACAGCATCTCTAACCTCGACTTGGAACTATTATTCGTGGTCACTTACCGGAACTGTGAAAAGCTCTATTGGAGCTGGTTCTTGCCACTGAAATGATTACAATAGTCAAAAATAATTTAAAAAAATGTTAGATATTTCAATGCAGTTTTAAAAGTAAAACAAATTTCCGGTGGCCAGACCATTTTTACACTCCTATTGACCACGGCTCTGGGACACTAAGCTCGCGAGAATATCCTACAGTTGTGTTCGTAAAAGAGTTTATAAATGCTTTAGAGATCAAAATTCCTGTTTTGAAAACTGTGTTTGTAAAATGCTTTGTCGTCAATGAGACTCGGCTTAAAGTGACCTTCAATTAGATATACCCAAATTCACCTTGTTTTTCCAGATCCTTGTAACAACTACGACTGTACTCCCAAACCATACTCCACATGTAAAGTAGTGGATGACAAGGCAGTCTGCGCATGCCCTGAAGTGTGTCCACTTAACATTGAACTGGTGTGTGGAAGTGATGGTGTGACGTATGACAACGAGTGTTTGATGAGACAAGCAGCGTGCAGAAAACCTGCCATGATAACAGTCAGATGGAAGGGGCACTGCAGTAAGTTATTCTCTTGTTATTCAGTTCGTAAATTTCATTGTTAATTCAAAAACCGTTATTTTCCAGACTATTGCTATAAGTATGACTGCACTTCCAAACCTTATTCCGAATGCAAGGTGGTTAATGGAAAAGCTGTATGCGCATGTCCAGAGAAGTGTCCAGACACGAAGGATCTGGTCTGTGGTTCTGATGGTGCTACATATGACAATGAATGTAAGATGAGGCAAGCTGCTTGTCAGAAAGGCGAAATAATCACTGTACGAAGAAAGGGACATTGTGGTAAGAATCTAAGAGAAATATATTCGAAGCTCTTGAAGGCAGACTGTGAATTAAAACGTTTTTCCGTTAAAATAAAGCTGGTATCTATACAATGAATGTATTGTTAGAAACAAATAAGACCTTTACAGATGATTAGACATCAGTTTCAAGAGAGTTTTAGAGAACTGATCTTGAAACAGATTTCTCTCTCCTCAACTCTCGCTTAGTTGGTTCAGCGCCAGGGTATCGTGCTGGAAGTGCGGGGTTTGCGTTCCGGCACGACCAACACTCAGGGTCTAAACATAATTCAGAAGAAGGTGCTAACTTTGTAATTACATCTGAAAATTGTTAGACCTCCACGTCTTCTCGGACAAGCCGGAGGTCCCGTCACTCCACATTCCACACAGGAGGGACGTAAAAGAACCCACACCATCATTCACTTAAGAGAAGGGCACTAAGCGTTTGATGGTGTGGACAGGGCTTACAATTCCAGCATTGAGGTCGATATATCTGTATAACGTTGCTTTTCAATGTACTAAAAATACAGATCGTAACCCAATGGAGTTTGCCGAATGCTGGGGCTATGAAGATGTAGAACTCTGTTCCAAATCGTTCACTGTTCACGCTAAAGCTAAAAATGTTTTCCTAAATTCCAGATCCTTGTAACAACTATGACTGCACTCCCAAACCATACTCCACATGTAAAGTAGTGGATGACAAGGCAGTCTGCACATGCCCTGAAGTGTGTCCACTTAACATTGAACTGGTGTGTGGAAGTGATGGTGTGACGTATGACAACGAGTGTTTGATGAGACAAGCAGCGTGCAGAAAACCTGCCATGATAACAGTCAGATGGAAGGGGCACTGCAGTAAGTTATTCTCTTGTTATTCATTTCCTAAAAGTCATTGTTAATTCAAAATCGTTATTTTCTAGACTATTGCTATAAGTATGACTGCACTTTCAAACCTTATTCCGAATGTAAGGTGGTTAATGGAAAAGCTGTATGCGCATGTCCAGAGAAGTGTCCAGACACGAAAGATCTGGTCTGTGGTTCTGATGGTGCTACATATGACAATGAATGTAAGATGAGGCAAGCTGCTTGTAGGAAAGGTGAAATGATCACTGTACGAAGAAAGGGACATTGTGGTAAGAATCGTTCAGAAATCAAGCTCCTCTAAGCAGATCAAAATACAAGTTATTGTATTTGAATAGTAACTCTTTCAGTTCCTTTCAGTGACCACGAATGATAGTTCCAAATCGAGGTTCGAGTTGTTGCGCATGATAAATTATAGTTTTGCTATGCACAGCAACTCCAACCTCGACTTGGAACTATTATTCGTGGTTACCTACCGGAACTGTGAAACGCTCTATTAGAGCTGGTCCTTGCCACTGAAATGATTACAATGGTAAAAAATAAAAAAAGAGTTTATAAACATTTTAGATATTTGAATGTAGTTTTAAAAGTAAAACAAATTTCCGATGGCCAGACCTTTTTTACACTCCTATTAACCACGGCTCTGGGACACTAAGCTCGCGAGAATATCTACATTTGTGTTAATAAAAGGATTTATAAATGCTTTTGAGATAAGAATTCCAGTTTTGAAAACTGTGTTTGCAAAATTCTTTGTCGTCTATGAGCCTCAGCTTAAAGTGACCTTCAATTAGATATACCAAAATTCGACTTGTTTTTCCAGATCCTTGTAACAACTACGACTGTACTCCCAAACCATACTCCACATGTAAAGTAGTGGATGACAAGGCAGTCTGCGCATGCCCTGAAGTGTGTCCACTTAACATCGAACTGGTGTGTGGAAGTGATGGTGTGACGTATGACAACGAGTGTTTGATGAGACAAGCAGCGTGCAGAAAACCTGCCATGATAACAGTCAGATGGAAGGGGCACTGCAGTAAGTTATTCTCTTGCTATTCAGTTCGTAAATTTCATTGTTAATATGAAAATCGTTATTTTCCAGACCATTGCTATAAGTATGACTGCACTTCCAAACCTTATTCCGAATGTAAGGTGGTTAATGGAAAAGCAGTTTGTACTTGTCCAGAGAATTGTCCAGACAAGAAGGATCTGGTCTGTGGATCGGATGGTGTCACGTATGACAATGAATGCAAAATGAGACAGGCTGCTTGCAGAAGTGGCAAGATGATCACCACGACCAGGAAGGGACATTGTGGTACGTAGAACCCCAAAAAGAGAAAATAATTTTTAGTCCAGAAAGTTGTTTAAAATTTTCAGAATAACTTTTCACATTTGCTCAATAATTTTTATTTTGTTTCAGATCGTTGTCACAAGTACGACTGTACACCAACGCCATTTTCGTCTTGCAAAGTGATCAATGACAAAGCAGTATGTGCTTGTCCAGAGAAGTGTCCAGACAAGAAAGATCTGGTCTGTGGATCTGATGGTGTCACGTATGACAATGAATGCAAAATGAGACAGGCTGCTTGCAGAAGTGGCAAGATGATCACCATGGCCAGGAAGGGGCATTGTGGTACGTAGAATCCAAAAAGGAGAAGTATTTAGTAGACCAAAAATGATGTTATAAGTTTCAGAGTTTCGTGCCGCATTTGGTTAATCTTTTTAGTTTTGTTTCAGATCGTTGTTACAAATACAACTGTACACCAAAGCCATATTCGTCTTGCAAAGTGATCAATGACAAAGCAGTATGTGCATGTCCAGGGAAGTGTCCAGACAAGAAGGATCTGGTCTGTGGCTCTGATGGTGTCACGTATGACAATGAATGCAAAATGAGACAGGCTGCTTGTAGAGGCGGCAAAATGATCACCGTAAGAAGGAAAGGACATTGTGGTATGTTTGTAGTTAGTCATTGAATTTATTTCCCGCGTTTGTTTGGGTTCTTATCTTCGGCTTTCTAAAGAGTTTACCCACAATGTTAAGTTGATATTTTGAATGCGCTCATTAAAAGAGATTCAAAGTACACCATTTGACATTTACTCAGACGAAATTTCCAACCAAAATTTCCGTGCGTAGGTTTGTATTATCTAGTCTCAATTAAAGTGCAATCATGGTCTTGGTTTGCAACTCAAAGTTTTGAAGATAGGTATTTCTACTCAGTCATTTATAATAACCCATTTGCGTTAAAACGTCATATACTACCTGAACCAAATTAGTTTGCTTTATTATGGGAAACAATTAGAGTTAGTTGTTCAACTATAAGCCCTTTCGGAGTTGCGCGAGGAACTGGTAACTAGTATGGTGCGCGATGTATTGTGGGATTGTTTTATGGGACGCTCAGTTGAAACAGCTTCGTATACCAATTCACTAATAATCGAAGATGGGAAAGTTTTAAAACTGCTGCGTTCTAAACTGCACAAAAGAAAAATTTATAAAAAATCTAAATAATAATGGAAAGTTGTGAAGCATCCTGTTAGTTGTAGTGAAATGGCGCCATATAAATGGCCATTATCCTTTTTACAACATGTATGTACCTTCAAAACTAATCGGGAGGAATTGACATAAAAAAGGTGTTAAACATTTCTTTATTTCTTACAGATCGATGTTACAAGTACGACTGCACCCCCAAACCCTATTCTAGATGTGTAGTAGTAAATGATAAGGCGGTCTGCCAGTGTCCTAAAACATGTCCCACAGATCTGAACCTCGTATGTGGAACTGATGGTGTTACCTACAACAATGAATGTTTGATGAAGCAAGCTTCTTGCAGAAGTGGAAAGATGATAAGAGTTGCCAGGAGAAGCCATTGTGGTAAGTCGCACGAAAAGAAAACACTTTTCTCTTTTTTTAATTTTACTGCATCGAAGAGTCTTTCCGGTTTTTTCCTTACCTTGCACAAGAATAATTATTCAAGCGTAATTGAAATAGTGCCTTTGCAATTCAATGAAGTCCCCAAAGACCATCCTATTCTATACAAATTGTATACTCGATCCTTTTCTAAAAAAAAAAAGCAGGAAAGGTCGCATGATCAATTTTTTAGAACATGATACTTTAAATTAAGTTTTATTTGTTCTATTTTAGATCTGTGTTATAACTTTGATTGCACCCAGCGACCATATTCCACGTGTCAGGTTAGGAATGGAAGGCCATTCTGCGCATGCCCTATGAAATGTCCGAACACTATCAGCCTGGTCTGTGGATCTGATGGTCGTACGTACAACAATGAATGTCTGCTGAAACAGACTGCCTGTACAACTAACAAAGTCATCAGAATCCGTAAAAGAGCACATTGTGGTAAGGCACCTCGATATTCTCTTGGGAATTAGGTTGCTGGAACTCAATCTAAACGATTAAACCAGGTGATCTCGCTTCGAAGCGCGCAAAAGATTGTTAGTCAAAACGAATAGTTCCAAAATGGCGCCTCAAGACAAAAACAATTTCGGTTACTTTTAGGTATTTGCGTTTTAATTGTTTTTATTCTTTTTTATAATTGATAAAGCAGCAGTGAACTTTTATTGCCCAAGTAACATAGAACTTTTTAATGTAAAGTTATTTTAAGGATGTATTTATCGAGGGTTAACACGTGAAACAACTCTCTCGAACGACGTCATTTTGGAACTGTTGGCGATGCGACAGAAATGCTTGTGATTGGCTTATATTAACCGGAAGTGCGCGCGCGAAATCACCTGGAACTGTCACCTTTGAAACTATAATGCACATCTATGGCTTCTCAATTTGACAATACAGAAACGAGATGCGGCCTTGGTCGAGTTAATTTCAGTAATAAAAGCGCCTGTGATCGATATAATGGACAGCGACACCATTTTGGTATTGTTGCATCCCCTGTAACAATCCCAAACGCCATTGCAGAACTTAACTCGACCCAGGTCGCCTCTTGTTTCTGCATTGGCGAATACCAACATCAACAGCATTGGCCTCACCATTATCGACAGCAACTATCTACAGCAAAATGGTCATCAACATCGTCATCATCATCGAGAACAAGAACAGTAACAAGTGCGCTAAAGCATCATCATCAACAACAGCACAAACATTATCGTCTTCATCAACAACAACAACAACAAAATTTATTTAAAAGCAGTACAACTAACTCTATTTGACATCTTCAACACATAACATTAAAAGTGTTTACAGTGAGTTACATGTTCATGCTACTCCTATTGACTCGGCTCATCGTGTGTTTCCCAGTAAAACGATGTAAGTAATGTCATAATAGACTGATTTCGAAATTATTATTCTTTAGATCCTTGTTATAAGTATGATTGCACATCAAAACCATTCTCAAGATGCAAAGCAGTGAACGACAAACCAGTCTGTGCTTGTCCAGATAAGTGTCCAGACAAGAAGGATCTGGTCTGTGGATCTGATAATGTTACATATGACAATGAATGTAAAATGAGACAAGCAGCTTGTAGGAAAGGAATGATGATTACTGTAAGACGAAAGGGACATTGTGGTGAGTACTTACAAAACAATCTAATACATCTTCAAAAATGAAAATAAGTTGTTAATAATACATTATTGTACATTGGTTTGTCTGGCTGGCTGGGTTTTTGGTTGTTTGACGAATTGCTTGATTGAATGTTTGACTGATATATTGATTGATTGATTGACTGACGGACCAAGTTGAGTGACTGGTTAATGGTTGGCAGTTCGGTTGATCGGCTTGGTTGTTTGGTTGCTTGCTTGCTTGCTTGGTTTCTTGGTTGCTTGGTTGCCTGGTTGCTTGCTTGCTTGCTTGGTTGCTTGCTTGGTTGCTTGGTTCTTTGGTTGCTTGGTTGCTTGGTTGCTTGGTTGCTTGGTTGCTTGGTTGCTTGGTTGCTTGGTTGCTTCTACATAACTATCTAAACAATAATTTTATATTAATCGTTTAATATCAGATCCATGCAAAGAGTATGATTGTACAAGCTCTCCTTACTCCGTATGTAAAGCTGTTAACGATAAACCGGTTTGTACCTGCCCAGAAACATGCCCTAAGGATATGAAACCTGTTTGTGCATCAAATAAAAGAACATACAATAACGAGTGCCTCATGAGAAAAGCTTCTTGTAAGAAAAAGACAATGATTACAGTTAAAAGCCAAGGAGCCTGCGGTAAGTATACACCAATTTCAAAAACCATTGTTGTATATATATTCTTTAGAATTTGGCTATGGCCGTGGTGTTTCAATTGTTTGATGTACATTCCTTTAAACTACCACTTGCTGTAATCAAATTCTAAAGAATATATTATCATACTATAATATTTAAGTTTATTAACGTTTTATTAAAGTGTACATTTTTTTTAATACTTTGCTTAATTACTTTTTAGACCCCTGTTTAAGTGTCAGATGTGAGAGAATGCGTCCATTCTCAGTTTGTAAAGTGACCAACGATAATGCACAATGCGTCTGCCAACCCTGCACTAATTCTGTTAAAGACCCAGTTTGTGCAAGTAACATGCAAACGTACTCTAGTGCGTGCAAGATGCGTGAGGTCTCGTGCAAGACCCGTGAATCATTATCAGTGGTTTCTAAAGGGAAATGCCGTAAGTTGCCTTAATACTATGGGTTATTTTTATATTATTACTCTAAGAAATTACCAACACCAGGGGCCGGTTGTACGAAGGGTGGATAAAGTTATCCGCGGATAAAAGTTATCCACTGCATAGGTTTTTTATGGATTTTATTCGCTGGATAAGGATTTATCCGGTGGATAGCGCTATTCACCCTTCATACAACCGGCCCAAGAAAAAAAAAAAAAAACACAAGAATTATTTGCCTACTTTCTTTTATTAGATATTTAGTGTCAATTATTCTAATATTTTCAAGAGGGAATAAAAATCCCAATAAGGAAGAAAATTCGCAAAGCATTCCGGTAATAGTAGTAAAATGACGTCATCGTGAAATAAAGTTGGGTGAATCGTCGTTTAATCAGTTGGGTGAAAATAAAAGATAAATACCGCCAATGAACAAAAACTCGATGATGATATTATAGTAGGTCTTATATACGAGTCGTCGGATTCCTTCGTCGGATAATTTCCCGTTGTGATTGGTTTAGCGGAGTGAATACCATTACGTGCTTTCGTCATTAAATGGGTGGTCCTGGTCCGAGTCCCGACTCGGGCATGGATTATATGTGAGATTAGTTTGTTTGATGTGTTCTTCTCTCCTGTGCCACGAGGGTTCTTCTCCGTGTTATCCGGTTCAAAAATGAACATGTAAGCCGGGAGTGTGCAAAATATTAAAACGTAGAGGTTGTGAGTGTGAGTGAGTCTCACCGATTAGTAGGGCGCACTGCGCCTAGCTAGAAGATTGAGACGTTAAAAAAGTTATTATTATTATTAGTAGTAGTAAATGTCTGACTATTTTTCTCTTTGTAGCTTGTGATGCTATCGTAGATTTGGGTTTCCTTGTTGATTCATCTGGTAGCATCGGTAAAAAAAATTGGGCGCGTATGAAGACCTTTATAAAGCATATCATTAGAAAGTTTAAAGTTGGACCTGGGAAAACTCACGTCGCAGTTATAGAGTACAGCACAAACGCTCAGGTTAACTTCAAATTTAACACCCTAAAAGAACATCAAATCAACCCCGAACATTACGATATTTTGATAGAAAAGATGGAATGGCAGCGTGGTTATACGTATATCGATAAAGCCTTGATGCTCGCAAATACAGATATGTATCACGAGTCCGCTGGAATGAGAGAGGACGTTCAAAAGGTTAGTGCGAAGTTTTGTGATCAGCTTCATACAATATATAGCATAGTTATAGAAATCAACCTGATCACTATAAACAACTATATAAAAAAACTATCACTATCTTTTTTTTTTTTTTTTATGAATAACTAACAACAAAGAAAACACACACTATCACTATCATCATCATAATCAATACAGGTTGTTGAAATGTGTCTTTAGAATTATCATTATTGTCATTGATTGTGCTATCTTATGTCATAGGTTCTTATTGTTGTCACTGACGGTGTACAAACTAAACGGAACAAATATACGCCATTGTCCCTGGCATCTTCACATGTTAAAAGGAAAGGAGTCCGCGTATATGGTATGGGAATTGGTAAAAAGGTGTCCAGAGTTGAATTAAATGAAATCTCCTCTCATCCAGAAAGAAACGTATTCATTGCATCGTCATTCAAAACACTCGAGTCTAAAGTCAACGAGATTATCGATCGAGTTTGTTATCCTGGTAGGTGCATACTCTAAGCATCATCATTCACAACATCATAGTTATCTTTATCATCATCATCCACATCATCGTCGTCGTCATCATCATCCACATCATCATCATCATCATCATCATCGTCGACCTCACCATCGTTATTCACATCACCATTCACAACATCATAGTTATCTTCATCATCAACATTTACATCATCATTGTCGTCGCCATCATCATCATCATTATCATCATCGTCGCCATCATCATCCACATCATCATCATCATCGTCGTCGCCATCATCATCATCATCATCATTGTCGTCACCACCATCATCATCATCGTCGTCACCATCATCATCATCGTCGTCGTCGCAATCATCATCATCATCATCATCATTGTCGTCGCCATCATCATCCACATCATCATCATCGTCGTCGTCGCCATCATCATCGTCGTCGTCACCATCATCATCATCCACATCATCTTCATCGTCGTCGTCGCAATCATCATCATCATCATCATCATTGTCGTCGCCATCATCATCATCGTCGTCGTCGCCATCATCATCGTCGTCGTCACCATCATCATCATCCACATCATCATCGTCGCCATCATCATCCACATCATCATCATCGTCGACCTCACCATCGTTATTCACATCACCATTTACAACATCATAGTTATCATCATATCATCACCGTCATCGTGTCTATTTAATTTTCAGTGATATCCTTCATCAATATTATTTCTTGATAAATTCTTCCACTAGATCCTTGTGACACCCTTATATGTTCAAAGCCACATTCTGTCTGTAATATCTTGGACGAAGTCCCAACATGTCAGTGCCCATCGAATTGTTCAAAGGAGGATAAACCGGTCTGTGGTTCAGATGGCATCACGTACGATAATGAGTGTGAATTAAGAAAAGCTTCGTGTGAAAACAAACAGTTTGTGAAAATAGCAGAACAAAAGCCATGCCGTAAGTATGACTATTTTTTTAAACGTCTTTAATAAGACGATGACGAGTTAGAAAATGATCACATCCACTCAGCCAATCAGATGACTGTATTTTAGTGTTCTATATCCCATAATATCTAAATATAGTATTCCATATAGTAGGCCTTTTGTTTTTTATTGTTTTGCCACCTCGCTAGTGAAATACTATAAAGAAGTTCGGCAATGCATTATAAGTACTATATAATAAGCCATATATAAGCCATAATATGTCAAATAGGCACAAAAGAAAACAATTTCTTTTGTGGGCCCCCTCGATGCTTCTCCTTCGATGAGCATATGAGCAAACTACAAAGCCAGTGTTACTAAATAAGAGATCACTCACTAAAATCGACCAAAATACAGTAGTTCCATAATTCGATTAAAATATCTCCCGAAATAGTTCGAGAACCTATAATGACTGAAACTACAATATGTTTCCACTACAGCATGTAAAATCAAGATTGATTTAGCCTTCGTGATCGATTCTTCTGGTAGCATCGGTAGAAGGAACTGGCGACTAATGAGAGAATTCCTTTCCGAAATTGTGCACCACTTTCACATTGGCCCAGATGGAACGCGTGTCGCATTAGTCATGTATAGTACACAAGCTGAAGTAGTCTTCAAGTTCAACACTCTTAAAGGCTCTCAGGTCACAGCTGATGCATATGGTAAACTTATGATGGACCTACCATGGAGGCGAGGGTATACTTATATCGATAGAGGAATAATTAAAGCCAACCGGGAAGTTTTCACACCTGAAGGCGGAATGAGAGGAAAGGATGTCTCTAAGGTAATTAAAGTACTTGGATAGTGTATGATAGTTATGACGGTGGTCATGTTGATTGGATGATGTTCATGACAATGATGAAGGTGTAATGAGAGGAAAGGATGTCCCTAAGGTAATTAAAGTACTTGGATAGTGTATGATAGTTATGACGGTGGTCATGTTGATTGGATGATGTTGATGACAATGATGAAGGTGTAATGAGAGGAAAGGATGTCCCTAAGGTAATTAAAGTACTTGGATAGTGTATGATAGTTATGACGGTGGTGATCTTAACGTTCGTCTCGCTGAAGCTTAACGTTCGTCTCAATGCAAAGGCCCGGCTACCTTTCAAGGTAGCGCATTGAACTTGAACACTGACTACTATGACGGTGGTCATGGTGATCGGATGATGTTGATGACAAAGATGAAGGCGGAATGAGAGGAAATGATGTCCTTAAGGTATTTAAAGTCACTTGGATAGTGTATGATAGTTATGACGGTGGATTCAATGTAAAGGCCCGGCTACCTTTTAAGGTAGCGCATTGAACTTTGAAAGGGACTATAACTACTCAACTAAATCGTACAATATTATTTTCATTACAGGTTCTTTTAATTATCACCGATGGACATCAGACAAAAACCGAAAAATATACTCCTCTAAGCGTCGCAACTCAACCAGTAAAAGACAAGGGTTTTCATATCCACTCGCTTGGTATCGGCAGGAAGTTTAACATACTTGAGTTACAGCAAATGGCTACCAATCCTTTGACTAATGTACATACAGCAACAAACTTCAAAAAGTTAAAAGAGCACGTGCGGGATATTGGCGAGTCGTTCTGTCCTCAAGGTAGATATCCTTGAAATGTTACCAGGCGATTTCGCTTGAAAGCGCGCAAAGGATTCTTTGTCAAAACGAATAGTTCCAAAATGGCGCCTCGAGACAGAATCAATTTCGGTTACTTTTAGGCATTTGCGTTTTTGTTTGTATTCTTTTTTAACCCTAATAGAGCAGCAATGAACTTTTATTGTCCAAGTTACATGTACTTTTTAATGTAAAGTTATTTTGAAGATGTATTTATCGAGGGTTAACACGGGAAACAACTCTTTCGAACGACGCCATCTTGGATGCGACACAAATGCTTCTCCTTATACTAACCGGAAGTGCGCGCGCGAAATCACCTGGTAATTAGGAGTTACTACATAATGTTGAATGATTTTTGAAAAACGTGTACACAAGACAGGTTTAAAACAAAACGATAGGTAACAGAATGAAATTTTTATTACATTTAAAAATGTTAACTTAACTTTGCTGACTTTCTGCGGAGCTTTTAGGTCCAAGGTTCGAAACGTCAGTAAAGTTAGTTAGTTTTTTTTATACAGATTTTTAAAAAATAAAATACCCACTCACATCGTAAAAGATATCAAAATGTCTGGATGCTCCACGAAATTCAGTCTCGGATGCTGGTAAGTGACAAATGGGTCTTTAATAAACCTGTTGTTCTTTTCAGCCGAAAGCAAGTGCAAGGGCGTCAAGTGTGAAAAACCCTATTCCCACTGCATCGTTGAGAACGAACAGCCTGTGTGTAAATGTATTAGATGTTACAGTGATGATGGGTTAAGACCTGTTTGTGGCTCAGATGAGAATACCTATAACAGTGAATGTCATCTCAAGAAAACAGCTTGTGAGGCCAATACAATGATAGCTATTGAGTCACATGATGCTTGTGGTAAGTGAAATACCTTTAGATCCACATCATCCATGAGACTCGAAAGCGAGTTTTTTGTTCGCTTTTTACTGACATTTATTTATTTCTAACTGTGGGCCATGTAGTATGCTGAAACATGACTGTTGTGCCGGGAGACAATCCCTTGCTGTTTTCAAATGGCACAACATGATCTTTAACGTCCACCTTATATAGGAATTAGAGTGAAGGCAGATGAAACTTCCGGTTTTACTTCCTTATCCGAGAAGATAAAAGTAAATCTGGCCGAGTACTGAGTTAAAACTTATGCAAATCAGGACGATTTTATATCTAGTTATAAAATTCATGAATAATTAATGAGAATTTTACAAAAGAACTCAATGCCGTGACGAGTTCTGTAAATCTCATACAGATTTCGTCCTGATTTGCATAAGTTTCGACTTGAATTTTCTCGGCCAGATTTACATTTATCTTGACAATTTTAGTAAAATATGAAAGAACTAACGTTGGACTTTCATAAGTTCTATACAATATTCGCGTCCGATCTGTATCCGATATACAACGGCTCGTCTTCGACTCGCCGTTGTATATCGGATACAGATCGGCCGCTCATATTGTATATATTACTTAACAATTTTCTTCACGGCTATGATTTCTTTGGGCAATTTCTCATAAGTCAGTTTATGAGTTTTATAACACCATTTATATGAATAATTCATGAGAATTTTACAAAAAAATAACGTACGTGCGTGTCGAAGGTTGTGTTTTTGACAAAATCGTACCAATTTGCATAAGTTTTAACTTGGATTTTTTTGACCAGATTTACTTTTATCTTGACAATTTTAGTAAAAAATATATCTGTGTGTATATCCCACACAGATAGGCCACTCAAATTGAATATATTAATATAACACTCGACTCACATCTTGATTGGTGGCGGAGAGGCCAATTATCAAATTTGATAAACTATTCTAGCCTCCTCCGCAGGCAACTTTGTTTACTTTCGGGTTTTCTTTTTTGAGAAGCGAGCCGAAGAGAAACTGCGACTGGGAGCGAAAAAGATGAGGGGGAGGAGGGGAGAAGGGAGGAGGGAAGAGGGAAGAGGGGAGAAAAGGAGTTAGCTACTCCTCTCTCACGCTCCTCCCTCACTCTCGGCCCCAATCTTCCTTCTCTCGGAAATCCCACAGGAATCCCAAAGGAGAAAAAGGAGTAGCATGCGAAGAAGGCTAAAACTATTTTTCATCCGTATCATTTTCTCAAACAAACTTTGCAACATGTATCTTATTTTCTTACAGATTGCGAAGCTATAATGGACATTGCCTTTATTCTCGACGCATCTGGTAGCATTGGCAGAAAGAACTGGGAAAACCTGGAAAAATTCCTGGTCGCTATAATGGAAGACTTTAACATTGGACCTACTGCCACTCACGCCGCTGTGGTAACCTATAGCAACGACGCTGTGGTGGAATTTGACTTTAACAAGTTAAAAGGACAAGATATCACTAAAGAAAACTACCAACAGCTTATCATGTCAATGACATGGACAAAGGGTTATACATTTATCGATAAAGGATTGAGACTAGCTGCAGAGAGGGTGTTTACTGTGCAGAATGGAATGAGGCCGGCTCACATACCTAAGGTAATCACTATAGAACATAACTTTGATTCTTCCCAGCCTCCTCCGCAGACATCTCTTATATCTCTTTTCATCGGGCTTCCTGTGGTGTGGGAGAAAAGCGAGCGGGGGAGGGGGAGAAGCAAAGAGAAAGAAGAAGAAGAAACAGGAAATCTCGCCTTTACTTTTTCTCGCCTAACTAGCGCCTAGTCCCTCTCTAGCAGCACAGGAAACCCAAATCCAAATTAGCTTCTTCCGATGGTATAGATAGTTATGTTGCACAAATTTAATTTAATCCTTTTTGGGCGAAGCCCAGTAGAACACAAGGAGGGAAACCAAGTCCCATTCGAAGCCAGCGCTCTCAATCAATCAATAACTTTATTATAGACCGAATCGAAATATGGCATACTCTTATTGTTCTTGACTGTCTAGCCTCGTGTTCACGTTGGAAATCAATAGAGTTTTCACATGTATGCGAGGCTTGGCAGCCAAGAAGAATTGTTATTGAAATTGGCCGCCATATTTCGATTCGGTGTATAGTCTCACATCGATCTTCTAGATTTACACATGCGTAATACTACTCTGTAGTTAGAATAGGGTACTCTTTCTTATGAAAATTATAGAAGTAGTGATTATACTATAAGATATGACAATATATGTAAGTAACGCTAGGGAAATGGCAATACCCATAGTCTCTATATTATTGAGAAGGAACTGTTTCCTTTGTAGTCGAGTATTAAAAAAACTCATGAATAATTAATGAGACATTTACAAAATAAACCATGACCATGACGAGTGTTGTAAATCTTGATACAACACCAGTGTTGTATATCCTGATTTGCATAAGTTTTAACTTGTAATTTCACGGCGAAATTTATTTTAATCTTGAAAATTTTGGTAAAATGTGAAAGAGCTAACCTTCGCCTTCGCTTGCGATTGTATCTGCCGATACAACACGGCCGCTCATGTTGTAAACATTACTTAATAATCTGTGTATTTTTGTTATTTTTTAGGTTGCCTTGGTGATAACCGATGGACATCAAACTAAAGATCTAGGGTTCTACACACCTCTGGACCAGGCCTCTGCACTGCTTAAACAGAAGGGAGTCCATGTGTATTCATTCGGTATTGGAAAGAAAGTGAACGAGAAGGAATTGAACGAAATAGCCAGCCATCCAGCCAATGATGTCTTCCATGCAGCCTCATTTGATGATCTGGGTTTACACCTACAAAAGATTATCGACAGTGTTTGTCGAAAAGGTAAATAGAATTGATTGGTAATGTTCAAAGGTTTCAAAGGTTTTCAAACTTTAATTTAATTTTTTTTATAATTTTTTATCAAAGATTTTTATTTCGACAAATTTTTAGATAGATGTTTTTAAATGATAACTGGAAATTGTTATGGTGGTAGAGCGCAGAAATACAACCCAATGAAAGGTCTCTACACCCTAGTAGTATCACGATTTTATTTTTATTCATTCACTAATACAATTTTTTATTTCTATTTATTTATTTATTTATTCATTAATTTATTTTATTTTATTTCATTTCATTTTATGTTAATTTATTTTATGTTATTTTATTTATTTTATTTTATTCTATTTTATTTTGTTTTATTTTATTTTATTTTATTTTATTTTATTTTATTTTATTTTATTTTATTTTATTTTATTTTATTTTATTTTATTTTATTTTATTTTATTTTATTTTATTTTAGATCCTAAATCGCAGTGGCACCGAAGATAAAAAAAAAATGATATCAGCATATATGGATCATAGCAAAGACCCGGATGTTCTACATCCCATGTAAAGCAACCCATTCAAGAGCGTGCAAGGCAAATCTCTGATATACAGCTTGGTTCTTTTTAGAAATATTTCAACCAAAAAAATTATCGACTTAAAATTAGAACATGCTTTATTTTATTTTACTAACTGCAAATTAACCCAATTCGCGCCAATCATTGCCCTTATTTGGAATGGATTCCATATCATCCAGTGCAAACACTGCAATACATTGCAATTGATTGGAGTGCAAGGTGCTTTGTGGAATGCAAATGGAGTCCGTTGACTCTATATGGAGTGCATTTCCCTTGAATTTCAAAGTCGTTTGTGTCACGTGAGAGAGTATTTATTCGTAATGAACCTAAAAATATTTTCTTACTATTTTCTAATATCAAAGTTTTACCTATAAATTACAAAAAGCAGTTTATTTCATAAAATATATTATAATGTAGTTCATGTATTTTGTACTTAGAGATTTTTAAGTTTTTCTATATTGTTCTATTATATATTACTATATGCTATAATACATCATATCACATGTAAAGCTTGTTTCTAGCGGATTAATGTAGTTGCTTTAAAAGCGATTTGTAACCAAACGATATTTATAATCGATTAGACGTGATATTAAATACAACAATTATATCTAAAATCATATATCTTACGTAAGCATTTAAAGAGAAATATAATAGAAAGTTTTCTATCTTTCAAAAACAAGAGATTTATTGGTTGGTATTTTGTCTTTGTTCTAATAAGAATGGTTGGTTGGCAAAACCATAACAAAATACGTCACTGTACGTCCCACCTGATCAGTTGGATCTTGGTAGTTCTCACTTTCCACATATTCCAGACTGTTAAACCTTGTACAGTCAGGTCCAGAGACAAAAACATTTAACCATTGACTATCCTGGACAGCAGTTACTGACCATGTCTTCCAAAACGTTTTATTAGTCGGGCTAGAGGGCCCGACTCTAGGTTTACCTTTCAGTCAATGTATCTATCTGTCATGTCGCGTATAGGCCCCATGATGCTTTGCGAACGAACACAGGAAGCCCAAAGTAGAATTGTTTAGCCGGCCTGTGTTGATTCTATCACTAGCCCGACTTCACGTTCCTAGAGCGTCTAGTTATTATTAGTTCCTGCGACATGTGTAACCAACCAGCATTCCCTGTCCCTTCGGCCACATTTTGAATTTTTCCTAAACATTTCGGTGCATTCTAGATCGCAGCCTTTTGAAAAGCTGTCACCTTTAATTTCTTAAAAACTTTCAGCCATCCCGTCAGACTTTGGTCAGGTTTTTGGAATTATAAGCATCACGCGCGGGAATTACGAGTGTGCACCGAACCCAAGTGGTTGTACAGATCAAAACTTCTTTTTAGTCTTGTCCTTTAATCCGGTCACAGTTTAGCATATTTCCGAATCATTATAAATGTCAGAATCCATACAGGAATAACGGTCATTTGAGCCTGCAGTAACGCAGAGGTTCCTACCATGAGAGTATCAAAATGGCGATATGTTGTTATAAAGAAATGGCCTAAAGCAATTAAAGAACTACAAATATAATCTGACTTACTTAAATTCTCGCTAAAAAGGAAATCGACCTATCATGTATTACATGTCCCGAACATATCTGACTATAAATTTAATTCAGAACAAAAAATCTTACCTTTCCCTTTTGATGATTTTATTACATACATCTTCTTACAACGAGCGCAAATCCTAATATTCTAGGAGTTATAATCTTTGATCGACTATCGTTAACTAAAAAAAATGAAATCGATCCTTACAGTAGGCATGATCATCTTTTCTCTTAGCAAAATTCATATCTTCTTCCTTATTTTAAGCTTTTCCCTTTTGCTCGTGAATGTGATGTTTTGCAAATTTTAGAAGCGCCAATTTTAAATACGCGCGAGCGACATAGTCTGCGTGACCGAGAGTTTGACTACAACTTGCTGCGTTTAATGCGCTTGATAAAAATGCTTTTTCCACTCGATAATAACCGTTGGTACTTCTAAATATCTGAGTAGTCGTAAACAGAAGTTGTTTAGCATAAGAAGAGTCGAAAAGAAAAAAACTCAATCTACGTGAATCTATGATACAAACAGTCCCAAAGCTGACTACATGGAGACGAAGGCAAACAGCTTGTTTGCTTGTAGAACTAAAGTTGCAGTAATCCAGCACCAGTCGAAAGCTGTGTTTTGGTTGGCCTCCTAATACAGTGCTTGGAAAGACTCTATTGTTTTTAAAGCAATCCTAAATGATGTTTCGATTTGGTCTGGATTGCCCAAAGCTTGTAAAGTGCCGGTATATATGTTTGCACACAATCTATAGACATCTAAATATGGCGACCTGCTATTGTTGTTGACTTGCAATTGTTTGCCTCTTGTTCACGCTGGAACACAAGGAGTTGTCACATGTATGAGAGAGAGGCTTGTCAGCCAACAAAAATAGTTATTCAAATTGGTCGCAATATTTCGATTCGGTATTTTGTTTTTCAGCATTACAATTCTCTATACAGTACCGATTGTTGTTCAGCATTACAATTCTCTCAACACAAAAATACTCATAGATACAGTGAAACCCCGCCTTTTGGCCACCCTATTAATACGGCAACCCCGTTATTGCGGCCACTTTTTTAGGTCCCGACGAAATGCGTGCCCATACATTTCCTATAAAATTTACCCGCTTAATACGGCCACCCCGTTAATACGGCCACTTTTGGCTGTTCCTTCGGTGGCCGGATTAACGGGGTTCCACTGTACACAAACCAATTGAGGACTGACTAATAATTAATTAATCATTACAGAGATAAGAAGCATTTTTAGCAAAATATTTGGCAAAACTACAAAGACAGTATGCGATTCTAATCATGTATTAAAACTCGTTAAAAATATATAAACATCCTGCAAGTCGTTTCAACCAGCTCGAGGCGACTACTGTTTGCCAATGATAAGAATTTACTGGTACATATATTGATGGAAACATCACATACCAGGCTCTTTTGTTTGAGGCGAACAGTGGTTGAAAAACAAATAAACATAGAAATTAATATAAAACACAAACAAGTCAACGAAAGCATAGAAAGAAAGGTCGAACATGTTCTTTAAGTAATAATGTGTGTAAGAAGTAGACTACTCTCTATTGTTCTGCGGCAATAGCAAACTGTCCACATAAGAATATCTTAGTTTTCAGACTGAACATTTATCAGCCTATAGGTACTGAACACATTTTAAAAATAAAATGTGCAAAAACTCTGTTTTGGAACAAAGTTTCTTTTGTACTAAAAGATATCGTCCAATCATAAAAGCTCAAAACAATAGCCAAAATACGTTTACAATTCAAATTTTGATATATTAAGCCTCAGGAAATCTTAGATAAAAAGGAAATCAGATATCAAATAAAATATTAAAAAATCCGCTTAGTTTTGAAATTATAGCAGATTTTCATGTTTTAACCAATGAGATGGACGGATTAGACAATACACAACTAGCACCTTTCTGCATTCCATTGCCGTTTGCCTGCCTCGTTCTTACACACATCATTACTTAACACTGGCCATCAACGTCATCTGTAATTCAGTACCATTCAAATGTGATAAAAAGAATGCTTTTGGTATTTAGTGAACTCCCACAATTCCCATTGGTCTCAGATCAACTATTTCCAGATGATCGACGACTGAAATACGTGAATACCATACGTACGAATAACCTCTGTAGGCCACAACGTCCTAACGAGAGAGAAACAGCTGTTCACTGTTGATCCGGAGGGGACTCCCTTATAAAAGAGGGTAGGGGTACTCGCTGAAAATTTCGAAAATGAACCCTAAAAGGGACCTGTGTTTTAAGTTAATGGGCGTGGCAGCAATGAAATTTCACCCCTAAAAGGGACCAATTAAAAGCATGCATTCTGCTAGTATACGTTTTATGCGGACGATGTTGTTAAAAAGAAGCGTTGTTGTCTTATTAAGCCCTAAAAGGGAACATGAAACTCAGCTGGTGGGGATTCGTGTACATTAACACTCTTATACGGGCCCAAAACACTGATTTCAACCCCTAAAAGGGACAGCGAGCATCCCCGCCCCTTTGACAAAGGATCCCCTCCCCCCCCCCCCCCCCCCCCCCCCCCCCTGTTGGTTCTTGATTTACACAGTTTCGGCTTCATCGTGTCGTTAATTTTCTTACTTTCTACTTTGTTTCAGACATGCAATTTTGTCATCGACAAACTATAGGGAATGTTTGACTTACTAAAATCACCTTGTCGTTTCCTTTGGGAGTTTTGCGGTTGTAAAAGTGTTCGTGTATCATTGATATACGCCCGTAAAGGGTGTATAACCCATTCCGCCCTCTTTTCTCTCAAAATAGATTGCCATTGCTCTTATGCCAGGTCAACCATTTCCAGACGATCAGCGTTAATTGAAGTAGGCGTATAAGACTTAGAACAGCACCGAATAACCTCTATAATCCACACCGCCCTAAACGAGACCGCTGTTGATTCTTAATTTACTCGGCTGCGTCGTGTCGCTATTTTCTAACTCTCTACGTGTACTTTGTTTCTAGACTGCAAAACAGTCCCTACTTTTACGCGAAAACTCCGAGCAAACAAGTTGAATTTCGATTGAACGAAATTCTGGCCGCGAGAGAATGAGGAGAGGATTAACGGCCGTTGCCCCCGGGAGTCGCGTCTCTCCCTTTTCTCTCTCCGTTTTCTTCATTCTCTCGCGGCCAGAATTTTGTTCAATCGAAATTAAACTCACTGCATTGACATGCCAGCGTGGATATGTTTCACACAACAAGTCAGTACGCCCTCAATTGCTAGTATCAATAGCTAGTGCCGTTGATGGCTAGTGTTAAAAACATCTTCGACCTTCCTTTCTAAGCTTTCGTTGACTTGTTTGGTTTTTAAGTTCATTCTGTGTTTTGTTTGTTACTGATCTATCATGGTGAGGTTAATTGAATAATACAGTGTTCGAGATGACCTTAAGGCAAAAATTGTTAAGGTATTTAGCCTTGGCATGCTTGACTGTTCTAGTGGCTGCCATGCTAGATGCATTCTTTGCTTGTTTGTCATATGTATAAATACTTCTTCTTTTTGCAGGTCTTCTTATTAAGACATCATCCTCATCATTTTCAGATTCTACTGCTTCTTCTTGATCTTATTGATCTTGATCTTCTTTACTCGGACTTCTTCTCTTTTAGGATAGTGCTTCCTCAAAGACAGCCTGTGATTCTAGTCTTGTATTAATAACTCGTTAAAAAATATTTAAAAAATCCAGCAAAATTCTACCAGCTCGAGGCGACTACTGTATGACTTCTCCTTCTTATGATTCCTGATTTTTTCTTAACTGTTGCAGTCATTTCTTCCTATATTTTTTCATAAAATGTTATCGCTTTGCATACTAACCCAGCATCGTATTCTTTTTTCTTTTAATCTAGTACTTCCTCAGAGACAGCCTGTGCAGTCGAGGCGACCACTGTATGTCAATGCCTTCTTCTTTTACTCGGTCTTCTTCTCCTTCTTATGATTCCTGATTTATCTTAACTGATGTACTGAGTCATTTCTTCACATATTTCTTCATAAAATGTTATCGTTTTGCATTCTAACCCAGCATCGTATTCTTTTCTTTTGTATCTACTATTTCTTATAATGACAACCTGTGATTCTAATCATGTATTTTGAACTCGTTAAAAAAATCCTGAAAGTTTGTACTAGCTCGAGGCGACTACTGTTTGCCAGTGATAAGAATTTACTGGTAAATATATTGATGGAAACATCACATACCAGGCTCTCTTGTTTGAGGCGAACAGTGGTACGAAACGTAATTTTTTCGATAAAAAGAACAAGAATCCTTTGCAAACTCACCGGCAGAATGTGGACAATTTTTGTCCAACTAGCCATAGACGAGTAAATATATCACATACCAAGCTCTTTTGTTTGAGGCGAACAGGGGTTGAAATGCATTATGTAATTTTACTCGAACAACGACAGAAATCCTTGGCATATTTACAGGAATATGCACCATTATCTAGTAGTCCGATAATTTCTCTTGTAAAAGCTGGCTTGTCAGACGATTTTAAATGTCATTGTTTTTATACTAATCCAGCGTCGTATCCTTTTCTTTTTTTATCTACTTAGTTTTTCCTCTCACCGCCCCAAACACAACCCCAAACACAACCCCACCCCCACCCCCGCCCCCATTCTTGTTTTCCTTGAAATCGGTAATATTTTTAATTTCCAAGAACTATTTAGCTAAGTAGTTAGATAAGATCCCTAAGTCTGAGGTTAACATTTTAATTGTTTGAAATTCTGCCAATTATCAGTTACTTGGCTATATCTGAACCATGCAGATAAAAGTGACAGGTAATATAATGAAATTTGTAACACCGTAAAAAATGTTGACTTAACTTTACTGACGTTTCGAGCTTTAGCCCTTCGTCGGAATAAAAGACTAAGGGTTAAAGCTCGAAACGTCAGTAAAGTTAAGTCAACAATTTTAACGGTGTTACAAATTTCATTATATTACCTATCATTTATATCAAACACCGACGCAGCCTATACTAGTTTACTCGCTATAGTTGCCATTTATCATGCAGATAAAAGTGACAGCATTTCGTAATACTTTGAAATAGAATCCTATTGGGGCATCTGATAGGATAGCACATAGCCCCATTGGGCCAAAAGATATATTTTTCTATAATTCAGCCATGTAGAATAATGACAAAGCAATGAACACAAGCCTTAGACCAGGTTGTACGAAATAATTATCGATTAAATACTACGCCTTTGGTTTCTAATTGCAGTACCATAAAGACTTTGAATGTTCACCTGATGGGTACTGCCATATATTTTCCATACGCTTGGTATGTGCCACAGATATAGATTTTGGACATTGCTGGATCGATTTTTTTAAAAGAATCATTTGCAAATATTCGAGAATAGCCAACACCCGGGGGGGGGGGGGGGGGTACTCCGCTAGGATTTGGGTAGGGGTGTTCCGCTGGGATCCTAAAACGGTGACCCTGTTTATGACAGAAAAAAAACAAATTTGTATACCCTGTTTATGACAAGGGATAAAAATGGGACCCTGTTTATGACAGTTTAGGACCCGGTTTATGCCGCGAAAACGTGCTGAATTTCACGAAAGACGAAAGACCGCGCTGCTCATCGTATTACCTAATTAATATACCTGAATATGACAAAAAAAACTAAGGAAATGGGGAAATGGGGTAAAAATATACCCTGTTCATGACAGAAAACTCAAAAACCCATACCCTGTTTATGACAGAAAGCTCGAAAAACCATACCCTGTTCAGCGGATCATCCCCGTATAGTAAATATATGGGAGTACCCCCCCCCGGGAGCCAACACTGCAAAAATGCTGAGTAGATACAACACAGAATATTGCATTAATCATGCATTCAGGATAATACTTTATAGTGAGTAAACCCAACTCATTATTGAGAGTAAACATAAATGTAGATGTGCCATTGAGTATAATGTACTCAATATATTGAGTTTAACCTCACTTTTACTCAATAATGAGTTGGGTTTACTCACTATAAAGTGTTATCCTGAATGGATACTGTGTTGTATCTACTCAGCCGTTTTTGCAGTGAAATTGCATTGAAAAGGGTATATGGATTACAGCCAAAAATTAGTGAACTTTATCAATATTTCTAAAGAGGTCTTGGTCATTTTGTCAACGGGATAAGGAGCTTTAGGCTGTATAGGAAGTCTAATCTCAGAAGATTTAATTAAAACAACAAAAGAAAAATGCAACCCGAGCTATTTGTTAAGGTATGGAATACAGTTAACTCTCTCTGAATGACCACTCCCGTAAGCGACCACTCTCGTAAGCGACCATTTACCGTAAGCAATCACTCTCGTAAACGACCTCTCTCGTAAGCGACCACTCTCGTAAGCGATCATCCCCCGTAAGCTATAACTATATCAATTTCCCGTTTTATTTTCCATATAAACTCTGTAATGAATCTCTCTCGTAAGCGACCATCTCCCGTAAGCGATCAGAGGGTAGTCGCTTACGAGAGAGTCAACTGTGCATGTATATCATTATTCAAACTGAAAGGTTGTCAGAGCGAGCGCCGTCTCAAAGATCAAAAGGCACCTATAAATCCGGTGGGAGACGTTTGGAGCGCTAATAAGGGTCTGTTTACGCAGGCTACTATAAATCATCCGCTTAGGTAAATTTAATTTAAAATATTTTACGGTGTTACAAATTTCATTTTATCAAACACCAACGCAGCCTATACTAGTTTACTCGATAGTTTCCATTTATAGATAATCCTTTATGTTTAATTAAGTATTGCCAGTGAGTACTGTACTAAGTTGCTTTGCGAAGAACGACTTTGCAACCAACGTGGCATACCTTTGATACAATATGTATAATAATAATAATGTATATATTTATGTAGAGCCTATCCAGTTCTGTTCTAGGTGCTTTACATACAACTGAATATATTGAAGTAGACTGAGCTTAGAATAGCACCCTTGGCTGCCGTTACACAGTGCATACCGCGATACTAATTTAATAAAAAATAATAAGATTACTTAAACTTTTACTTGGAGTGGTGTCCAACTAGCCCCCCTGGGGAGCCAGGAACCATGGAACAGGTAGTACTAGTTTACATGTTACCAGTAGCAGCATATCACCGACCTGATAAGTCCCGACGACGATCACCAGGGGCGGATCTATGGGGTGTCCCTTCAAGCACCGGACACCCTCTAGCGCCACAATTACCTCTATTTTATTTAAGACATTTAGGGACCGGACACCCCCCTAACACCTTAAGAGCCTTTCATTTAGAATTGGCCCCCCTTTACTGAAAAATTCTGGATCCGCCCCTGTTAATCAAGTTACAGGGTCTCGTTAGATTATATAGTGGTATAGGGAGTTTTTATAGCTGTTCCAAGATCTAGATATGGATCCGCCCTTGTTAATCAAGCTTACAGTGTCTAGTTAGATTATTTAAGCCAACTTTCCGTGATCCCTTGGCGAAATAGATCAGGCGGGATGTTGGGAGAACACGAAAACCAACATCCCAAGTGATCTATTTCGCCAAGGGATAACGGAAAGTTGTTGTTTACTGCTTTTAATATATAGCCAGTCTTTGAAAGCTTGAGTAAACAGAGGGAGAAAAAGATAAAAACTGAAAGACGAGTTTTGCTGATGAACATTTTAATTCTCCTTACAATCATCAGCCATCCGATCCAATCAAATCACTTGTTATAAGCAAAAATGTGCAAAGCTTTCACAACTTAAAAAGTACAAAATTATATTCTGGGAAATGTTTTCATCAAAATATTACTTTTTTTAAACATTTTGTGGAGAATATGGTAAATACAAGTGGAGAATGCCTCAAATCAAAGCTCTATGGATCAATGTAGCTTGCAAGCTGATGAAATGATCGAGTTTGTTTTCAATAACATGATTGTTGGCCGGTTCATGTTGGGAAATCCCCGGTGATTTTTGTCGTAATAATGAAGGATTTATTGACTATCAAACAAATCTAGACATCGCCTAACCTCAAGCAGATGATATTTACTCACTACTGATATCAACATGTGTGGCTGGTTTGAGTTGAGGATCGGCTTGGACATTTATCAATCAAGTTAGATTCAACGCTAATTTCGGACGAACAGAATTAATCGCCATGATAGTGTCGATATTCAGGTAATACTTTGAACAAAAAAGATGTATTCCCCGTTCTTATTTTAAAAATGAATGTATTGATGAATACTTAAAATATTGACTAGTTATATCGTAAAGCATCTGTTTTTGTAAGCTTATTTATTCAAGTGGATAATTTTTGTGCTAAACTAAGTCCGTTGGATGCCGTGGTTTGCTTTGTTTGGAAATGTGAACTTTCTATGAGAACTTCACTTTCTTCATTCAGGGGAGTCCAGGGTTTTTTTCGTGACCCGTGATCGGGTATTTTTATTTCCCGTGATCCGAGAATTCAAGAAATAATTTCTCGTGATTCGTGCACGGCACTTGTCCCGTGACACGTGAAAAGCTAAAATTAGAATTGTTCGATACTCGGGAATCAATTACCCTGGGTTCCGGAGGCTCTAGAGGGGATTGGGGAGAGAGAACGGCGGGGAGGCGAAAGGCGTTTTTTTTTTAAATGGAAAACAAACAGACAGACCATTTATGATAATGCCTGGCGAATATCATGCCGACGCGTCAAACATGATCAAAAAAGTAAATGATTAAACATAACGTTATACACAGATTACATCTGAGTCATCTAAAGTCAATATGGCGGGGCATATGTGTACGGAGGGTGAAATTATCAATTTTAATTAATTATTTGCTATAATTTTTCTCGTGATTCGGGAAATGGGGATTTTTTTCTTCGTGATTCGTGATTGTGCGATTTTATTTTTTGTGATTCGTGCGACGTACCCCCCCCCCCCCCCCCCCCCTGGACGCCCCTGTTCATTGAGCAGATATCTTACTTTATACCTTGACATCAATAATCTAATTTGGCTGCTCTTTTGTACATTTTTCTTGCTGTTTTGTAACGTGTATGCCTTTTTTAGGCCTCCAGCGTTGCGTAGTGTACTTTTTCTTTTTATTCAAAAACAAAACCGCAGTGAAATGTCAAACGTTTTGATCTTTTTTCGCTCTTATTCAACAATAAAGGTGACTTTTAGAACTACCTGTTCTGTTAATGTTATGCATTGAGTATTTTTGTTGTTTTTAATTTGTTTATATCAGCTTTTTAACAAGAAAATATTTACTCGGCATTTTGGACGCCATTTTGAAAAGTGAACATGGAGATGCAAACAACAACTTTTTCGTTGTTCCTTCGAAAATGTGAGTTTATCGGTGAAATAGATCACGGCTATCGGCCAATCAGAGCGTGCGTACTATCTTAGTGTAGAGGTGTTTTTAAAGCTGTTCCAAGATGTAGATATGTGCTGTGATCTGTTGCACGCAATGATAGATCAAGCTTACAGGGTCTCGTTAGATTATATAGGGTAAGAGTTTTTAAATCTGTTCCAAATGCAAGATGTAGATATGTGCTGTGATCTGTTGCACGCAATGATAGATATAATTTACAAGTAATTACTGACGCAGTCACTGTAGGTTAATAGACCACCTCAACAGTAAAAGTACTCTGTTATCAAGAAATTTAATACCAAAGATATTTCACCAAATGTAAGGCCACTCATTACCATGGATACACTAGAGGTTATTTTCTACTTGCTTTTACAGTGAGAATACTCGAACCGTGAACACTTTGACTTTTTTGTTACTTTTTTTTAACCTACATTCCATGAGCGAATAGATTAGAAATATGATTTATTATGAACACTTAGTGTATTTGAACTCACTGCTTCATTTTTAGAGGTTTTGAAGCAGTAGAAGGTCCAGAAAATAATAACATGAAAAAAGTCAAGTGTTCACGGTTCGAGTATCCTCACTGTTATAGCGTTTGTAAATTTGACGGTTTGTGAAGCAACAAGAGGCTCTCTTGAGGATAACAAACACAGACGTACAAATGATAAATACAAATACTTACCAAAAAAACGTCTAGATTCTTAAGGGTAGCCACTCATCAAATGAGATATTCCAATGAAAAATTAAACAAATCGGAAATTTTCCGGGTTTTTTTCTGTCTGCGAAAATTTTAATTACCTGGTTAATTCGATAAATGTAATCTATTTAAAACTGCGGCTGGGTTAGAAGGATTAGTCGAGATGCGTCTGTAATTCATTACTGGCTGTATCCAGGTCTTCAGCGGTGTTTGAAAGGAAATAATTGGAACGGAATATTTAGTAGTCAACTAGCTGGTACTAGCTGCGCCAATGTTTCTAAAAAAAGGTTGGCTGCCTTGTTCGAACCCCACAAAGCTTATAGCTGTCATTAGGAAAAACACTGGCTCGTATTTCTAAGAAAAATTAAATACAAATTTGTTAAATTTGTTTGTGGTATTTTTTAGAAATATAACGATGTAGAATTTCAAAAACAAAATTGCTTTTAACTTTTTTGAATAAGGTAAGCGATATGTTAAAAGCCCCACTTGACATTCTAAAAACTGGCACTAATTATCCAAAAAACTCGAATAATTTTGACCACACTCTAAACCCACTTGATGTCCGATCCATGCAATCACATTCAATTTATATAGATAAGTATTTCCCTAAAAGGATTTGCTGATTTTCATGCGATAGAATTGTCACGATAATGAGCCAGAAATTCGTGGTGAAGAAGTTTACGCTGTTACATGTTAATAGTCACCCTGAAGCAATAATTTAATGTTACTTTCCAACATTGTCAATCACCGCTGCCTTACTATAAGGAATCCAGAAACCTCCATGTATGTGTTTAGAGTACTTTTTTAATGTTAAAGGTTAAAAGTTTCAAATGAACTATTTCGACGTACTACTAAGATTCCTGTACAATAAATGCATTTATCAGAAAATCCGTATTGATAACTCGAACGGTTTTCCGAACATTGAATCCTTCAATTCGCGATAGTTAGAATTCGAAATATGAACTGAGTGTGGAAGACCCTCGTCACACCTTTGTATCGGGGTAGAAATCAACAATGCCTCAACACAGTTCTTTATGCGTAACCTTTAGGGGTCGTTCAGGGAGTACCCTCCCTCCTCCCCACGGGCACGTTGTTAGCGCAATGTAGGTATGTAGTGGGTGTGCTGTTTCTAAGCGTCACAAGGTATTTTTCTATAAGTTTACTTGATATCTTTTTGCCATTTTTGTCCTTGCACGATATACTTTTCAGGACATTGCTCGATATTTTTCTGGGAGATTCAATCCATCTCTCTATAGGTAGTCCTTCTCGGCAAATAAATTTTTTTATCCCAAGAAAATTGCATTGGAAAAACATTGTAGCAAGTGAATAGGGTTTGTCTACCAAAACGATTAAAGACAAAAGCACATCAAGGTCTATTGAACATTATAATTCAAAAACAAATTTTCCTCCGCTCTCATTGGTCAAGGGGCGATGTGATAGTGCCCGCCGCGGAGGGATACTACCAGCGCATAGTGCCCGCTGAGCTTTTCGTCCGCTTCGGAAAATTTTGTTGTTGAATAATAAAAACAAAAGAGCAGTTATTAATAAAATCTCGGGCATAACGCTGTGATAGTTGCCCTTGGAAACTGGATGTTCAGAAAAACAAATAGTCGCCCTCGAACGCCTGAACATCCAGTTTCCGCGGGCAACTATCACAGTATTATGCCCTCGATTCAACTACTCTATTGTTTAATTAAACCTTTCGGTCCTTGTGGCTGTCATTCGTGGCCGTTGGCGTGTATTTTTTTTCTTTTCTTTTTTTATATATAAAAGTGATGATGTTCTTGTTAATATGGTGTAAAGCCTTACGGGGCTTTATAATAAGCTTTTCTTTTTTGAACTGACCCATAAGTTATCATGAATGGCTTGTTGAAAACATGGCGTGTTTGCGTGATATACTGTGAAGACAACCTTGCTATCCACAAGTCTCTAACAAGTCAATAACTTTAGGAAGTAAATATCGGGTCCCGATGATGTGTAGCATACTGATTTCAACTTTTTTCACATTTTCTTTATGAGATCAGAGTTAAATATATAATATGTTTGTGGAAATCCAAGCTAAAAGGTCGAGGTGTTGGCAAAAAGACTGTAGATTCAGCATAGCCTAAATAGTTTAAAAATAAAAATTCAATAATCTATTCAGTTTGCTAAATTAGGGAAAACGGGAAAAACTTCACTCGGAAGATCATATATTTTTTGTAATAGAATCAAATCGTTCACTTCCGATTAGGTGTTCCAAAACCAGCCAGATGAAGTGTTCTAGAATGTGTGATCAAAGGTACCAACTAGTGTGAGTTCTCGAACGAACCATCATTAAATCTTCGTTTCCACAGTGTACCCGAGTCTTCTATCAAAATATGACTCCGGAAGCGTGGCAATGTGCGTCTATGGCCTGTCTGTCGTTTACTGTCGCTACCCACGACAGATACGGCAACAACGGATGAGAAAGTTTGGGTTAGTGGGTATGATAATTGTTGGTTGCAACTTTTGGTTGGGGCGAATCACTTGATAATTGATGAAGGGGTGGTTAAAATTCCCTCAAAAATATCAGATAAGTTCTTGGTTCTTTAAAAATATATCGTGCAACGTCAAACATTGGGGAAAAAATATCGCGCAACGTCAAACATTGCAAAAAAAAAAATATCGCGTAACGTCAAACATTGCAAAAAAAAAAACATCGCGCAACGTCAAACATTGCAAAAAAATATCGCGCAACGTCAAACATTGCCAAAAAAAATATCGCGCAACACTTGCCCGGCGGAAAAGAAAATAGAGTGAACGCAGAATGGAACCCCACTCCGCCCATCAAATATCAAACGGTATACCGCATGTCGTATGTGATACCAGTGAGTTATGGACGGACCATTTGATATTTGATGGGGAGGTAGCCTCCTATGCAGCCGCTCCTTTGTATCGTCACGCAATACGAGTCTCGTATTGCGTGACGATACAAAGGAGCGGCTGCATAGGAGGCAAATGGGGAGGGGGCTGAATTAAAAAACAAAATATCGAGCAAGCACAAAAAAATTGCCCCCCCAAATATGTAACGGTCCGTCTCTTACTGCTTTAGTAATAAACAAAGCCAGTATTGATATAATATATTCAGTGCTCTTAAAACTGTATACTGAACTTAATAACTTTTTGTCGATCAGAGAAAGAAAGGAAAAATAATAGGATTTCCCTAGACGTGAAAGCCACATTAATCCCACATCCTTCTGATTTCCGGTAATCAATACTCGTGATAATGATTTTAATGATTGCCTAGTTAAAATCAAAAAAATGACTTCCATAATTACTACTGTTTCGAAAACAATTGTATATACTCCAACTGCTACTTTAACCGCTCGGTTATCGTAAATAATAGCTGCTACTTGCTGCACGTTTACCATGTTTCTTGAGAAACATCGCCGGCCACAGTCAGCAACACACCGCCACTAGACTTCAAATACTATCATATTCCAGACAGCAATCATTACCAGACAGGAATGAAGGTCACAAAACACATTATGTTACTCTAGATCTAAGCTAAAAAAAAAACTGGACAACCCAGGTGTCTGAACTTCCTTTAACAGTATGGTATTGTAATAGCAATAGTAGTGTATGAATGAATGAATGAATGAACTTGACCTCATTATCCTAAGGTGCTTTTCATGAGGGACCTCAAATAAGCCCATAAATTTACAAATTATAAGAGTAAGAGTATACAGAAAGTATAAATAAAATATATATATGATTTAAAATTACAACCCTAAAAACTATAATAAAAATAGAAACTATATTATACAAAAATACAATAAAATACATAAGATATCAAATAGTCCATAATTATAATGTTAAATGCTAGTGAAATAGTTTTTCTTAAAAATTGCAAAAGACGCTGAAGATTTAATGCATGAGTCCCCAGTTAGTCTTGGCAAAAGGCAGAGCAAGGGGTGAGCGGCGGTCTATTTTGTAATTAACCCCTTTAAGGTATGCATAAAAAAACAGAACTGTTGAAGTCTATCGTCAAAGCTTTATTTTTAGTAAAAACGGTATACAAATAAAAAGAGGTCAAAGGGATTACCCCTGGTTAGAAATCATCCGCCCCCTCCCCCCTGGATCAGTTACCAAATGATCGGCGCCAGCACTTCGGGTTTTATCTAGATCTAAATCAATTGACAAGAGATCAAGAAAAAGCTGAACTGTTATCATGCCTTTAATTGAAAAACCGCGCTATATCGTGGACAACATTTGGCTTTTTAAGGCCAGACAATTCTTGCATTTAAAGTAAATTGAATTAAAATTATCGTCTAAATTGAATTAAAATTATCGTCTAAAGCTTAGCGAATGGTAGCATGTTGATTGAAATAGTATAGAAGGAAGGGGGCAGAGAAGGGGAAAGGAGGCTAGGGCTCGATATCTTCACAACCTTCCGATTACTCTCATTTATTTACTGGCTATTGATACAAAAACGTTTAAATTAAAAGGTTTTTTTTTTCAGATGTTGTGAAACATTTGGACTGTAAGTTTGTTTCCGTATTTGAAGGTATTTATGAAGATTAGGTTAAGATTGTGAAGACACTTGGCAAATGTAACGAATATACAGCGTTTTTCAAAAATGTTGTCCTGGTTGTCAAGGTAGATATGAATTAAAGTTTCAAACATCACATATCCTTTAAAACAATCAGCCACAGCTTCAGACATTTGAAATGAGTAGGAGTAGTCGTATTGTTTATTTATGTGTTGAAAATGTCTGAGAATATGATGAAATCAATATACATTATCAAGTAACAGTTGACAGAATAATTCAGTTTCAAAAAACAGAAACAAGTGTTAACATACAAGCCCGGGGGGTGTACTCCCTTTGTCCAAGTGGTAGGGGTGATCGGCGGAGATTTTGAAAATGACCCCTAAAAGGTACGCTCACATACAAATAAATCAGAGTAAAAACGACCCTTAGAACTGATTTTTGAGCCAAATCTCTAAATGGACCCTAAAAGGTACGCCGATCACCCCTACCACTTGGATAAAGGGAGACCCCCCCCCCCCCCCCCCCCCGGGCATACAAGTCAGCTTTGAAGATTGCAATTGCAATTTCTAAAAGAACGTTTCCAGAAGTGTTGCCTGAATGCAGGAGAAAATAAAAGATAACTAAGCAAAACAAATATAAATAAACAATGGAAAGACAATACCTTTCCGTGACACCGCCTTCGTTGTTTTGATGTCCATATTTTGTAAACTTTGCAATGGAATCCTCCCAAAGAAGTTTTTAAAATCAATGAAATCATTAATTCCTACAGTGAACGAATGGCGAAATGTAAAGTAGCATTTGGTGATGTTTTCATTCCTTGGAATAAACTGAAAGTAAAAGATCCAAAATTGAAACTGCCCATTTCAAGATAAACCATGGTGTTCTGATCCCAGAAAAGCGTTGGTAGCTTTCCAAATTTTTGCAATGGCAACAACTAATGTTATTGGCTCTTTACTATGATTATGTCAGCCAGAGGTGCCAAAAGTGTCTGGGAATTTCCCGTGAATCTTCTATAAACACTGGGTCTACTCGGCCACATCCATGTAACGTAATACCCTACACCACTCGATAAAGATCACGACCGAAGGGATTGATATTCAGTTCCCTCACCTAGTCTCTGCCGATGACATGGTTGGTAGTACGCTAAACTGAGGTGAACTTCAAAGAAAATGAGCCTGGTCAATTTGCTCATACTGGGTATTGTCACCCATACAGCACAAGGTAGGTCAATAACAGTACTTATCCACCTCCAAAAGATGTTTTGGTCATTTTTTTAAGGTGGCTCTCAACAATGATTCTTTATTGGTTAACGTTGACTTAGATGGTGATGACATAATGCTAACATTCACAACGACACATTCTTGTTGAATTAATTTGCCTAAAGCAAAATAAAATTGTTGTTGATGGTAAGGCGTGCAAAGTCAAGGATAGACGAGCAATAATACCCGTGTGCACCAGCCAAAATTTCAAATTAGACGCGGTATTTATCGAGTAATGCCACTGAGTAAACTAACTTACCTTTAATTAAATAAGTATTTCTAATTTTACAAATATATATTTTTGCTCCTCAACTGTTTAAGCACGAGTTCGCTATAATTCTACAATCTCTTTGAATAACAATTTATTTAATAGATTTATTTAAAGGCAATTTATAAAAATATCCAATAATTTAAGTCTCATTACCTCCAACTCAACAGACGTTTTGCTTTTTGCTGTCAAACAGTTAATGCTATTAGTTCGTAATATTTCTATACCCCCTTTGAATAACCATTAATTAAGGTGCATTTAAGACAATGATGTATTAAATATCTAATGATACGTATTATAAGATCTAAAAGGAGCATTGTCTAGACAAGACGGACACATTTTCTTCTACTGAAAGAGCTTCGCAGTACTTTTGCTCTGAATTTCACAAATATAAACACGATTTATGTACAAACATTTTTGTACTCAGGCTAAAGTCTGTACATCGAGTTTCCAATCGTTGAATGCATTTAGGATAGTATTTCATAGAAACTAAAAAAAGTTACAAAACTTTACATTTTCTCGAATGAATCCCAGCAATTTTTCGCTTTAAAGAATCTTTGTGTCAAATATTTTGTATATCAATTTTTGTACAAATAAATCCACACCCGATAAATGTTTATGTGATAAATGCTTTGCTGATAAAACAATTCTGTATTTTTTGGAATAAGTGAATATTTTACAAGTATTTCGACATGATTATTAAAAATTCCAAAAATTTTTTAGTCAAGAAATCTTAGCTTTTTTTAGATTGCGTGTTTCGCTCTTGAAGATGTTATCTATTCATGGACGGCTAAGGATAATATTTCCGATCGATCTCTAGATATTGCATATAAAGAGGCAAAGAAAAGAGTATTTGGCATACTGGCAGTCTCTCTAGTATATCACAGTATGAATAACAGGTCATGATCTTACTTCGCTGTTGCTCCATGAGCAGTCTTTGCCAGTTAATTTAAATTTTGAGGCACTTGGAAAAGACACATTGTTGAAAATTTATTTCAAGTAAAATTATCTGAGATTTTTTTTATTTGATTTTTATATAGTAATCATTTTAACATATTTTACTATTTTATATATTATATTTTTTTATTATCACAAAATGTATGTAATGTTGAAAATTTGCTGTCGAGTTTTTTTATTGGCTTTAATAATTACATATTGTTATAATTTATTACATTTTATTATCCAATTTTCATAGTATTTTACATGTAATATTACTTAATTATTTTAATTATTATTCTTTGTATTTTAAATTATTTTTGGATTATATTTCATCTTTAATTATATTTTTTTGTTATATATTATTCGATCGAGTTTTTGATAATCCTGCTAAATATATCAATTGTTTCAGTTTTATTAATTTATTAGAGTCATATAGTATATTCCAAAACTCATTAATAATTCATGAGAAATATACAAAAGAAATCGCCGAACCGTGACGAAAAAAACATTTTTTAACCTGAACAGATTTTCTCTAATAAACTTACATAAATCCTTGATTTTTTTACGAAAAAACACAAATTATAGGTTGGAGTTTTTGAAGCCGTTTAATAAACTCGCAGATATCGTGTTTTATCAGGTCTAAAACCACTTGGCTTCGCCTCGTGCATGTGGTTTTAAATCCTGATAAAACAGTACTGCTTTTCAAAAAAAAGCTATACGTATAGTATAGTAAAGTATAGTATGTAAGAACCAGAAATCGTAGAATAACTTTCATTTCAAAAGAATATGAATCATTGGTGATATACTAATAAAACTGCCTTAATTTATATATCATGTGTTTGTGACAAGTGTTCGACGACAAGCATCAAGCGAGTATTTTTATATTTTAGTTAATTATCTTTACAAAACAAATTTCCAAAATAATTATTTTCTATCAATACTGATTTGTGTAGCATGCACTTACGTTGGTCTATAGAAATTCTTCTTGGCTAGTGAATAAAAGCTTTCTTCAGTTAATCCCTTCTCTAAACAATTTATTAAAAAGCGCATTGTTTGGATAATATACAGTTACACGTATTCCACAATAGATAAAAATATACCCGAACATTCTAAGACTCGGTCAGATTATTCTAGTACACGTTTTCTTGTGTAATGTCCTTCTAGAATAAATGGTTATTATATTGTTTTTACGTGTAGGTGCAGTAAAATATTTAAATCAAAATAGGGCGAGCTAAGCCATGAAATAAGAGCAAAATAGTTTCTAACTAATATTTTTTCGCTCAATACAAAACACATTTGATAGAGGGATTTTCATATGACCGTGAAAGAATAGGCAAACTAATAGAGTACAAACACTAAAAGTGTGCAATACGTTGTACTATTTACCACTAAATAGTGTTGATTAAACAATAGAGAACAAAAGAATTTGCATAATTTAGCAGTATTTAGTGGTATTTATGTTGCACACTTTTAGTGTTTGTACTCTAGTTAGTAGTAAACACTAAATTTATTGTTTCCTTTTGTTCTTTATCAACTACGTATATCACTAAAAGGTCTATTTTTTACTTGCACGGTCATATGAAAATCAATCTAGTGGCCTCTAGTGTGCATGCATGGCCTCACTAACGGGTTTATGTTTATCCCCTTTTGTCGACAGTGTACGATCAATAATTACTCCAACTGTTTCTATAAAAGCTTCCGTTTTTTTTAAATTATGACTCTTAGATTATTGTGGATTCTCGCACGTTTTCATGACGTTTTTATAACATCCTGGATAAAACTGTGATTTGTTCTTGTTTAGACTATGAAAATTATATTTCAAACTATCAAAATGTCAATTAACAAGACATTTAATATCGAGGATAAATATTTAACAATTATTCGCCGAAGGCGAAGTGATTATCGGTGAATATTGACTGAGCGGTGAGTCTTCGAGTCTTCGAAATTTTATTTTTTAAAAGCGCGGCAGTTACGCGTAAAAATTGTAAACTTTGTCTCGCGCTGATTAAATACTAAGGTGATTATTTCAAAAAAAGAAAGAAGGAAACAGCATTGAAAGTGAAAATATTTTATTTTTTAAAAGCGCAGCCGTTACGCGTAAAAATTGTAAACTTTGTCTCGCATATAATGACAAAAAAAAAAAAACGTGAAAATTTACTGATACCTTTAAATAGCTTGACACCAAACTTAGTAGCTTCTTTTGTCGATTTTGGGACAGCGTTTTCTTTAAAGTTTTCAATTTCATCTTTGCTAGCAGTGACAAAACAACTACTGGCAGCCATTTTGTCCGAAAAGGTGATTGTCGGCTGATAATCCGAGATAGCAAACCAATCAGAGCGCGCGATTTTGTATAATCACCTTTGTATTTATACTACCCGATAGTCTTAGGAGAGGAAAAACGAGTCGTTAAGGCCGAGGGAGGATTGAGATACGCGTCTTGAAAGGAGAAGGCTGACGGGAGGAATGACTAGTAAAATATAGGAGAGATAATGGTCCTTTTCACATGGTTTCGTTCAGTGACCACAAATGATAGTTCAAAGTCGAGATTGGAGTTGCTGTGCATGATAAATTATAGTTTTGCTACTGTGTGGCAAATCCTCACTTGGAACTATTATTTGTGGTCACTCAACGGAACTGTGAAAAGGCCTTTTGACTGAAAATGTTTGAAAAGCGGATTATGACCTAAAAACTTCGCTTTATAATGCCTCGTGCATTGCGTCATTTTTCAAGTAGCATTCCGATGGATGAAAGACATGTTAATTGTGGTGATTTTGAGACTATATTCTCCCTGTAAAAATATTTAATATGAAAACTGGTTTGCATGAATCAAATGTCAATCAGTAAGCAAAAGGATACCGGATAATTCTAGACTATCGACTAGATTTCTCGTGTATTTTCTATCGTAGATAGCGCCAAACTGTTTGCGCTCTTTACCACCACATTATCAACTTCATTCATTTTACTTTATATATATCATTTTGAGCTCCATTTCACAATAATATTATTTCATGTTTTTGTGACAGTATAGCAAAGACACCAAACCCATGTAAAAAAATTAAATATTCAAAATTAGAGACATGTTTAAAAAAGCAAGAAACTACAAAGATGTATTCGATTATTTCACAAGTTTAGTTAATACCCTCACTCTAACATCCACGGTGGCATCTCATATTTTTTTTACAAATATCAATATATTTTTCTTCTTTTACACGTGGCAACAGTGGGGTTGACCTTTTATGAAACCAGGCAGAGTTTCAATCATTGCCTTATCTCCTTAACTGTATTGGTGATTGACTTTTGGCATTCATTGATATATTTTCAATAACTTCGTGGAATACCAACAAAAATAACTTAAAGAAAGCAGTTTAAACATGAAAGCCGAAAATAATGACGATATAACGCGCGATGTGATTGGTCAAGAAAGCATGGGATACAGATATCAAAAATATGGCTTCAATTGTATATTTAATTTTTTTCAAAAGTATCTATAATTTCATGTTCAAATTTTTGTCTAAATAAGCTAGCCCTTTTAATGATTTTTTGATCAGCAATAGCAAAGTAAGTATTCTGTTCTTACTATACTATACCAACTAGTTGAAAACATTTCACGCTTTTATAGTGCCTTTTGTACTAGCTTAGTCAAGAGCAGATCGAAGGCGGTGGGGGGGGGGGGGGGGGGGGGTGTTGAATTTGGCAATACGACAAGTCTGTCCACTTTGGGGTTGAACAAAGAATAAAAATAACGGACAAATATCTTGGGTACAGTTACAAAAGGGTTTTATAAGGATATAACAGGCGTTCAATAACAGGGATTTGCGGAATCGTTCAAGTGGTTTAGGACGCCTTTCTTGAAAGACTGATTGGTCAATCTACTGACCTGTATGAACTGCTACGTTCTTGGCCCAGTAATAAGTATAGTTTAATAGACAAGCAGGAGTGTTTTACCAGTATTTAAACCACGAGGCGAAGCCAAGTGGTTTTAGACCTGATAAAACACGATCTGCGAGTTTATTAAACGGCTTAAAAAACTCAAACCTATATTTTGTGTTTTTGTATAAAAAAAAAAGAATTTATGAAAGTTTATTAGAGAAAATTCAGGTTAAAGTTTATGTAAATTAGGGTGAATCTTTATCAGGATTTAGACCACTCGTCATGGTTACGATTTCTTTTGTCAATTTCTCATGAATTATTAATGAGTTTTTGAAATGATGATACCGTTATTTGTGATGCTTGGTGAAAATACGATGATGATGATGATGAAAATGATTATGATAATGATGATTGTGTAAAGCTATATACTTAGTGATTGGAGCTATGATAATAATGATGATGATAATGATGGATGATGGCTATAATAATAATGAGGATGGTAGTAATGATAATGGTAGTGGTGATGATGATGATAACAGTGGGATGGTGATAATGATAGAATGATGATTGTGATGATGATCACAATGATGATGAGGTTATGATAATAATGAGGATGGTTTTCATGATGATGATTATGATAACAGTAGGAGTGGTGATAATAATAGAAAGATGATAGTTTTGATGATGATGATGATGAAAAGGATTATGATTGATAATGATTGCGATATATTGATAAAAGAATGCCGACTGCGTTCAAATTGAGTAAACATCCGTAAAACCACCCGTCGATCAATTAACCACTGCAGTTTCTCGGTCATGACCTGTTTAAAGCAGTCTCAGCCCACGTTTTTCTTGATGTTTCCCAGATCATTTATGAACGGAAACCTGTCTGAATCAACTGAATGTCGAGCTAATGGGTAATGTTTGGAGTATCGACTTGGCAAATCCCAACGGATGTGGCAAGTGGTTAGACCAAGGTCATTAAGATGGAAATAGGCTGAGATGAATGAATCAAATAGTTGAATTTCATGATAACATTTTAGTGTTTAAGCCAACTTTCGATACATTTTCGGTTTGGGTGATAAAAAAAGTTATATTTTTCAAACAGAACTAGCCATTGATGACAATATGGAAACAGGCTGAGATGAATGAATCAAATAGTTCAATTTCATGATAACTGTTGTGGTGGTTTTGGTAATGATGTTAATGATGATGATGATAATAATCTTCATCATTCTTTCATAAGCTTGTTTTATATAGAGCAACATGTTTAAGCCAACTTTTGATATATTTTCGGTTGGGTGATATAAAAGTTATACGGATCAAGCAGAGCTCGTCATTGTTGACTTATGTCTGGAATTTGATACGTGTGGTCGTTGTGTAGGAAAGGTCTTGAGAGTTCGATCGCGATTCTCTTGACGTTCACATACCGTGTCAGTGAGCCATTAAACTGCACTTCGAAAACTAGAGTGCAAATAATCGTAAAACATGTAGTTCTAATTAGTACAAATTTAAATAGCTCTTACACAGTACTTTAAGTGCTAATGATCCTGCATGATTTTATTGTTTATACTATATTTAGTACTTTAAGTGCTAATGATCCTGCATGCTTTTAGTGTTTGTACTGTATTTAGTACTTTAAGTGCTAATGATCCTGCATGCTTTTAGTGTTTGTACTAAATTTAGTACTTTAAGTGCTAATGATCCTGCATGCTTTTATTGTTTGTACTATATTTAGTACTTCAAGTGCTTATGATGTTGCACGCTTTTAGTGTTTGTTCTCTGTTGATTTAAAAAACTTTTTCTAGGTTTATTTTTTAAGAAGATACCTACTACGACGGATCCAGGAGGCATAGCTGTAAAAGAAGGTAGATGTACATGGTGGGAATTACTTAGTTGTAATGATCCTGGTACCAGCTGCGCTAAAGATGCAGACTGTCCAGGAAATGATAAATGCTGTGTGTACCAATGCCAGAAGTACTACTGTGCACCATCAATACATCCAAGCAATGGTAAGAGATTAGCTCGGGATATTTTAAAAACTTTTTAAACGTAGTTAGAACATTTAAAATATTCTATATATATATATATATCGTTTATTCTATGATTCCTAACGTTCCAAAACATAATTAATTAATTTAGAGTCTATAGAGGGATTTCATGGTTAATAAGTCGCCCAAGATCGCCTAAGATCTTAGATTTTGGGAGCTTTTTGCTTAAATCGCCTGAGATCGCCTAAGATCGCCTTAGACTGATTTTAGGAACTTTTTTCTAAAATCGCCTAAATTACGGCGATTTTAGGACCCGGAGTAGGCCTAGCCATGTTTGTGGGGGGGAAAAATAAAGTTTTTTTGCCTGACAAAGGATTTCAGTTCCCTTGTGAAAAAGGCTCCATTGTTTTGACACAAACATGGCTGTCTGATCATGAAACAATCGAGTCGAGTTGAGGCTGAAGACAATAAAATACAGATAATGTAAAGATTCATCCACACCAGCCTTGACTTGAATCTATTTCGGGAAATGTCTATTAAAATCCACTGAATCAACAACCGACAACCTATAAATTGCCTTTAAGCTTTTTTTATACAATTGCTGTAAAACTGTAGCTAATTACTAATAAACGGATATATCCCGGGGGGGGGGTTCTCCCTTAGAAAATGGATAGGGGTGCTCCACGGACCTTTTAGGGTCGAAAATAAGACCCTCGCGTACCTTTTAGCGTCCCGAACTAGCACCGTACCTTTCAGTTTTCGAACTTAAAATTATACATATTGAAAAATTTTAAATGTTGTCGTACCTTTTAGGGTCTGCAATCAGTATCTGAGTTAATTTATGCGTACCTTTTAGGGTCATTTTCAAAACCATCCGTCGAGCACCCCTATCCATTTTCTAAGGTAGAACCGGGGGATATATCCAGGCATAATTCAAGGATTTTCCGGAAGTAAAATAAAATCTCCTATCACCCCTGATGAATCGTAAATACAAGCTCTCAATACCAAAAAGTGACAATGGCAAGGACTAATTTTGATTGGCAATTTTCAAATTCAGATTTATACAATGATGTTCATAGTTTATCTTTATCATTAAACTTACTGTGTCAAGGCATTGAAGATCATTTTCTTTTAAAACATGTTGTAAAATGTTCCAAAAAAAATTAAGACATGTTGTGAAATGTTCCAAAAAAAATTAAGGCATGTTGTAAAATGTTCCAAAAAAAATTAAGACATGTTGTAAAATGTTCCCCAAAAAAATTAAGACATGTTGTGAAATGTTCCAAAAAAAATTAAGACATGTTGTGAAATGTTCCAAAAAAATTAAGACATGTTGTAAAATGTTCCAAAAAAGAATAAAACATTTTGTAAAATGTTCCAAATAAATATTGGAAAATCTCTTGCTGGTGAAATCTCTCGAGTACGTCATTGGACATACTTTTTTCTCATTAGTCTGTTGAGGAAATGTGTACGTGTGTTTTATGATCAAAAGGGTCACAAATTTTAAAGTAATAAAAAAAAAAAAAAACGTTTACATTAAAACATAACAGATGGTAGCTAATTGCAAAACCAGCAGGTTTTAATGGCCTTCTCCGCAGGGATCTTTCCGTAGGAGTCTGGTCAACAAAACCACTACAAAGGAAGTCCCAAAGGAGAAAAAGGAGTTTTCTGCGGAGCGAGGCTACAGTATTTAATATTAACATTGTCGTTATTTAAAGTTCTCTCTAAATCTTTGCAAAGTTCGGCCAAAATTTATTGATAGCACAGCAGATGCTTTGGAACCATACATTCATTTCTATTTTGAGTAACAATTCCATTATTTTGAAAAACTATGCTAAACCATGAAAAAAATAGCGGCTACTCACTTATAGTCTTTACTTATTGGATATTTAGTCACAATATCAGTCAACCTGAAACATCAAATACAAAAAGAAACAATACCTAATTACAACTTTACTTGCCTTTTATGGTGACTAATGGTCACTAAATAAGAACTATTACATAGTAGCATTTTTTTTTATTTCATGAATAAATCAGCACTAAATAATTTTCTTCTATTCTTTCGTTTAAAAATGTATATCGTAAATTATTCATAAACCAGTTTGAAGGCATTGATCATTATATAGTTAATTAAATTTTAGAAATATTTTTCAATCATGTATATACACCTACTTGCAGTAAGGTTGTCATACAAAATAGAACATTTGTCACAAAGAAAATAGAACATTTGTGATTTAGTGCGAAAGGAATTAATTAAAAGACAAAAGAGAGAGTTCAGCTTGAGTGATCTTCTTTTGTCTTTTAATTAATTCCTATCGTACTAAATCACAAATGTTCTATTTTCTTTATAACAAATGTATATTTTTTTATGACAACCTTACTGCAAGTAGGTGTAAATAAATATTAGTTTTAATTAGTTAGTAGTACATGCTGCTTTTATTAGAAGTTTTTGAAATTTAATAAATTTATTAGATTAGAATCATTATATTGTTATAGATTATATTTTATGTATTATATTTCAGATAGGAGGGCCACAAGGTTATCAGCCTTGGCTGTCAGTGTAATTCCCTCATGAAATAAAGTTTATTATTATTATTATTATTAAGAAATTATCAAATTCTAAATCACTTTTTTCTATTGTTTCAGATCCATGTTCAACAAAGAACTGTACCTTTCAGGGGGAGGTGTGTGTAGTGGATGGTCAGAACAAACCCCGATGTTTATGTCCACCAAAATGTCCTCAAGCAGAGCCCACTCAACAACTCTGTGCTTCTGATAGTTTTACTTACGCAAGTAAATGTGAGATGCATCGAACTGCATGCAGTCTTGGACAAAATATTAAGGCATTGTACAGAGGACGTTGTGGAAAACCGCTGCCTGGTAAGTTCGCTGTAATGATTTGATGATTAAAATGGCTGTCTCGCTCGATTAAAGTTTAGTGAATCACATTTTACAGTATTGCGTAGCTAGATTAATTAAAAAATTTTTGCACATTTGTGTTTTTACGAAAGCAAACTTCAATACCAACTTTGCTTTCCAAATAACATACTTTTGTTAATAAAAACCTCTTTGTCTCAATACACCAGTTTCGCGTTATCTAATACCGCTGTACTATTTGACAAAAGGCGCATTTTGCATATGCTAAGCCTCAATTTCAACTGCTAAACAATAGAAAAAACATAAACATTTACTCCGGATCGAGATAAGCCCTGTGTAAATGCGGCGTATTTTGGAGTAGGTCTGTTCAGGCATTTCTGCACCGGAAACCTGAACATTTCTTAATGGTAGAAGGGGGGAGTTTTGTTTTATTCTGACAAAGATGTCACCATTTAGGACTATCAATATTAGTGAAGGGTAGAGCGGAAGAAATTGATTTTTACTCTCAAAACATTTTGCAGAATAAACCGTAATGTCCTGCATGTTAAACATGATTGTATGTTAATTCTAATTTTTAGAAACCACTCCTACACAACCATCAGGCCACAGAAAAACCCACACAACAGCTGGACATGTACAGCCTGCTGTCCCTACCACTTCAACCAATGGTGGGCGTCTTCCACAGCGATGTCTCAAGCCACTAGATATGGGATCCTGTCCACAAAGAAGTTTTTCAGTTCGATGGCATTACGATCAATCATCAAAGTCTTGTAAACCATTTGTTTATCATGGATGCACTGATGTCAGTATTGACAACAGGAACAATTTCATTACACAAAAACAGTGCTTATCGACATGCAAAGAGAAAGGTTTGTATACTTTTTTATTATCAGTGTTGTATTCTTCTTCTTCTTGTTCTCCTTCTTCTTCATCTTCTTTTTCTACAACTTCTTATTCCTCTACTTCTTCTACAACTTCTTCTTCTTCTTCTTCTTCTTCTTCTTCTTCTTCGCTTTATTCTTCTCCTATTTGAAATTCTCCGCTCTCAGATGTAAAGGTCTCTGTGATCTTCTTTTATTTTAACAATTACAATTACGATCTTATCGATGACGGTTAACATGTAACTGTGGCTCTTCTGTTAATCTTAGAAGTTCAACATGCTGCATGCCCAGCGGTGGTCCAACCAAGTGCCTGTCCTGGGCGAGTTTTTGACCAATGTTCCAACGATCAAGATTGTCAAGTTGGTCTGAAATGCTGCTCGAATGGATGCTTCAAAAAATGCACCAAAGCTGTTGTTAAAGGTAGGAGTGATCGAGCTAAGTGCGTTTACCTCTTTTTATTGTTTTTTTTTTTGGCGGATAAACCAGACTTTTCAGAAATACCGTATGCAATCTTGAAAACAATGCCATTACCATATATGGTATTGTAGGTGAGAAATAACAAAAGACTTTGATTAGCGCGCGAGATTTTTTTTTTCCGATTTGCTCCAGGAATACTCTCTCACCGTAGTGCACGTGATTTTTAGAGAGGTCCTTGACTAATATTAAGTTTTTAAGCCCCTGTATTTCCTAAATTTTTCCATCGAAATTCTGGATTAAGGAGTTGATGGTATTCGGTAAGCACACAATATATAAACACAAAATATTGTCAAAAAATCAAGTGCATAAGAATACACCTACTTTTTAAGCTTCAATGCTGTTAAACCAATATTACATGGAGGGGAGGGAAGGAATATGGCGAAAAGGTAAAGTTGAATGTGAAAATAAAGAATTCCTAGTAAGCGTGTTTCAATGGGTTTTACCAAGATTGCAACTATACCGCCATCATTTTTTTGTATGTTCTGTGAAATTTATGACCCTACGTGTTTTTTTTTTTAGCCAAACCTGGTACTTGTCCCACGTCAAATATTGATGACTGTGAAGACATTCCACGCAAAGATGACTGTTCAAGTGACTACGATTGTGAATCAGACAAGAAATGCTGCAAGGTGGCGTGCGGACGAACGTGTATTAAACCTGCAGACAAAGGTAAATATATATATATATATATATTCTTGAAATATACTTAAATCACTTTGTTTAGAGCAGATTTCGTATAAATATGAAATGTTCGGTGCCGTGTGTTTGCCTTGCCAAGACCGTGATTTGCCGTGCCTTAATTGCCATGCCTTGCCGTGCCTTGACTGCGTAAACTGAACTCTTCATTATCGATTCATACGAACTCTGATCTTTGGGTGTCGTTTCTTAATTCTCATGTTATTACATAGTTTGTTTTTTTGTTGGACGTTGTTGGGTTTCTGGTTCGATACTCTCAGATTGCATTACAGCCGCCATAGTGGATCCCGATACAAAAACCAACACTAGGGTTCACGAGTAGCTCAGTGGTTAGAGCGCCTGGCCGGTAATCAGAATGCTAACTGATACCATCTGATACCATCTGATAGGGTTTACCAGTAACTCAGTAATTAGAGATGTTTTCTTGTTAGGGGTCCAATCTGGAGTACTGGACATTTTTGTTCGAATTATTTAAGCTTACTACTCCTTTATTAGTTTTTTGTCCATATATCAATCAATGTTGCTATAGGCTTATTTCGGTGCTAGAGTAATAATAAACATGTTGTACATTTGTCTTTAGAACAACGCTGCACAACTGTAGTGGACATCGCATTTTTGGTCGATTCATCTGGAAGCATTAGAAGACGCCAGTGGCCTTTAATGCTAACGTTTGTCAAGCAAATCGCCTCATCATTGGAAATATCTCCTCAAGGCAGCCACATGGCTGTGATCTCTTATTCTTCCCGTGCACATGTTGACTTTAGATTCAACACTTTTTCTGGTAATGATCTTAACCATGATGAGATTCACAATGCTATTGATGGTATAAGACATCAAAGAGGATATACGTACATTGATAAAGCTTTGAAGCTGGCCAACACAGATGTGTTTACAACTGCTGCTGGGATGAGAGATGGTGTACGAAAGGTAAGATCATTAAACTGAGCTTGCATCTGTTATACTTTGTCCAGAAGGAATGCTCCCGTTTCATGTTATCTAGCACCGCTGTACAATTTGACAAAAGGCGCATTTGCGCATATAACCAGCTATAAATATATGCTAACCACGCTGATGGTAAGCGAAGAATGACCAAAGCCAGTATTGCCTGGCTGCTAAGCTCTATCAAGGGGGCAATATGCAATCTCATTCAGAACCCCTCAATTCACGTGTCAATCCTTTAAAGCCTTAAGCAATCATCAACAATACACAGGGATCCCATTCATTGTAATTGTAAAACACAAGACAGGGATCCCAACTATTTGGGAAAAAATTCTAGATGTATGTTATAAAAATTCTATTTGCTAATATTTCATTTACCAAACAATTCTGGTAACATAAACTTAGTTTTCTTTATACATTCATGTATTTCATATGATTATTTTTTTTTACTACAGCTGCTGTTCGTTATCACTGACGGTTTCCAAACAAAACGAGGGATTTTCACCGCTTTGGATGTAGCTTCAAAACCCTTGAAGAACAAAGGGGTTGAAATATGGTCAATTGGTATTGGGCGCTCTCTTAACATGAAAGAGTTGAACCAAATGGCGTCGAAACCATCAAACGTTATGGTAGTCAAATCATTTGAAGATCTACCTTCTCACCTAGCTAAATTACGTCTGAATATTTGTAAAGGTGGATATTGATTATGGATCATTTATTGCAATGACTTGCGCATCATCGATCATTATTATCAAAACCAGCATCAATATCACTACCATCAGCTTCATTATCAACACGTGTATAACCACCACAATCATCTTCATTATCAACACCATCATCACCACCACCATCATCATTATTATCATCATTATCACCATCATTATTATTACAACCACCAGCAGCAGTAACACCACCATCGTCTTTGTTGTCTACATCACCACCACCGTCATCGCGCATCGCCATCATTATCATCATCAATATCACCACAATAATTATCATCATGACCACCAACAATAGCACCAGTATCATCTTTATATCAACCACCATCACCACCACCATTATCATCCCATCATTATCATCATCATTATCGCCACCATAATTATCATCATGATCATCATTATCACCATCACCACCAGCAATAACACCACCACCATCTTCATTATTCACTACCATCAACATCACCATTACCATCATTATCATCATCATTAATACTACCATAATTATCACCATGATCATCATTATCACCATAGGTATTTTCGTCGTCATCAAATACTTTACATACATACTTTTTTCTTCTTTTTGAAGAACCCGAACTAACAAAATGCCAGAAACGACATCGGGAAGCTAAGAAGAATGCTGCATACGGCGTCTATGTACCTCAATGCAAAGGAGATGGAAGCTTTGAGGATATACAATGCCATGACAGAGAGTGCTTTTGTGTTGATAGGAAAGGCGACGAGATTTATGGCACCCGTGCACGTGTCGAGGCAGGAGAACCGCAATGTACTGCAGAAGGTACACACATTAAATGGAGAGGACAAAGCATACTGTTTTTGCAATGATAAATGCTTTTCTGTTTTAATTCCATTTCATTTAAACTTGATAAATTAAAAAGGGAAATAAATAACATTAATTTAATATATAGTTTTGGTTTACAGTTAAACGGCGAGCTATTGTTTGAAGTTGTGCATGTGCAAATTATATCACCAATCTACAATTTTTGTTTTGAATTTATTTAGGCCAAATATATTTAGTTTTTATCCTAGTTTCTGTATTTTACATAGCATATTTTTAATGGTTTGTACATATATAATCATATAATTTATTTATTTTTATTGTATTAATTGTCACTGAAACACCTCCTATGGGGAGTTGTCAATAAAGTATTGTATTGTATAATTGTACAACTGTTTATACAGTACATTTGTGAGAAATGTTCGCTTGACCATGCTCACTTGCTTTATGAACATCTTTATGAAACAGCAATTCACTTATTTTCCATAACAGTTCAAAAAGCGACTTCATGCCAGATAGCGTACCGACAAGCAGTAGATAACTTCGTGTTCGGCGCACACATCCCAAGATGTAAAATCGATGGAAGATACGAAGAGATCCAATGCGAAGGAAGAACAGGCTACTGCTGGTGTGTTGATAGTGATGGACGAGTGTTGCCTGGAACTAGAACACGACAATCTCTTTCATGCCCCTATCCAGGTAAATATATAAGGTCATATAAATAGACAACAATATTAAATCAAACAAATGTTTGTAGGTTGGATTTTGATTTTGACAGCGGTAGAATTCTCCCTGTTTACTACATTAACATAATTGGCAATTGACTTGCATTTTACTATTCATGCGCGCACATTGTAATTTGTTTTCACGTTTTCGCGTTGTATGCGCGCGCTCTTAATTTGTTCTTTTTTTCTTATGACTTGTAACGATCTTGTATTCCTCTGAAGATGGCCGCGAAGGCCGAAAGCTTAGGAGAAGGTTTTTAAAAATTAAAAGGTTGAGGACCAACAAATACTTTTATGACAACAATATTGTCAGTACATCATTATTTTTATAAAGTCGATATGTCTGTGATTTACCTCATTAGTTTTAGTCAATTAGTCAATAAATCCATACTTTTTAATCAATATATGTTTGTAAAAGTGTAATTCACGAGTGCAAATCAAATTTTTGTTCTGTATGCGCCCTTTTCGTCTCTTTTCTCCTTTTCCATATAACCTTTTGCCTTGCCTTTCAAATCCCTAAATTTCATGTCCATTGCCTGTTTGTTTGTCTATTTTTTTTTTATTTTTGTGTTTATTCTTTACTATAATAGCTTTCCCGTCATATTCTTTTACGTTAATACAATTTGCGTTGTCAAAGTTGTTAAAATCATTATCGACAAGCAAAACATATGTTGTTTTTATTTAAAATATTGATTGATTGATTGATTGATTGATTGATTGATTGATTGATTGATTGATTGATTGATTGATTGATTGATTGATTGATTGGTGATTTATCGGTTTTTTTTTTTGCTAGGTGCCAAACCAACTCGTTGTGTAACACACTACTTGCAGCGACTCCGTAGCCCCGAGCCTAGCGGCTACACACCGTGGTGCCATATGGACGGTAGATACCGTTGGCAACAATGTCACAGCACCTATTGCTTCTGTACGGACAAAGAAGGACAAGAACTAAGGGCAACTAGAGTTGATAACGCTGCCGGACGACCGAAATGCACAGATAGAGGTAAGTCCGTTTTATTTTCTTCTTGAAATTATAGTTTCTTCACATCTTTATAACGAAGAGATGGTTTTAATGCTTTAAAAAAAATCATCACCATCATCACCACTACAATTATCGTCATCATCACTATAATCATTATCATCGATATCACAATCATCTTGACCCACCAGTGATCCATCGCTGCATATGTCACTAATTGCATGGTGTTGACCGCAAAATAGTCGTTTGGAAATTTGACAAAGTTGTTTACAAAATCTCCTTGGTAATCATCAGCAGCAATTAACCAGAAAACTAGCGAGCACAGGAAAACTGGCGAGCACAAAACTGGTGAGCGGCCAGAAAGTTGGCAAGCTCATACTGTTGTACTTCCCCGTCTCTCAAGTGTGTCTCACTGTGTCTCTTCTTACCCACTCCCCTTACAAAGCCCAATAACCTTTATATTTATTTGTAAATTTTGGATATTCCTCAGGTGGGATGCTTACACCATGCCAAAGACGGTACCAACGTGTGATCAATCGACCCAACCCATGGGCTCACCTCTATGCACCCCGCTGTAAAGAGGATGGCAGTTTTGAAAATATCCAATGTGTAGGCCCACAATGTTGGTGTGTTGATCATTTTGGTAATAAAATACCACGAACACGAACGGCCAAGACCCTTCGATGCCCAACACTAGGTAAGGAGAAGTATATTTTTCTGCCTCAGATGGTTGTTGACTTGAAAGTTTTAACTATATCACTATATCAACGGACACACTCGCATTCTAGCTCCTTATCCATATCATTTATTACAACACTATTTTTTTCCTTTTTTCTCATTACCTTATATTTTGTAATAGCCATGTGTCTAAAAGAATACATCTTTAAGTTTTGAATATAGTGGCATGGATCAATAAGGTTGATCTAAGGTTGTTAAAATGAGTTATTACTCGGGCTTCCGTGTACGGAAAAGCCCTAGTCTAAAAATGCAAACAGTTCTTCATCGTCGTCGTCTTGGTCCTCAAATTGGAGGATCAGGTCCCGGGTTTTCCTAGCAACAATGAGATCATGTCTCATTTGAAACCCGAGTGATCGCTCAGATGGCGTCTAGTTTAGTAGATATATATGTTACAAAATCTTCTGTAATTTTTACAAACAACTCAAACATTGATGTTACAGAATTTTATTAATTTTCCAAATCGATTTTTGACAGACGAAATGATAACCTAATTTAACTCAATCATGTTATTATAAGGTGGAAAAGTTCCGTTCTGCTGGCGACAATACCAAGATGCCATGCGCACCTATGTTTCTGGAAAGTTTGTACCACGCTGTCAAAACAACGGCCAGTTCAACCCTACACAGTGTCATGATACATTCTGCTACTGTGTGAATGAAGAAGGTAAAGAACTCAAAGGAACAAGGACATACATCTACACTGGAAAACCGAGATGTACATTCAAAGGTTAGTACGGAACTAAATTAATTTATTGGTGGTCTCCTCGATGACCTTGTTTCTATATTACCCTGGGGGACTCAGAACATCTAAACTATGCTCAGGGGTAACAGCATGAGGTTTCACCATCATCGGTTGACTGTATTTCAACCGTCGACTTAGCCTGCGTAGCTCGGCCCTAGGGAGAAAGGAGCGGAGGGGAGGGGAGGGGAGTTGGGTGTTGTCATTTTCGATTCTGATAGAGAATATATAACCCTTGGGGACTCAGGACATATAAACTATGCTCAGGGGTAACAGTATGAGGTATCACAATCATTGGTTAACTGTATTTCATCCGTCGACTGCAATAAGAGATCCTTTTAAGGTGACTGGCTACTTTTAATTTGGAAAAAATGCTAAACTATTTTTTAAACTACGATTTATTAATGTGAAATTTAATGCTGATTACAAATATGAAAAGAAGAACGGGGTGTCCCGAGCTTGTTTTCGAGATAATCAGCATTTAATGGATGCCGATGCGATGTTCATACTATATCAAGCACAAATGCCGTGTAATGAATCATTCTAAAATACAACATGGATGGTTTTGAATAAAAAACAAAGAAATGCCTTGATCTGTCATATTTTGTCCTTTCAGTGCTTTCAAACTCGCATGAAGTCGGACAAAAATTCCTACGAAAAACGATTTTTTTGTACGTTAGAAAAATTAACTTTTTGAAAAACTTTGATATAACGTAGATTTTATTAGGTTCTTTCAACTGTAAGCATAAAGAAAGTATAGAGTCTCGTGCAAAATTCGAGGGTTTTGCCCTGTTGAAGTTCAAAACGTGTATGGTTCCTTCATAAAATTTTGTATTTTTTTCAACGGTTTTTGTGCGCGCGCACATCGTGGGCTCGAATCGAACGTTCAAAAGCGTTCAAAAGTAGCCAGTCACCTTAAAAGATTATGGTACCCAATATCCTTAAGGATTTTAAATTGTTGACTTCTATTCACTTTGATTTCGCCTTTCTTCAGCCGGCACTCTAACAATCTGTCAGAAGCGTTTCTGGGAAGCCGTAAACAACCCAAGGCTTGCCATTCCTCGATGTACTCGTAATGGAGCCTTTGAACCAATCCAATGCAATGCTCGCAGTGGAGAATGTTGGTGCGTATTGCCCAATGGAGATGAAATACCAAACACAAAAACTAAGAAGAATGACATCAAATGTGCAAATATCAGTAAGTATAACGATAAGTAGAATTATTCTGATTTACATTGTTTATAATTATATAATATTAAAGGAACAGAGATCAGAAATGAGAAGGATTGACATCTTGGACGTACACATAATGTCGACCCTTTTCATTTTTCTAAATAAATTGCATAAAAAAAATAAACAATTTTATATAAAATTCGAATAAAAGAACTTGTATTTATACAGTTTAAGAATAATGTAAATAATGACTTCGTCATCACGAATTCCCATTCCTTTCTTATATAATATTATCATTGTTCTTTTCTTATTAACATTTAGTCTAACAGTTTTGTGAACCAAAAATTCACAGAAAAAAAATCTACAATACATTATCTAAGGCTGTTCAATCGTCGATGTTACGTAATTATAAAACATAAACCAACTAACAGCATTTCTCCACTCTAGGTCCACGTGGACAAGCAATAGACCTTGGCTTCGTAATGGCGTCAGCTGGCTATCCCGAAATATTGAACTTTGCCAAATGGGTTGTTGGAAAAAACACCGTTTCTTCTGACGGAGCACATTTTGGATTCATCTCTTTTGCTGACCAAGCCAAACTTGATTTTAACTTTAAAGCCCTTAGCGGATCAGGATACACCCAAGCAGCTGTGAATAGCTTGATCGATGGTGTTCCAAAAATGGATGGATCTGGAAAAAGACTCGATCTTGCATTGAACCTAGCTTACAGGACACTATTCACCTCTCAAGGTGGAGTAAGGAAAGAGGCCAAAAAGGTTGGTATCTATTTCACCTATTTCAAAAATCGTTGTCGCAGCCAAAGCTGCAGTCCACACACTGAACCCTGCAAAGGATGTCGGTATTCTTCTCTTGTTATCAATTCATTCATAGCATATTTTGGATGTACGTGTTTGTGTTGTATGACCATAACACTGTTAAAGTCGTAGATGACGAAACACTGATATTTCTTTAAAAAACGTGTTATAAATCACAAATTATGTTCATAATACCGACAACCTTTGCAGGCTTCAGAGTGTGGACTGTAGGTTCGACTGTCATAAGTACGACGTTACTGTACTAAAAGAGCAATTTCATATAACGCATTTTAACATGCAAATGAGTATAATAACATGCTAACGAGCTTCGTCGGGTGGCCATACAAATTAAAACGAATTAGCAAAAATCAAGAAGATAAGTATAACTGAAGGTTGTATTAACAAATATTTAAAAAGATTGTGTTCAATTATCAGATACAACGAAAAAAAAAAAAATGTTTTAAATTGCATAGTCACAAGCGGGATGTTGAAATCCCTCTAGTTATGCCAGTTATTTTCCCATGCCCCAGTCAATTTTGAGGTTTTTCGTTCTGTGCAGGTCTCCACCTCCACCTTGATCCTGATCCGATAAAAGAACCCTTCTTTGACTGTTGAAATATTAAACGTTTAGTCAAAGTCAAACAGGGTCATCGATAGGATATTTAATCAACGCTTATCTAAATAGACGGTAATGAGCGCCAAGAGCGCATTTCCATTTTGATAGTAACGGCCATGACCTCAGTCATTTCCACTCATGTTTTATCTATTTGTGATATATTTAATTGGAAAGGTCCCAATGTTAAAACCTATCTTAATTAATTGTTTTAAGCTCAGCCAAAAGGTCGGTTGCTATGCTTTCTTTAGATAAGAAACAAATACTACACAGGATGTGATACATGATAAAAATACGGGCAACGCACATTTTTCGAGATAAAGAATATCCAAAATAAACGATATTTATCAATTTACAAAATTCACATAAAAAATGAATATTACGCATATTTGCGTATAATACTGGATTTACGTAAAAGTAGATCATATTTATGACCTTATTTTTTTCTTAAGCATATTTTCCGTAGAGGACGCGTACGTATCACGTGCGCGTCGATTATTACCAACAGTTACGGAAACTATTATTACGTAATTATACGATAACAATTCACTAAATACTGTATTGTTTAATTGTAATTCACGGCTGGACCATTGCGCATTCCGTAGAGGACGATCGTTTACGTATCACAACAAACTTTACGAACAGTTACGCAAACAGTAGTCATACATTAATAATTTACTTTGAACTATACTATTAAATAATAATTTATTTTTGCACCGCTCGATCATTGCGAATTCCGTAAAAGACACGTACGAATCGCATCGTTCTTTACGAACAGTTGCGCAAACAGCAAATATACGGCGATTGTATACTTATTGCTGTGTTGTTTAATCATAATTTATTTTTGCAATCAGCCCTGGATCATTTCGCATTCCGTAAAAGACGCGTACGTATCGCACCAATCTTTGCGAACAGTTGCGCAAACTGCAAATATACGTTAAATATTTAGTTTATATTGTGTTGTTTAATCATAATTTGTGGGCTGTTTTTCTTGTATTTTCAGATACTGGTTATTTTTGTGGGTGGGCCGATAGACGCTCAATACAATGCCGCAGTTGAAACAGTCAAACAACAACTTATCAATGCTGGAATCAAAATTGTGATCGTCGACTCATTGGCACCAAATGATGCCCTTATCAATCGTATTCTGCAAGGTATGGCTTTTGATATATGATCCTTTGCCATTAAAAAAAAATATTTGAAAAATTCACAGCTATTTCAAAACACTTTGAATACCAAATACTTCATACTGAATGGTATATTCCAAGACCAAAGTGCATTTTGGGTCATGTAATACTTTATTTAATAAATATCATTTTTATTTTTTGTAAATGTTTTTGTCACTCGGTATATATGTATATTTGTTATATATGTATATTTGTTATATGTATATTTGTTATATATGTATATTTGTTATATATGTATATTTGTTATATGTATATTTGTTATATATGTATATTTGTTATATGTATATTTGTTATATGTATATTTGTTATATATGTATATTTGTTATATGTATATTTGTTATATATGTATATTTGTTATATGTATATTTGTTATATGTATATTTGTTAATATATGTATATTTGTTATATGTATATTTGTTATATATGTATATTTGTTATATGTATATTTGTTATATGTATATTTGTTAATATATGTATATTGGTTATATGTATATTTGTTATATGTATATTTGTTATATGTATATTTGTTATATATGTATATTTGTTATATATGTATATTTGTTATATGTATATTTGTTATATATGTATATTTGTTATATGTATATTTGTTATATGTATATTTGTTATATGTATATTTGTTATATGTATATTTGTTATATGTATATTTGTTATATGTATATTTGTTATATGTATATTTGTTATATGTATATTTGTTATATGTATATTTGTTATATGTTTATTTGTTATATATGTATATTTGTTAAGAGTGAATGGTATATTTGTTAATTTGTCACGGGTTCAAACCCAGCTGAGACCCGAATGTTTCTTCGGAAAAATTTGGGATTATTTACACTCGACGAAACATACTTAACAAAATCATTTTTATTATTATTAAAGCAATTTTGTTTTTTTCTTCAGGCGAATACAACTGCCATCAGTCCTACGTCAAAGCGATCCGTCAATATTCGCCCGGTGCCTACATACCTCGTTGTGAGAGAGATGGACGTCCCAATATCATGCAATGTATGGGAAAATACTGTTACTGTGTCAATAACGTCGGGGTGGAAATACAAGGAACTCGCTTGGACGTGTATTATGGCACGCCACACTGTCTACATTTACGTCCTGGAGCCACTTGTGAAGGACGATGTGGACCGGGGACTTCACCAAGCCGTGAGTTTTATCGTCATCATAAATTATATCATGATCACTATTATCATCTTCACCATCACCATAATTATCATTGTCATCGCAATAATACAGTGGTACCTCTAAGCGTCACCCATTAAGCAGCCACCCTCTATTGGACGGTAAAAATAAAAAGTCCCAAATCTATTCCTATACTTATTCTATACCTCTATTAAGCGGCCAACCTCTATTAAGCGGCCACTATGGAAAGTCCCGAGGGTGACCGCTTAATAGAGGTACCACTGTAGTCCCCTTCACAGTTCCCTGTGCCATCTTTATAGAGCCGGGCCTTTGCATCGAAGCGAGACGAACGTTGAGTTTGCAATGATAAATACTATGAATAATTGTCCCGCAACGTGTTAAAAGGTCTCATTGCAAGCTCAACGTTCGTCTCGCTTCGATGCAAAGGCCCGGCTACCTTTCAAGATGGCGCAGGGAACTGTGAAGGAGACTATTTTCACTAACATTATATTTCTTATCATCATTGTATCATAATTATTATCATTTTAATCATCATCATTATCATTGTTATTATAACATGATTTTCACCAATATCAACTTCATTAGAAACTTTCAAAACAACTGTAATCATAATCATCATTGTCATCATTACCATCACCCTTATTGAATCATTATTATCATTTATTAGAGATAGCCTGGGGTTTGGTTAGGTTTTTCACACTAACTCAAGAACGTAAATTTCTAGTTTAAATTTTGCAATAACATAGTTTTGCCTTCTTTTCATAACGAAATTCTGCAAAACGCTTTCCTTCCGTTCAATTTGTGTAATATAATCTTCGTTTGACATTGGCTATCAGTTACTCCGAAAACCATTATTGAAATTGATGTACATTTATAGTATTAATACTTATATTTGCATTTAGGACCAACCCTCACAGAATGTCAAAAGAGACGCCTATCCAAAGTAGAATCAAATAAACCAAACTGCAAACAAAGCGGTTCCTATGAAGAAATCCAGTGTGATCCAGTCACCAAGCACTGCTGGTGTGTTGACAGTACAGGGAAAGAGATCATGGGAACACGAATGGCAAACAGAAATGGCAGGTCTTATATACGATGTGCACCTTCAGGTAACTTTTATTTACTCAAGTTGGTTAGCCTTTCAAAAAATAAAAAAAACACTGCTCTCAGATAAGAAGAAGAATACCTTTTGGTTCCCATTTCTCTCGTTCGCTTTGATCCTATATATATTTCATAACAAGTATCATCACTTAAAAGAAGAACAATGTCTTTAGTTTCCATTTCCCTTATTTGCCTTTTGAAGGTGGGCATAAAAGATCCTGTAGTGTTGTTTGAAAAGATCTAGAGCAGTAGATTGTCTCCCGACACAGCAGTCTGGTCTCGGAGGCATTTCATATACAACCACATTCATGATTGTAAACTGCATGGTAGCAATGTGCGCCTTCATATAGCAGTCCGTTAATTCCTTCACATTTCTCATGTACGTAAAAGATCCTGTTGTGTTTTTCGAACAATTAGTGGATTATTTTCTGGCACAGCAGTCTGGTCTCGGAGACATTTCATATACAAACAACACTCATGATTATAAACTGCGTGGTATAAGTCTAGATATTTCTCATGTACAGTAAGACGTCTATTCTCAGTTCTTATCCCTGCTTAGGAGGGCCATTATTCATTTACCTTATTTTAAACCAATCTACCCTTTATTTAAGAACTAACTTACCTGCGCTTCTATCATTTTTTTCCCTACAGATTCATCTTTAACTCCTTGCCAAATTCATTACCAAAAAACCTTAAGAAATCGTGATCGTTCTTCGTATGTTCCTCGATGTACACCCGAAGGCGATTATGTCAGAAAGCAATGTCTGAGAACGGAGTGCTTTTGCGTGGATTCTGCTGGACGAAGACTTGATGGAACATCAGTGAAAATAACAGAAGGGGAACCAAATTGTGACGATCAAGGTACCGAAAACAGCAGTTTGTTGTTTCAGAATCTATCGTATTTACTCGAATAAGCGCCGCGGTGCATTTTTAAATTTGCCCTCTTCAAATGCAGCGCTTATTCGAGGGCGGCGCCTTTTTGAGAGAGGCGCTTAACTATTAACAATTGGACGTTTCATCAGGACGGTGGCGCATAAAATGCGGCGCTTATTCGAGGACGTTCTTATTCAAGTAAATGCGGTATTTGTTTTTAATTTAGCAAACGTTTCTAAAGTATCAGCTACCTAGCGATCAAGGCATCTGTATATAAAACAATCTCTCCAATTGCCACATATTTTGGTTTAATTTATTATTATTATTATTATTATTATTTTTTATTTTTATTTATTTTTTTTTTTATTTTGGTTTAAATTATTGGTAAGCTGTATTTTTACCTTATAAATAGGTTGCCATAATATTATTTGTGCTTAATTCTTTGTTTGGTTTTGCCTCTTTACCCATTGCTTGGATACCTTTCCATTTCTTGCTTGTACACTGGTTATTTATAAACCAAGCCGTCTCTACATCGCAAAACCCTAAATAGATACTTTGACTTGTTTTAATATAAAAAAAAGTTTTCTGAAACAGGTTTATTCTTGAACATTTGAAAGTATCAGTATAATATATATTTCAATTTGTAAGAAAGAACATTTTATTTTTTAATTTTTTTAGCAGAGGTTTTGCCAATATATTTAACGTAGGTATAGGTTGTGAGTCTGAGTATCCCCAATTACTAAATACATTGAGACGTGAAAAAGAGTGATTTAATGATTTAAACTGCCTTCCTTTTACAGTCAAAAAACGGCCACTGGACCTAGCCATCCTGATCGACACATCGGGCAGTATATCCCAATCCCAATGGAGCACAGTTCTTGACTATGTAAAGACGATAGTTGGTGGATTTGACATTTCTCCAGATGGCACCCATGTTGCCCTGGTTCCTTTCAGTGACAAACCCAAGACAAGCTACGCCTTTAACACACCAAGCCTCCACACATCACAAGAGGTTAATACTTACATTGGATGGCTTAAACAGAACCCAGCAACGCGGAACTTGGATATGGCGTTACGTCATGCAGATAATTCAGTGTTTCAAACATTTAATGGGATGAGAGACAATGCAAGGAAGGTAAAACTCAAAGAAAATGTACATTAATTGTATTGCCAAATGAGAATTTATACGAACAGACTTGAAGTTTTTTTTTTAAACCGTCAAGATTTTCATTTGGCACAAGGCGTCAAAGAATTGTTGTTTCTTCTTTGTCATTTAAAGCCATTCGCACGTGTTTCTCAATATCCCAATCGATTTGTTTCACCTTGGAAGAACGCAGACAGGACGCTTGCATCAAGTTAATAAAGAACATAAAAAGTGACAATTCTCTGTATAAACATATTCATAGCCAGATTATTAATCCGTCTCGTCATTACAATCTCAGATCAGAAGGAAAGAAATACACTGACACTAAGAACACTAACCGTTTTAGCCAATTTGTGACCGTCAAATATGCTGTAAATGCCTTGGTGTGAATTGATTGTTCTTTACTATTATTTATTATTATTTATGATACACTGGCCTTTACCTGTAATTCAGTTGTCACTGCAAGAGGTATAAATAAACTTATTTCTTCTTCTTCTTCTTCTTCTTCTTCTTCTTCTTCTTCTTATTCTTATTCTTATTATTATTATTATTATTCTTATTATTATAATTATTACCTAACGTGGACCAAAACATGTTCCAAGAATGTGCAGTCATTACAGTAGAATTTGACAGAGTTAAGCCAAACACTCTAATTTACTTATATAAATCAGAATAAATATTAGCATCATCAGTCCTGATGATGACGTCATGGGGACTTCGACGAACTCGTCGCAAATTCCTTTATTCGAATTTTATATAAATTAACAAAAAGTTTATTTAACTGTCCAAGGTGAAATTGCGATTGACTGTTAATTCTAATTTCTTTCTAGGCAATTTTGACCATACTGATTGGAAATCAAATCCATGGCTCCACACCACTTAATGATCTTACTGCAGCGCTTGAACGTCGAGGAGTTATTCTCTACTCTATTGGTATGACAGGAATGACCAGGGAACTACAACAGGTTTCTTCTCGTCCAGAATATTATAAAGAAACTACCATTTCCAGATTAGTTTCCCAAGCACCCTATTTTATCAAATTAATCAGGAAAGGTAGGTCCAATATTTCCATCACCATTTATTTTACTAAATAAATAGTCAACTGAAACCTTTTATTTACCTTCGCCGTCGTTATCATCATAATCATCATTTATTTTCATCATCATTAATTGTCCTTATAATTACTTCCATCAACACCATGTACCAACATAATCATCATCATCATCACCATCACCACCTTCACCTTCGCCATGTATTGTGATTATTATGCGATCAACATCAAAATCATCAACATTAATCATATATTAACATCAAACCATCATAAATCACCACCACTACCTACATCAACAACGACAACAACAGCATCAACACCATCGTCATCACCATACCATCACCCTTACCATGCATTGTCATTATTAGAAACCTTGCGATCAACATCAAAATCATCATCACTAATCATATATTAACATCAAACCATCATAAATAACCACCACTACCTACAAATACAACAACACCAACAACAAAAACAATAACAACAACAATAATGCCAAGAACAACTCCAACACCAACAACATTAATAACAACAACAACACCAACAATAACAACAACAGCAGTATTTATTTATTATCATCGTCATCACAGGTCTTGGTCCTTTGATGGATGTTGGGTTCCTTGTCGATTCCTCGGACTCAGCCAACTCGGGTCAATCCATTGCCTTCGTCAAGAAGTTACTCAGCAGATTCTACATCCACCAAGATGGCACTCATGTTGGCTTCATGACGTACAGCACGTCTCCTGCTATTGGCTTCTTGTTTAATGCTCTCAGTGGAAGTGCTTACACACGAGAGGGAATAAATGGCCTTATTGACCGTGTGGTTAGACGAAGAGGTGCGACCCGACAGCTTGATACAGCGTTTGTGATGGCCAATAGGGACTTGTTTAGTGCCGCAGGAGGAGTTAGACCTGATGCAAGAAAGGTAACCAACTACCTAGGAAATAGAAGTGAACAACTTAAAGCCCTGTTTTAAACGGTTCCAACATGTTGGACCAACAACATTTGTTTACCCTGTTGGATATTTTTGAATGAAACATCATCCAACATTTCTTTTGTTCTCATGTTCAGCGGGCCCCATCCAACATATCATCCAACAATTCATAGATCGACTATCCATCTTAGTTACTGTTGCTACGGCCGACAAGCCAAATACGTTTTTCTCAATATACAGCACGAATATAAATAGATTGCTGAAAACTTTATAAATCTGTCTTGGAATTTATGTATTCTAAGAGTACGTTAGAAAAACAGTAAATGCGGTAAATCTTTCTGGAATCTGCGATGTTTGTCGGACATTCTATATTCCAGTGGGAATACTGCGCAATTGTTTCATGCTCACTCAAGCAAATGTGGGATCTATGAATGTTCGTCCAACATGTCGGGCCCGTTTAAACAGGGCTTAATTGGCGAGTAACGAGTATGTAATGGTACGAAAATATCACACCATCAATCCAGTACTAGTCTGATTTTCTTAATCGATTCACATATCCCCTTTTAATTTTGACTTCGCAGATCCTCATCATTATCTCAAGTGGCCCATGGGCATACCAAACTAAGCAATCTCTCCATTCACCCTTATGGAATCTTAGAAGAAGTGGAGTCAATTTATACTCAGTAGGGGTGGGTGCGGTAGATACCCCAAAACATTACAAGGTGACATCTGATGAAGGCAGGTTCTTCCGTGCTACTGACTATGATGAGCTTGGGGGTGTTGTACCTAGACTAGCACAAGCCATAAAACAAGGTATGGAAAAAGTGATCGATTTTTAGCGTATGTAGTTTTGCACGCTATAGATTTTGTATGTTAATGGCTTAAGATTGAATGGTTTGAATTCAATCCACGTATAACTGATAACGGTGAAGTGCGATCGTCTAGACATAAATATATAGGCACTAAAGCCTGGTTCTCATATGATCGCTACGATCGCTACAATCGCTGAAAATCATATTTGAGTTCAATTTGTGATGAAACAAAATCGACACTGATTTTTTATGTCAAATTTAAGCTTTCACCTTCAGTCAACAGTGATATTTTTATCATTTCACAAAAACGAAAGCACATGCATCACGACAATCCTGGCGATATCAGCAATCGTAGCTATTACTTAAGGCTTAATGCCTGGAAAATAAATGTTAAACAACTTTGGATAAGAGAGATTTTTGATGAAAGTGACTGAGTTTTGAATACAATAGTAAGAACCGAGCTGAGAGTGATGAAGGCGAAGTCTTGAAAAGACGGTTAATGATTACGATATTAATTATGACAATGATGTTGAAGATTACAAAAATGAAGACGATGTTGATGAAGGTGTATATGATGGTATCAGTAATGATGACAATGCTATTTATATGGTACTTTTTAATCCAATTCAATGTATCCATTATATATATATTCTAACAAACAAAATCCATTTTCCTTGAAAGACCCACGCATGCAAATGTGTCAAAAAGAAAACCAAGAAAGCAGCAGATCAGTTCAACGTGGCGAGCATGTTGCAAAGTGTAAACCCACTGGCCAATATGAGGAGATTCAATGTGAACCATCTACTCGACAATGCTGGTGTGTTGATCCTAATGGTAACGAGATCCAAGGAACAAGAACTAATGGAGCAATATCATGCCCACGAATTGGTAAGTTATCTGGTACATCTAGTTAACCTTTGTGGTAGAAAACATACAAAAAAAATAACTTCACTTTTTCCCTATGTAGCTCATAATTTTTTGACCAGAACAATGTCTGGACGGGACTTTTGTTACTATTATCAGTAATAGATTGCCAAATCACAGAATAATATCTCAAATGTATAAACTTCCTCATGCAGTGCATTTGTTTACCGAAAAGTAGATAAAATTAGTAATATAAATTATTGTCGCAGTTACAAAATAAACTTAACAAAAATAAAAGCAAAACAAAATTTGTTTTTAGTTTTGAATTTCTAAATTGTATTCCATCATGTTAAAACCAATTTTAACTTACACAATTTCTATCTTCCAGGCAAAAGTATCAGCCAATGTCACCAAGACTACCAGGGAAAGACCAGGAATTGGTTAATGGACACACGTCACGTTCCATGGTGTAAGAAAAGTGGTAAATACGAACTGAAACAGTGTTACAGAGATAGCTGTTTCTGTGTTAATGAGCATGGTGTTCATAGAAGTGGTACCAAAGTGCAAGTGTCTTCTGGTAGAGTAACTTGTGGACCATCAGGTAACATTTGATATTAAATATATTTATTTTTATGTTGTGGCTGTGGCTACGTCTTCCTCGAACGAGTATTTAAATGGGATATGTTATTACCTTCAGGGCGTACAGAGTGCAACAAACAACGCGTCACAGCATTGGAGAAGGGACCTAGAACATTTGTACCCAAATGCAAAGACGATGGGAACTTCAATGAAGTCCAGTGCCACAACTCGTATTGCTTCTGTGTTGACAGAGACGGCAAACAAATTGCAAATACTCGAGTAGCTATTGGAAATGGAGACCCGAAATGCAAATCATTTGGTAAGTCTATAATCCCAAATTTTGGACAAAAAGGTCAAACAAATGGCCAAAATAAAGTTTTGCTTGCTTGCTTGCTTGCTTGCTTGCTTGCTTGCTTGCTTGCTTGCTTGCTTGCTTGCTTGCTTGCTTGCTTGCTTGCTTGCTTGCTTGCTTGCTTGCTTGCTTGCTTGCTTGCTTGCTTGCTTGCTTGCTTGCTTGCTTGCTTGCTTGCTTGCTTGCTTGCTTGCTATCTTGATTTGATTGATTAATTGATTGATATCTTGATTTGATTAATTAAACGATATCTTGATTTATTTGTTTTGTATTACAGACTCGGAGATCAGTAACTGCCTAAAAGACGTCGAACGCAGCATTATGTCTGGAATGGGTCACGTGCCACGATGCCTCCATTCCGATGGATCGTACGAGCCTGTTCAGTGTGACCAATCTAGTCACGAGTGTTGGTGCGTTAACAAAGCAGGCATGGAGATCAACGGTACACGATCCACAGATTACGTTTTATGTGAAGGTAAAATATAAATGGATAATTTCTAGAAAAAGGAAAAATGAACAATTAGAGGAAGGAAGGTTAGATGGAAGAAAGTAGGTAGGGAAGAAAAGAAGGAAGGAAAGAAGGAAGGAAGGAAGGAAGGAATGAACGGAAGGTAGGAAGGAAGGAAGGAAGGAAGGAAGGAAGGAAGGAAGGAAGGAAGGAAAGGTGAGAAAGCGAGGGAGGGAGGGAGGGAGGGATAGAGGAAGGAACGAAGAAACGAACTTGAAGGAACGAAGAACGAAGAAAAAATTAAAAGCACAACGTTTTAAAAACTAATAAGTAAAAAGAAAAAAATAGTCTTTTAAGTGCAATAACACATAATAAATATAACTAATACACAATTATAACTAATACACACAATAGCTGTTATTACAGTTATATGCAAATGATTTTGAACAATGGGTTGAAGTCGAGGCTTTCGGGCGAAAACAATAGGTTTGCCCGAAAGCCTCGATTTGAATCCATTGTTTGAAATCATTTGCATATAACTGTAATAACAGCTATTCACTATTTTCCTAAGGTAAAAGATCTTTAACAAACTGCGAGAGACAATATCAAGAACACTGGAGAAACAACAAAGCAGGTCGATATGTCCCTAGATGTACAACTGATGGCAAATTCAAACCTGTTGGCTCTCACGGTGGTATCACGTTCTGTGTCAACGAGAACGGCATAGCAATAAGAGGTCTTGAAGTGTATGCGCAGGTGGATGGCATGGCAACATGTAAAAATTTAGGTAACTATAGATTAATATACAACACAGAAGTATCTAGAATGCTATCAATAGCTGTTATTATAGTTTTATGCAATGCTTTTGAACAATGGATTCAAGTCACGGCTCTTGGGCCAAAAACAAAACAAAAACAAAACAAAAAAACTTGGACCGAAAGCCCCAACTTCAAAACCATTGCTTATAATAACAGCTATTGTCCCAGGAAAGTATTAATTAACAAAGAAAACGTCCAAAACTTAGGCTTTAATATTTGGTTCACCAGTTACTGTATACTTCATACTGTTTCTAAGAATTTGAGTATTGATTTGCCAATTTCTCTTATTCTTTAACGCGTGTCGAATTCATCTTCCAACTGTTGAGTGGAGATAATCAATTGATACTAGGACCAGTTGTACAAAGCCTGATCGAATAGCGCTATCCATCGGATAAATCCCCATCCAACGGATAAAATCTATACAAATTATATACACCGGATAACTCTTAGGGATACTTTATCCAGGCTTCGTGCAACTGGTCCCAGAAGTACAAATGAAATTTAATGATTTAATAACTTGGATTGGTGTTCTTTCAGGCAAAGCGCTTACTGGCTGCCAGAATAAAAGACGACAAGCTCTGCTTAGTGTTAAGGCTGTCCCAATACCCCGTTGTCGTCCTGATGGATCTTACAGTCCTGTACAATGTGACAGACCCACAGGAGAGTGTTGGTGTTCAGATGACAATGGTGTTGAAATTCCAGGAACACGAACTACTGGTGTTGTAAGATGCCCACGTGATGGTAAGATTAACAATATAATCTACGATACTGACCGCGTGTCGATGTCTCATTATCATTTATTTTTCATTGGAGTCCAATGGGAATCGTTCCTATTGACGATAAAAAGTGATGAAGATGATGATGGTTTGTTGTTATGATGAGTTATATATATTGGTGTCAATGGTCGTTGTGGTGATGATGATAATGACGATGGTGATGTAGTGTGTAGTGTGTAGTGCTGGGGATCATAATGGTGATCATAATGTTTGATAGTGATGTTGACAGTTGTGGTGGGTTGATTGTGATGATGGTGATGATAATTACGATTATTACATTTTATATATGTCAAGAACATTGCAATAAATACTGCAATAAATAAAAATAAAAATATCCTACAGATAAGCAAAGCACATGTGAGAAGCAATTCCTCAAGAGACGTGGTCCAGCCCTAAATCTTTGGAAACATGCATCACCGATGTGTAACGCTGACGGAAGCTATCGATCGGTTCAATGTTGTGCAGTGGGCGGTGTCTGTTGGTGTGTGAATAAAAATGGAATACCACTACTAGAATACATGACAAGAGGAGTACCAAATTGTCGTAGCCCTAGTAAGTTTGATAACAACAATAATAATAATATATAGTTATTTTCCATAGGACCTTACACCGCTTGTGCTGGACATTTATAAACTAATCATCAAGTTTTTAGTAATTATTTGAGAAAAACAAGACTCACACTTTCTACCGCAACGTCAGATAACAATATATTTATTTTCCATAGGACCTTACACTGCTTGTGCTGCACACAAGAATAGAGTGGAAGGACTATCTGGAGTGGCTCCATTAGGTGCGTATGTACCACAATGTGACGTAGATGGGAGCTATTCCCTGGTACAGTGTCATGGAAGTCTGGGTATGTGCTGGTGTGTTGATGAGGACGGGCGAGAAAGACCAGGAACAAGGCAAAGAGGTCGTCCTGATTGTACAAAAGGTAAGTTGGAAACCTCTATATTGCAAGCTAAATATACATACCGTATTTACTCGAATAAGCGCCGCGGCGCTTATTAAATGTTTCTCAATCTCACTGTCCCCTTCTTGATAAGAACTACAAATATTGGGGAGATGACTTGATGGGCGAGCGGTGAAATATAATTAATTTGAACTGAAGAATATAGCTTTTGGTAAAAATGTATTTCTAATGATGTTCTAGAGTAACAATATAGCGTTAAAGTGCGGCGGCGCTTATATTACCCCCTTAATATCCCTTGGATTTCATCATTTGCTTTAATCGTACTCATTTCTGAATTACCAGGTCCATCAGTTGTAAGACAAAAACTAGATCTTGCTTTCCTCTTCGATGGCTCCGACAGCATTTCACAGGCTGATTTTGCTAAAACCATCAACTACGCCAAGGCTTTGCTAGGACGTCTCGACGTCGCTGAAGGCAAAGTTCACGTCGCTGCTGCCACATACAGCACCAAACCTAGAGTCCACTTTACATTCAACAACCCACTGACTGGCGATTCCAGATCGGCTGCAAATGTGAACAACTTATTGAATAATATTCAACAAGATAAGGGTTTTTCAAGAATTGGTTTAGGTTTACAGACGGTAGATCGTGAGCTGTTTGACAGGACCGGAGGACATCGTCTGGATGAGAACCCTGCCAAGGTTAGAGGTTTAATATATTAATTCATCATCACCAGTTAATAATACATCTACCACATGCAACTACAACTATAATCATATCAATGGAGTTTCTCCTAAACAAAGTTTTCGTTTGTGTCCCTTTCCCATATATAGCATAACCATCCATATTTGTTAGTGAAATACAAAGATGTGAATATCTCAATAAAAAATACAATAGCTTGTAATTAAGCTATATTGTGAATATCGTTTGGCTGAAGCAAAGAACGAACGTCAAGAAAAAATTGATATGATCATCATCACGACTACATAAGCTTCTTATAAAAAAAAAACATCGGATGTATGCTTTTTCTCCATTCCATTTATTGGGTAATTGTAAGTCCACCGTACCTAATCTTCAAATGATTTTTAAACATCGATAATCTTAGAAAATGGAGCAAGTGGCGTCCTTCTTATTCATCATCTTAGGGGTGGACCATTAGAAGTTGGTGGTTGGGGGTGGCAATTCCCCCCCAAAAACACGTGCACACCCAATGCGCCAAAAATAAATCCTGCTCAGATCCAAGCTAAAAAATATTGCCCCCCCCCCCCCCCCCCCCCCCAGCTTCTACTGGTCCACCCCTTAGATCATAGATCCTTTCTTCTCACCATCATAAGTATTTAAAACGTCTGAAATTATTAATATTCCTGCCTTACCTTCCAGGTTCTAATTATATTCGTTGGAGGAGGTCAAACAAAAGACGGCAAGGAGGTATCAATCGATCAAACCTTACTTGGCCTGCGAACCAAAAATGTCAACATTTATGTGGGTGGTATCGGCAAATACGATCCACAGACGGCACAGCAGATTGCAACCAAGAACTTTGTGTTTGCTCAAGCATCTTGGAATAAGATGGAAGAACAAATCAAAAAAGCTCTGAAAAGGCCTGTACCTCCATTACCTACGGAAGGTCCAACATTCCCAAGTAAGACGAAATTCGTTCAAAATTATTACAATAATATTAAAAAACTTCATTATTAACATTGCAATAATGGTCATTATTTATCATTATCGTTATCGTTATCATAATCATCATCATCATCACCAATAATAAATATCATTATCATTAAATACCACCGTTATCAACATCACCATCTTTATTTTCATCATCATCATCAGCAGCAGCAGCATTAAAGTTATTACCATTATTTCAATCGTTATCGTTGTCACCATCATCACTCATCATTACCATCGTCATCGTTATCAGTATGACCATCTTTATTTTAATTATAAGCTTTGTAATCATTATCATCATTATCTTTATTTTCATCATTATCATCATCATTATCATGGTTATTGTTATCGACCATCGCTTCCTTATCATCGTTGCCGTCATTATAGTTATCACCCAAAATATAAATATTAAATATTCAAGTCCGATGCGATAGTAATGTTAAAGTACTCTTTTTCACTATAAAGTGGCAGCGGAGACACCATGTCGTCTGCAAGTTCAAGCAGCACTGAAAAAGGAGTTCAAACAAGCAGATTTTGTTCCTCGCTGCAAGGTCGATGGATCCTATGAAAAAACGCAGTGCAGTGAATGGACTGGTGAATGTTGGTGTGTCAATGTCAAAGGTGTTGAAGTCCAAGGAACAAGATCAAAGGAACTTGTAACATGTTCGTCACAAAGTAAGAATTTTGAATTTCAGTTTATTTTTGTGGTGTGTTCTTGGCAGGAACATATATAAATCACTTAATGACAAGAAATTCTAAAGAACCTAAATCTGGAAGCGTAGGCCATGGAATTGTCGGTGTACGTAGTTTGCCTTATTCTTATCATTCACCGATATACACTTCACCTTAGTCGAATGATCGTTAAGTGAGGCGTGATGGTCTAGTGGTCAGGGGATCGAATTCCGGGCCTAATGGTCTGGGTTCGATTCCCGACCCGGGCGATTGCGTTGTGTCCTTGGGCAAGACACTTCACTCTCTCAGTGCCTCGTCTTCTAGGATAAGGACAGAAAGCCGGAGGTCCCGTCTGCCTTCACTCTAATCCTATATAAGGTGGACGTAAAAGATGCTGTTGTGTTCTTCGAAAAGAGGGGATTGTCTCCCGGTACAACAGTCAGGTCTCAGCATACTACAGGGCCCACAGTAATTGGGTAGGCTGTTGTGGTGTCCCTGCCTTCGTATAAAGGAAAAAGTCTAGAAACTTTAATTTTATTGAACATTTATTTTATAGAAGATCGTTTGACAGACTGTCAGAGAGAATACCAACTCTCCGAGAACAACCTTATGGTTCCTGGTCGACTTGTTCCTCGGTGTACACCAGATGGTCGTTATGAAAGAATGCAGTGTGAAGGGGCGACATGTTACTGTGTTAATGAACATGGACATGAGATCCAAGAAACCAGAACAACACTACCTGATGCACCTGACTGTGGTGACATAGGTATGGCGAAGATAGTTATTACTAGTATTCATAGAAAATATATATTCCTTTATGGTGCCATAAGTCAAGTATTATTGAACTTATGACGTCAGAGCGTTTAGTAATTGAAAAATATTTGACCGCGTGACGTCACTTAGAACGGCTTTGTTTTGATTAGTGAAGCCATCCTATCCCATCCTATCCTATCCTATCCTATCCTATCCTATCCTATCCTATCCTATCCTATCCTATCCTATCCTATCCTATCCTATCCTATCCTATCCTATCCTATCCTATCCTATATCCTATCCTATCCAGATAGAATTCTAACGATTATTGTACATATCTTTAATGGCACTTTTGATTGCCCAGATGATAAGCCAACCGTATGTGAACACAAATACCAGAGTGCATCAGTCAACGCTGTTCCTGGAGCGTTCGTTCCTCAGTGTACCCCAGAAGGTGGATATGATCAAGTGCAGTGTCGAGGCTCTGTTTGCTATTGTGTTGATCGACGAGGCAATGAGATACAGGGATCCCAAATACCAATCGCTGATGGTAGACCACAGTGTGATAATCCAGGTACGATAAGTGAATACGATAAGTTATTAAGTTTAGAAATACAGAATAATATCTATCTCAATTTCAACAAAGAGCAAAAATACCTATTTCCAAAAAAAGGTTTGTTGGATTTATGTGCATCTAGCTATGTGCAATAAGACCTGAAGAAAACCGCGCACTGCATATATAGGTATAATCTTTGGCAAAAGTAGTTCGCTTAAAATTAATAATTTATATAGTATAAACATTATAAGTATAAACATTTAATCCCCTCCCCCCACATCAATGTTCAGTGCATTAAAAAAGTGTTTTGTATAGCCCACATTCACTGAGCATCAAACAATGATTCCCTCCTCAACAAGCGGTTGGTTAATTAAGGGGGCCGCATGCCGGCATATTGCTAAAATGATTTGTGTCACGATCATGATAACATTTTCTTCAAAGATTTTTAGCTTACAGATATCCATGTTTTTTTAAACTTATATTCTTGTTTAAAGGAGCAAAACTTTCACCTTGTCAGAGGATATACCAGGAAAACTGGAAATCACCAGCTCATGGACGTTACGTCCCTCGATGCAACGACAATGGTGACTACAAACCTGCACAGTGTTATGGTCCATATTGCTTCTGTGTTGACGATAATGGTCTTGAAATCAGAGGAACAAAAACACTACAGACTATGGTGCCACATATAGTTGATAACATGTGCCAAGAACGAGGTAAGAGAGATTGATTTCGATCACAATCCTCAAATATATAACTGTAACGACGTGGAAGCGTATTATGCAGAATCAAGCACTGCTACTACTAAATAACTGAACCATTTAACACGACCTATTTTTTCGATTTTATCTTCTCATGATCGAAACACCACTTGATCATGACTGGCAAAAACAAACTAATCTAAAATCTATAGTTTTAAAATGCTGAAAAGGCTGGCGTTATGAAATAATTGAAGTTTCACTATTTTATCATGATTTTTGTATTTTCCCGGTTTCCGGTACATCATATTTGTGCATAATTTTTATATTGATGGTATAAATTTTTATGATTGAATTTTTACTAGAAAAACCCCTTACACCTTGTGAGCAGATGCTCCGTGACTACACACTAGACCTGCCAAAAGCTGGTTCCTATAAGCCTGTTTGTATCCAAGGTTACTTTAGAATATACCAATGTGAGCAACACACTGGTGTCTGCTGGTGTGTGGATGAAATGGGAGCCGAAAAGCCTGGTACCAGACAAAAGGGAGACAGTATTAAATGTCCACGATGGAATGATCCAAGCAAGTTTGGTATGTATTAAGGCCTGTTCACACCAGCAATAGAGCAGATTTCGTATGACTTCGAAGAGCTCAAGACACTTTAGTATATTTAATATTTCCTTGTAAATATATATAATTTATTTTAATTTATTAATTGTGATTATTTAATCCTGAAGGACCCACCGTGGGTAAATAAAGTTATCTTACCTATCTTATCTTACACGAACGCGGTCAAAGTACGGTACAGCACGTCGAATTTCACGCACACGGCACTGAACCTTTCACAGTCATGCGAAATCTGCTATATGTTGTTGTGCAATATTCGCAGCGATTTCAATGGCGATTTTAAAGCAGCTTTTTCGCAACATGCTTGAAATTTAATGCAATTTGCTGCGATTTCCTGCCGCTTAAATTGAAGTTGTGACGATTACGACAAATCTGCGATACATTAGTCCCCTTCATAGTTCGAATTCCTTTTGCCATCTTGAAAGGTAACCGGGCTTTTGCTTCGAAGCGAGAGAAACGTTCAGCTTGCAATGATGGAGACTTTTTATTATTCACGTGTCTCTATCATTGCAAGCTCAACGTTTGTCTCGCTTCGCTGCAAAGGCCCGGCTACCTTCCAAGATGGCGCAGGTAACTGTGCAGGGGACTATGGCTATAATTGCTTGTAATGCGCGACAACATTTTGCTAGTTTAAATGGGCCATTACGTTTTATGCATTAGATATGTCAATAAAAGACCTCTTGTACTTTTAACATACTTACTCGATGCAATTCTTTTGAGATAGAAAATTATTTTTTTCATCATTACATTTTTAGCAAATCTTTTTTAAGTTTCTCAACACTTTTCAGTTTCCAAACAAATAATAAAGAGCGTGTTTTAAGTATTTTTTCCATCATTAAAACAAAAATTTCATTAAGAATTCTAAAAAGAAAAAAATGCCTCAATGCGTTCTTTGGAACTCGTTTTAACCGATTTAATAATACGAGTATTCGTTTTTCTTAGATTCGCCTGACTGCTCTGGGAGAGTTATGCAAGATGTTGGATACTTCAGTGTCTTTATACCAAATTGTATAGAAACTGTTGATTACGCAAAGGTTCAGTGTGATTATAGACATGGTTACTGTTGGTGTTCAAGCAAGTTTGGTGATGGAAAGACCTGGACAACAACTAGAGGAAGACCCTCCTGTGATAATCTAAGTAAGAAAGTGAACAAATAATTTGCTAAAAAGATACCAAACTACAATCTCGACAAAAACTAAGTGAGACAACTGCTTCAAAAAGGGGACACTAGTCTTTACCGTAATGCACGTGCTTTTTGGGCTTCAATTTATTGTTAGAACCACTCCCCCCCCCCTCTCCTCCCACTACACAATGTTGGACTGGCAGCCATCAAGTAATATACATGTTAAATGAAAACCAACATTTCATGGAGGGGGAACGGAGGATTATAGCGAAAATGTATAGGTAAAGGTCAAAATAGAGAAAACCGTAAAAGTGTCTCACTAGTTTTTGCCAAGATTTTAGCTGATATACTAATGATATAAAGCTTCAGTTTGTATTGTCAACTATCATATCCATGGCATATCTATATATTTCTCTTTGTCTTACTCAGTTTTCGGGTCGCCGCGACACTAGTTTCACTCATTTTGTTGCAGCGACCTGACGAATGAATTCAAACCGGTTTGAATTTGTGCGACGTGTCGCGGGGACAAAATTCTGTCGCGGGGACAAACATTCCCGCAAAAACTCTATGTACACACGAGGGGAATTGTTGCCACAACGTGTCGCCGCGTCGTGTTGCAGCGACTTGTCACCTACGGCCTTTACTGACCAAACTAAATTTAGAGGTGGAAAAGAGCTGGTGCCATTGAGATCTATCTAGGGATTTCCCATCTCCCACACGCTGTCTTCACCTAAACTATTGTATAGGATCACTATCCAATGTTTACTTTAAATTTATCCTGAGCGCCCAGAGCTATGAAATCAATGGGTTGGTCAAGTCTAGGAGAAACTTTGCAAGCCTTTCGTCGTCCATTCTCATGCCTTGACCTATAGGAGCAAGGATGGCACAGTTGGTAGTGCGCGGCATTCTGTGCAAGAAGTCCCGAGTTCGAATTCCCAGTGACCTCACATCCTTGTTTCGACTTCTCTCCTTTCCGTGTAGTTTTAAGTAGCTTTAAATACCCGTAAAACGTAGCACTCACTGATGGAGAGAGGGGAGTAAAATGAGCACCGTCGGCCTCAAGTTTATCAGTCTATGACTGTCACGAGTTACCGACGTTAAATAAGGTTACTTTACTTTACTTTACTTTATTGACCAAATGACCAAAGTAACGCAGACGACGATTGAAACCAACACTTCTTCAGCCAGTTCTTTTGATTCCTCCTTAAATAGAATAGGGGTAATTGCGGTGCTAGTGTGGTGTTCGGTGCCTGAAGGGACACCCCCTAGATCCGCCCCAGAACGACGTAAATTATCATTATTATAATTAAGCTGTTTTGCATTACCAGCTATGCCCAGCAAATGTCATCTTCAAGCAATGAGAATACGTGGCTTTACCGGAATGGCTCCAATAGGATACTATGTCCCTAACTGTCGCAAAGATGGCTCTTATAACCCAGTCCAGTGCGAGGGCTCAACACCATACTGCTGGTGTGTAGACGAGAATGGCTATGAAGTGCCTGGTTCTCGAGAACTTGGACAACCTAAGTGCAAAGACATAAGTAAGTGATTTAAATTACAGAAATGACACACAAGCTAGTTCCGAAGTTTTTAACCGCGCACCAAGTTATTGCTTTTTTTCTATTTAATCGAATACTTGTCCTATTTAACAATTTGTATAAAATGCCCTATTTAACAATTTGTATACAACGTATCGAAAGATGGCGACCAATATTCAATTTTAAAAAGAATCCCATATCACATAACAAACTCGCGCGCTGATTGGTTCAAGTTGACGAATCTGTGACGTAGATAGCGAAGGATTCAGCGCGGAATTCAACGCTATCAGAGCTGAATTCAATGAAAAATCAGGTATCCCGACCAAATAAATTTTGTTTTTGTCTTATTTTCGCCTGATTTTCTTAGCATATGATACTACAAAACAAACAAAAATCAAGATAAGTTCACAAAGAATATAAATGCACATAGCTAACTTTGTTGAAAAGCGTGTTTTGCTTTTAATATGACCGCAGTCTGAAAAGCTGAATTCAATGAAAAACCAGGAAGCCCGCGCTTTGTTTTACTTTCCCTTGCTTTTTGGTTCTGTTTTTGACAACATTTTTATTTCAAAAGCTGTTTTCCTCAATGAATTACAATTTCTCTAAACAAATGGACGAATATTACGAATTACCAAACTTTCAATTCGACTTTCTGAAAGATTTGAAAACGCAAGAAAAAAACACTAACTTTAATTTAGCATCAACAAGGCGGTAGCATTGCGATAATTATTGATTTTTCACATTATTTCCCGTACATTACTGAAAAAGATAAATCGACCAAACAAGTCATAATATTAACTTCAAAGAGTATATAGGTCAATGATTAACTTGCTAATAGACGAGTTTTGCTTTAAAAAAGAGCAATATTTAATCCTGCGACTCGGAAAAGTGAACATTTTCTTTCGCTTTCAGTCGCTGTTTTCACGACTTCAACAGTTTTGCAATGAAAGACAACATTTTTAATCATCAAATCACTTTTCTTGAGTCGTGGAACATAAAATAAACAGCCAGACAATTTCAAAACAGATATCAATGAGCTTTATTTTCAATTTCACGGGTAGTTTGCAAACTTCAACCCTAAAGTTTACACTAAATTGAATTACAAACATAAACCGGCAGAAAAAAACTATTAGCTAATATTTTGTGATTCAAAAACTCGCAGCTTTGAACATGTTCATTACAGTACTAGTTTCAGTGTATTTCTTCTACCTTTAGAAAGTATAAGTTAAAAGTTTGAGATTTTTACTCATCGATCTTTCTGATGAAAGTAAGCGAAAACTTTACTAAATTAAAATAGATTTGTATTATTTTTGCCTTTTTTTAAAAACTTAACTGACATCGTTTAAAAGAAGAAAAAAAACATACCTCGGCTTTTGAGAGGATTTTCTGGCGGTTAAATTTGCATAAAACAACATCTTCAGTTTGTATTTTCCTTCGTCGTTGCATTGTAGCTGAATCCATTGATGATCCATTGCCGAATCTCACGTGTAAAGTCCTTGACTTCTTCATTGATAGTTTTAGTAAAGAACTCTGTTTAGATTTGTATATATGTGCTCCCTAACAGACTTGAATTGATCATCGAAAAGCAAGTATTTTATCACCATGAGGTCGATTGAAATGGTACGTTTGACTCTCGGTTATTTGTACCGGTCAGCAGATTTTTTCCCGCTTTCATATTGGCTAAGCGTACGCTGAGCTACAAAATGGCTTTTTAGTCGCGCGTAATAAAATTCACTTTTGTTAAAATAATTTTCACATTACGATAAAAACCTTGTCGGTATGGGATTCAAGAAAAATTCATTGGATGACTCGGGAATTCCACGTTGAATTTCACTCGAAAAAACGATATCGCACTCATCGCTCCGCGATTCGTGCGATATCGTTTTTCTCGTGAAATTCAACGTGGAATTCCCTCGTCATTCAATGAATTTTTCTATAGTATTGATGTTCTTGACTGGCTAGGCTCGCATACATGTAAAGCCAGGCAAGAACATTAGTCAGTAGCTATATATTTCAATGCAGTCTATTGCATGCCCTATTGAACAGTTTTGATAGCATGTTTGAACTGTCTTTTGTTTGATCTGAATCTATGTCTGTAGTCGTAAATTATGACTTTCCAGTACACTGTTCTAAACTTGATTATAAATGACGTTGTATTTGGTTGTTTTTCATTTATTTTGTCGTAGTCGATCGATTTATATCAATCTACAAAAAATCTAGTCAATTTGTCTTTCATTTATTTTGTCGTAGTCGATCGATTTATATCAATCTACAAAAAATCTAGTCAATTTGTCTTTTCATGTCAGTTCTTGCATTTTTCAAATTCATCAATCCATTCATATGCCTGTCGTATCAAAGATATGCCTATTGTTCTGTTGAAATCTCAACCTGTTAAAAAAAAATAATCTCGCGCGCTAATCAAAGTCTTTTGTTACTTATATGGTAATGGCCTTGTTTTCAAGATTGCATACGGTATTTCTGATCCGTATATTTAAGCATTCTTCTTCATTCGTCATACCATTAAGGTTACGGTCCACGTTCGGGGTGTGCTTTCACATGCTCTCAGTTAAAAGTGTGTTTACCGCGTCATTTTACAATAATAATAGACATATATTTCATTTTAAAGCTTATATAACAGAGAATAAGACTGTGTATGTTTTGTTATATACAACAATTTTCTGTTAAGTATGCTCTTCGAAAAACCTCAAAATTAACCGCTTTCAATGCGAGTTGTTTAAAAAAGTATAAGTCAAAAAGCTCATACTGCTTTGCCGTCATTTCTTCGTTATGTCAATCAACACATATTGGTCTTCAAAACCGTGTCCAGTTTTTTTGATAAAATGCTTAGGTTTAGAGTTATGGCCCATTTTGTTATTTAACTTGAAGTTTTAACAATGAGTCGACTTTGAAACACATTTATTCAAGAACGAAGCATTTTATCGAAAAAACTGGATACGGTTTTGAACACATGTATGTGCTGATTGACATAATGCAGAAATGACGGCGAAGTAGTAGGAACTTTTGGACTTATACTTTTTTTAATGAAAGCGCTCGATTTTGAGGTTTTTCGTGGAGCATTGGTTAAAGATATTCGTTTTCTTAAAAAAACTTACATAGTCTTATTCTCTGTTATATAAGCTTTAAAATGATATATACTTTGTCTATCTTTATTGTTAAGTGACGCGCTAAACAATTTTTAACTGAGAGCACCCCGCGAACGTGGACGGTAACCTTAATCATATTGTTATTACAGAGCCTGTTGTTGGTGGCAATCCTCTCTCCGTGGTAACATCATGTCACCTAGCTCGTCAAAAAGCTCTAGGACCATCAGGCATGGCGCCACCTGGTCGATCTGTTCCAAAGTGCAACCATGATGGAAGCTACAGTAAAATACAGTGTCATCCATCAACTGGGAAATGCTGGTGTGTAGATCAAAATGGACTTTTACAACATGGCACAATCAAACGAGGACAACCAACTTGTGGCAGGCCAGGTAAGTCTGGACATTTTTGTGTATTTTTCTGGAAAAGAAACAGTGTATATTTGCTTTTGATTGTACTCATAACTTTAGAGAAAATAACTTTTATATATTCATATCTGGAAATGGTATTTCTATATTATAAGCCATACACCATTTTCTATTATGACACCATAAAAATTAAATAAATGTTATGGCATGCAATCTATTTGGAATTTCGAAAAACCTGATCATAAAAAAACACCTAACACCAGCTCACATACAAACTATAAGTGCCACGCCCACTGGTATTTCAGTACGACCAGTATAGAATTGTTCCATTTGTATTAGGCAATTATGTGAAGTCAAACCTTTTGTGTAGTGGAGGTGCTACGTGATGATTTTTTTTTCGGGATTTGCTTCTCGTCTATATCTAAAAGCACGGTAAAAACAGAAAATTCAAAACACAAACTTTAATTTAATTTGTGTCTTTGAAAGTATTGCATTTATCGGACTATCTTATATATACTTCCCTTTATACTAATCTCCTAAACAAAGTTGTTGTTCGTGTGCCCTTGAATATATAGTATAGTCATCAATATTCGTTATTGAAATGCGAAAATCACTTGTTAACATCTAGATAAATAATATAATAGTCTATAATTGGCCTTTTCCAAAACGAGTAAAGGACTGGGTGCTAGTTTCCCTAATTAATGTAATTAAGAATTGAACCTGATAGATATAAAAGGCTAGTGCAGATCAAGGTATGTAAGGTTCCTGAGATTTGGTGCTTTTGGTTGGATATTGAGTGAGTTACAGCCATTCAAAACTGCCCAAAATTACAAAGGAATGTATGGATTGATCATGCGTCCTTCCAAACCATACATTTCCTTCCAATTTTAGGCATTTTTATGAGGCTGTATCTTAGTCAGAATACAACCAAATGCAACCAATTAATTAGGAAAACTAGTACCCAGTCCTTTACTCGTTTTGGAAAAGGCCAATTCAAGCTTTATTGTGATATCACCATTGGCTGAAACAGAGAACTAACGTCAACAGAAAATTGATATGATTTTTTTTTCAGTTGCACTCACTGAATGTCAACGCGACAGAATGGAAGCCTTGGCATGGTCAGGCCCTTTCGTGGTTGGTGCATTTGTACCGCGCTGCAAGGAAGATGGTAGTTTTGAACCAGTTCAATGTCTTCAATCGCCTGGACAGTGTTGGTGCGTCGATGTCAATGGCAACGAGTTGGCTGGAACCAGAGCCTTTGGCCAGGTCACGTGCTCATCACGTGGTAAGTATTTTAATGGAAAAGTTTAAAAATTAATTACACCCTTTTCTAGAAAATTCGTCACCCGTGCAGTAAAAAGCGAACAAACGAGTATCGCAGGGGACTATGGGTAACCAATTTTTATTTTTACCTGACACTTATCAATGTGTTACATGTATTAAGAAATATCAATGGAAACAATTAAGCGAGTAAACTAGCATAGGCTGCGTCGGTGTTTAATATAAACGATAGGTAATAGAATGAAATTTGTAACACCTTAAAAAAAGTCAATATTTTTTACGGTGTTACAAATTTCATTATATTACCTATTGTATTGAGAAATCACCATTTTGACTTATTAATTAGACAACAAGACAAAACTTGCCTAATGCACATTTCGTTTCTGAACCGATCCATGATGCTTTGCGCATCTAGCTTGTAGGCTTTTCACGGGTGACAAACGTTCTCGGAAAGGGTGTATATACTACCTTCGGGAAACCATACCAAGTCAAATTAAAAATTTGTAAAGAAATTGTCCTGAACGAGTTTCAAAGTAAATTCAAAATTAACAAATGATCTTCTGAAACTTCTTCAATGTATTTCAAATTACATACGTGAAAATAATATTTTTTTCCAGTTGGAAAGACGATTTGCCAAAAAGAAAAAGAAGAAGTTCTAGAAGCTGGTGCCGTTGTCCAACGAACTTGTGACAGCACTGGACGATTTGGCCGAGTACAGTGTAATAGTCCAACTAACCCTGAATACTGCTGGTGTGTCGATCGTTACGGAAAGGAAGTACCACGAAGCAGAATACGAGGACCAAAGAAGCCACGCTGTGATTCACAAAGTAAGATTTCCATACGCAGTCATTTCTCTGAATATCAGTTATCAATATATTTGCTCCATAGCGCTTAGAACAGATTTGTATTTGCGCTTTATAAATAATAATAATAATAATTATTATTATTATTATTATATCCCTGTTGGTGGTGGAAATTATATATTCAATAATCAAATTTTATCTTCAACTCTTATTTTTAGCTGGTTTATCTAAATGCCAGCTTGATCGACAAAAGCTTCTTGGATGGTCTGGTGTAGCACCTCCTGGTAGCGTCGTCCCGCAATGTGAAGCTGATGGATGTTATTCTAGTGTGCAGTGTTTGAACGGCTATTGCTGGTGTGTGGATAGTAGTGGATATGAAATACATAATACCAGAATTAAGGGAAGACCAGTTTGTGGAAAAACATGTGAGTATCACTCAGAAAATTATTTTCATGGAAAACGTGCATCTAATTACATTTTTGACATTCTACAGTAATGCTTTCACCTTGTCAAATCGAGAGACAGCGAGCCCAAGGGTGGTCTGGTATCAGCAATGGAATGTTTGTACCCAAGTGCCGACCTGATGGTTACTATGACAACATCCAGTGTCATGGCAATGAGTGTTGGTGCTCTGACATGTCTGGTTATGAGCTTCCACTACCACGTGTTGCTAGAAATGTTAAACCAGATTGTTCTAAACTACCAAGTAAGTTTTTACAGTGCGACTACTGAAACCGGGGCCACACAATCAAATTTCACAAAAAAAATTTGAGATCAAATTCTTGTAGAAGGTTCTCACAGGCTAAGATGTTTCTTATTCAATCATGATCTATTCCGTTCACATATAATAATTTTTTTTAGCATTTTAAGCAACAAAATCAAACATTTGTAGAGATTTTTCATATTCTCGATCGTGATTGGATAACTAAGTGGTGGTGGCCCCGATTTCAGTAGTCGCACTGTAACGCGACGTCCACAATTTAATATTGACACGATTATTTCAAAATATTCCCAAGTCAAAAGCTAAAACGTTATAAACATTATAATTCATTCTTCAGGCAACTATACGAAGTGCATCAAACAACGACAACGTATCCTTGGTATCAACGGGTTCCCTGTGCCTCCTGGTGTATTTGTACCCGTATGTAGAAAAGATGGTACTTTCCTGGCCACCCAGTGCAGCATGTCAACCGGGTACTGCTGGTGTGTGGATGCTAATGGAAACCCCGTATATGGAACACAAGTTAGAGATCAACAACCAATGTGCAAAGGCAAAGGTAAGTTGATTTCATATCGATTAAATTCAACATTGTGGTATTTTATCTATCATTTTAAAGTTCACAACTTAATCTTTCATAATGGCGCCTTGACGACATACCATTCAATGAAAATATTTTCCGTTTATCAAAATGATTTTCCGTTTATCAAAATGATTTTCTATTGAAATATATTTTCAACCAATGTGCAAAGGTTAAGGTTCGTTCACTTCATATCGATTTAATTAAGTCATTGTGGTATCAATGATCATTTTAAAGTTCTTAACTTAATCTTTCATAATTGCGCCTCGTCGACATACGATTCAATGAAAAGATTTTCAAAATAAATTTCTATTGATTTACATTCTTTCACGTTCCAACTATCAGCCAAAGTTGTCTCTATTATATCTATACTACCAGAATCATAACTCCAATTAAAATTATGAGTTCTATGTCTTCACCACTCAAACCGGTTCTCCGTCAGTTTTCCTTTAAAATCCCCATGAAATGCAATATATTTTAACTGAAATAATGCGTTCTTACTTCTTCATTTTCTATAGACGGACCCACAAAATGCCAAAAAGAGCACCAACTAGCACAAGGACCACCGGGGTCTCTACCAATCCCCGGTACGTTTATCCCGGAGTGTGATAAGGACGGTTCGTACAAGGGGAAACAGTGTCATACCTCCGTAGGAGAATGCTGGTGTGTTGATAAGTTTGGCACTGAAGAAGCTGGCACGCGTATTCGTGGGAAGAAACTATGGTGTGATCCACCTGGTATGTGTATATTATTATTATTATTATTTCAATCGAAAATGGTATATAGTTCCCCAGCGCTAAAACTGACCTTATATGTATGGTCTTGAAAATGTATATTGTCCACATTTTGCGACTCACTGCAAATATATTATATAGAAAATATGCACGCCTTTAGGCTCATACATGTGATTAGAAAAACGTGAAACGCCTTTTTTCAATTGCTAAAACATGCAGCGATTTGCGTTACGAGTTTACAAATACAAATCAACAACAAAAACAACAGTAATAACGACCAAGCAGAGAACAGAGATCAATAAATCTGCTGTTGCTCTAAGTACAAGTACAAGTATAAGATCTATAGACATTTCCATGGTTTGCACTTTAAGGCAAAATAGATCTACTTACATTCTTTTGTTTGTTTTAAGCTGGTCTAAGCCGTTGTCTAAAGGAGCGTAGAAGAGCACTAGGCTACACTGGTAAAGTCATCAATAACCGGTTCATTCCGAGCTGTAAACCTGATGGCTCGTACAAAGAGGTCCAGTGCAGTAAGATGAACTATTGTTGGTGTGTCAACAAAGAAGGCGTTGAGGCACTGGGTACGAGAACAAAGGGACGCCCGCGATGTTTCTCGCCATCAGGTAACCCGTTAATTTTAAGGCCCTTTTAGGGCATGCATGAATGTCATTGGTGTTCTAGTCAAATTTATGGCATTTGTTTACTTTCATCCCCACCATGTCCCTCTGCCTGCCTGCCTGCCTGCCTGCCTGCCTGCCTGCCTGCCTGCCTGCCTGCCTTCTTCTTCTTCTTCTTCTTCTTCTTCTCCTTCTTGTTATTCTTGTTCTTCTTATTCTTGTTCTTTTTCTTCTTCTCCTCTTCCTCCTCCTTCTTCTTCTTCTTCTTCTTCTTTTTCCCACTAGAAGGGCCCACCTAGAGAGCTCCTTCTAACGGAATATTCTTTTTTTAAAGCCATCCTAACACCACCCTCACCCCACCCTCGATCTCACCCTTCAATGTTAGATTACTGAATATCGTATTCTCTTTTATAAAAGCCGTCCTAACTCCCTGCCAGAAAGAGCAACGTGCAGCATTAGGATTTGATGGAACCCCTATTGTTGGTGCCTATATTCCTGAATGTGACAACAATGGTAACTACGAATCTATCCAATGCCATAAAGAGACTGGGTACTGCTGGTGCGTAGATCAGCATGGTAAAGAGATCGATGACAGTCGTATTCCTGGAAGACCTAAAGACTGCGACACACAACGAAGTAAGACATTTAATCGTCTTGTATTGAGATTTTTTTGCTTGCGATGTATGCTGAAATGCAGCTTGTTTTCAAATTCTCATTGAGCTTGGAAATTACCTTTTTTGGCACGGATGTTTTGGTTGAACCTTTTCTTCATGAGGTGCCATATCATGCACATAGAAAGTTGTTTTACTCATTACAACTTGTATTACATGTAAACTAAGCTTGTCTTTGTCACTAAATAATAATAATAGTCACTAAAGAGGGTCCTGAAGGGGTAAAATGGGAGCTGGAATTTGTCTTATTTTGACTGGGAAAATGGGATCGGATGCACTGGGACTCACTGGGACTGGGATTTAGAAATAAAAGAACAATAGAAACTGGGAATGGGATTGAAAACTTAATTAATTAAAACTAATTGGATTATGTGATTTTTGACTGGGATTTGGTCCAAATATAAACTGGGAAATGGGATTCGGACCCTCCCTTCAGGACCCTCACTAAATAAGAGCATTACACAAAAGCAATTTAATTTGATTTCATGGATAAAGTATTTTTGCTCTTATAATAATGATAATGGTTTTTTTCTACTTTGCCTCAATCCATAGTATCACCAGTCACTCAATGTGAACAAGAACGTCGACGAGCGATGGCTGAAAGTGCATTCTTTGTGCCTAAATGCGAAGACGATGGTGGTTACTCACTCCAACAGTGTACGCCTAAATATGGCGTTTGTTGGTGTGTTGATAGTAGTGGGAATGTATTAGCTGGAACTAAAAAGAAAGGAAACGTATCATGTCCACCCAAAGGTAAGTCTTTCCCATCACTACCAGACTTTTTACCCACACCCTAAACAAGTAAAGAAAAAAGTAACAAGTGGATTAGGTATCAAGATTCTGATGGAAATAGAGGTGTTGTGAAGCCCCCGCGGCGTTCAGAAAGATTGAAAGCGATTGCAAACTCCTTGCCTGGATGGCAGAACTTTTGAATATCAATAATTAGATGAAAAGTATACAGCGAAACCCCTCCATACCGGACAGTGATGGGACCAAGAAAATATCCGGTTTAGTGGGGCTCTGGTTAATACAGTTTCTATTTGCAAATTTTTGAAAAACATTTGAAGGGGTTTCACTAACCTGGTTACCAGAGGCTTGACTAGCTTTCACCCTTTGAGCCGCGAAGCGGCGAGCGATCTGCGAAACAGCGAGATTAGTCAAGCCTCTCGTGACCAGGGTAGGATTTCACTGTGCCTTTATTTAAAAATATTAACTTGCCATATTCACTTACAATAAATCAATCTTTGATATCCTTATGATATATCTGGCCATCGTGTTGTGTTCACTTCATGGCAATCCCCGGAGTAGATATATATAATAATTGTCTTCTGCAAACATCAATGAGAGATTCTTTCAATAAACCAAATCTATTCTGCACAGTGTCCTTGCACGTGATTACTTCTGCCATAAAATTTACCAACCAACCAACCAACCAACCAACCAACCAATTACCAATATCAATCAATCTATCAATCATTTTATATTCATTGTCGTTTAAATTCGTCATGGATAATTTCCTTACAGATCCGACAACTACAGTATGCTTGCAACGAAGAAACATCGCCTTACAGCACGTAAGTGCTGAACGTAGCGGACGTTACGTACCAACATGTGACGAACAAGGCGGCTACGTCAGAGTACAGTGTCAATCGAGCACAGGCTTTTGCTGGTGTGTGAGCCGTTATGGTAGAGAATGGCCTGGAACTAGACAACGTGGTGGAAGACCTGCTTGTGATAACACTGGTAAGAAGTTATCCTAAGAGGTTTTGATTGCACCATCACTGATTATTTTTGGCATTGCTCAGGCATCATTGTCATCGGTCGTTAACGTTATTGCTTCTTTGAATATGATTACATTAGGGTGGTCAGTCATTATTGTATTTATTCCGGCATTATCTTTATTACAAATATAATCATTACCATGTACCATCATTAATTTCTATCACTATCATTTTTATCAGTATCACCTCTGTTTCCGCCATCGTCCTCACCATTATTATACAAACCTTATCATCACCATCATGATTATATCTTCAACATTACCATAATCATCATCAACTTTATTGTCACCGTTTTCATACGACCTGGCATGATCATCATTACTACAATCATTATTATCATCATCACCAACTTGCATTATTTTCAGTATCCGGCATCGTCACAATCTGAACCATCGTGAACATTATGCATTACCATAATCATCATCAACTTCATTGTCACCGTTTTCATATGGCCAGGATAATCATTACTACAATCATTATTATCATCATCATCATCATCATCATCATCATCATCATCATCATCATCATCATCATCATCATCATCACCAACTTCAGCATTATTATCACTACAAGTATCATCATCACAATCTGAACCATCGTGAACATTATGCATTACCATAATCGTCATCAACTTCATCGTCACCGTTTCCATACGACCATGATCATCATTATACTACAATCATTATTATCATCATCATCATCATCATCATCATCGCCAACTTGCATTATTATCACTACAAGTATCATCGTCACAATCTGTACCATCGTGAACATCATGCATTACCATAATCGTCATTATCTTCATCATCACTACCAGTATCATCAACACAATCATCACCGTCGTGATCATTCAGGATTCTCATCACCCATATTATCACTGAACCAAAACTTTTTCTTTTGTTCGCCTACAGCTGGGCTTACTCCATGCCAAAAACAGCGTTACAATTCCTATGTGGAAAACAACAATCAGTCGCCATTCAACTATGTACCAACATGTGACCATGATGGTGAATACGATATTGTTCAGTGTCTGTCTGGCTCTTGCTGGTGCGTTGACAAACAGAACAAAGAAATCCGAGGTACTAGAGTTAGAGGAGACAGACCAATCTGTCGTAAAACAGGTAGGACGTAATTCAATAATAATATAGATAGATAATAATAATAATAATAATAATAATAGCAATAACAATAATAATATTCAATATTTCCTTGTACGTGGGAATCATTATTAATCAGGAGTAGTGTATTTCGCCTCGTTCTATATATAAGTTTATTTATTATTATTATTATTATTATTATTATTATTATTATTATTATTATTATTATTATTATTATATTATTATTATTATTATTATTATTATTATTATTATTATTATTATTATTATTATTATTATTGTAGGACATAGAGCGTGTGATGTACAAAGCGCGCGATGTAAATTGCTCGCGCTGTTTGTTTAATTTCCTTGACGTTTGTAAAAATATAAGCTAGGAATAAAATTACATTTAATTTAACGTGGAAGAAACGACTCCTGATTAACAACAACAATAATAATAATAATAATAATAATAATAATAATAATAATAATAATAATGATGATGATGATGATGATGATGATGATGATAATAATAAAAAATTACATTAGTATCAATACACAAGTGATTCACACTATTTTAACTTTTTCAAATTATCACTTTTGTATTCATACTAAAACAATTATCTACCACAGGCTCAGTGAATATGGTGAATAATAACCTTGGCTCCGTCAATTATTGTTAAATAATAATAATTAAAATAATAATAATAATAATAATAATAATAATAATAATAATAATAATAATAATAATAATAATAATAATTAAAATAATAATAATAATAATAATAATTATAATAATAATAATGATGATGATGTTGATGATGATGATGATGATGATGATGATGATGATGATGATGATGATGATGATGATGATGATGATGATGATAATAACAATAATAATACTTTCATAAAATATCTCTGTAGCAACTACGTTTGAAACGTTTTGATATATGTCGAACGTTTGGACGAATAGTCCATATCTAGTTCAGGGCTAGGATCCAATAGCTGTTATTTTAGTTAAATGTTTTTATACAATGGATTGAAATCACAGCTCTTGGGCAAACAAAGCCTCAGCTTGAATTATAGCTATACATGTATAACAAACAAGCCTATAAAACCATAGGCAGCCCATGCAACTACTCCTTTCGAGGATTTTTTATTTTTCAATAGAGATTCAATGGAAAAAAATGCGCGCGACGACTATTTTGGTTTCTTCGTTTGGCGTGCGCTTGTAGTCTTTGGGTTTCCATCCCGCGGGATTGACCACAGGAACCCCATCATCTACAAGCGCACCACAGGAAACCCAAAGACTACAAGCGCGCGCCAAACGAAGAAACCAAAATAGTCGCGCGCATTTTTTTTTATTGATCTTTATTGAAAAATAAAAAATCCTCGAAAGGAGTAGTTGGGCTGCCTATGATAAAACGAGCCAACTAATATGCTTTTTGCAACAAGTGCCCCTTCCGTGTCATTGATAAAAAGGCGAAATCTGATCTCATAAAATGTAACAGGAAATTGGGAAATTGCATTAAATTTAAAATTCAATATTTTATAAGGATTTACATGGAAAATCTGCTCTGGATGTCAAGCTTTGCATAATTTTCATACAAATCCTTATAAAGTAGTTAATTTTATATTTAATGCCATTTCTCCTATACCATGGATAATAATTTTATTATCCATGCCTATACTCAACATTATGAGAAAAAACTTTGTCTCCTTTCTAATATTGAGTTACTGTTTTCGCGTTTCTATTGTTTATTTTAACACAGATGCTCCATTTAAAGGGTCATGTGACACGGAAGGGTCACGTGTTCTAAAAGGCCTATTATACATATCATACATATTATATCGTTTTTTATATATTGTAATTTTTCTATACATTTTTATTATTATGTATATTGTGAAGCGTTATAGAATAATCATTATATAACGCTATATAAATTCAATAAATTATTATTATTATTATTATTATATTTTCAATGTACGTTCGGTCGTTGGCTGCTTTGATCCTTTTCCTTATAGACACACCAACGCAATTTACTTGTTAACTTCTTCTTTTCAATTGTTTATTTTTTCGTCTAATTTGTAGGTTATAACACCGAATGCCAGAGGGAACGTCACCGCGCCCTCGGTTGGACTGGTCTCAAAGTCAGTGGTCTTTGGATTCCAGAATGTTCTCCTGATGGTTACTATGAAAGTATTCAGTGTCATTCATCCGGATACTGCTGGTGTGTGGATCGTAATGGTCACGAGAAACACGGTACTAGGACCAGGGGAAAGAGAAACTGTGACAATATCACTGGTGAGCTAGCTGCTACGTCATCATTATCACCATCGCGTATCATCATCATAACCATCCGTCCTTGTTCCCAGAGCTTTTCCCTTCGATTCTGTGTTGGTCAGTCACAAGGGAAACGCCCTGGGAATGAGGTCGTATCAGAAATACCGTATGCAATCTTGAAAACAATGCCATTATCATATATGATATTGTAGGTGAGAAGTAACAAAAGACTTTTTGAGAGAGAGATTTTTTTTCACATATGGTCATGATCATCATTAGCAACCAAATAACTATATATAATATCAACACATCGATCATCATTAAAATTATGTCACCTTCATTATCATCATTGTTATAATCATCTTGACCATCGAACATCTACCACCATCATCATTATATCATCATCATCATCATCATCATCATCAGCAGCAGCAGCAGCAGCAGCAGCAGCAGCAGCAGTACGTAGTTAACAGGAGCAAAATCTGGATCATGCTCCATCAGTAACTTTGATAATAATCATCATCATCACTACTACCACCATCACCACCACCACAATCCACCACCACAATCCACCACCACCATCATCCACCACCACCATCCACCACCACCATCCACCACCACCACCACCACCATCAACCACCATCACCATCAACCACCATCACCATCTACCACCTTCACCATCCACCACCATCATCATTACAATACTAAAACCAATATCTGTTTCCATAGGTGGAATATCTAAATGTCTTCAAGTTCAAAACTATGCTCTGTCTTGGTATGTATTTGGTCGAATGGGCAATACGTTCACTCCACGATGTAAATCTGACGGTAGTTTTGAGCAAACCCAGTGTAACCCTTCCACTGGTTATTGTTGGTGTGTTGATGCTCACGGCAATGAACTATGGGGAACAAGTATACCGCCGGGACGAGGAAATACCAATTGCAGTATAGCAGGTATAATATCAGCAGTTTATAAATAGCATTTTTCACGGTTACTAAAAATAGATATTGCAAATTAAAGCCTTGTGGGATGGAAATTTGTAAAAAAAGGCTTCGATTACAACGAAAAAAAGATCAATATCAGTCGAAAAACCATAGTTGCATCATCGTGACGTCATCTGTGGAAAGCGCTATTTAAACCGTGTACAAATTAGTGTTAGCGAAATAGAAAAATTAATTGGTTATAAAAAGTGTATGAGGTTTGCTCGTCGGGAATTCAAAAATACCTCAAGAGCCGCGTTTACACTAGCAAATTAAATTTTTAGCGCGACAAGAGCGGCGATTTCAATGGCTATTATATCGCAGCTTTGTCGCCGCATTTACGAATACGCTCGAATTTAGGAGACAGAAAATCGCAGCAAGTTGCACCAAATTATGAACATTTTCAAAGTTGCGTTGACAAATCTGCGATAAAATCGCCATTGACAAAATTGCTAGTGCAAACAGGCATTAAAAGATACCGCGAGGTAAAAATTGTGATATCCACCAATTTGTTTTGTTTTAATTACCTCAGAACAGAATCTAAGAACAACAACAAAACATGAGAAAAAATATATATATTCGCGGATATGCGCGCGTTTTAGCTTTCCCGCCATTCTATAGCAGGGTTCTCTAAACCAATCAGATTGCGAGATTTTAGTCAAACTAGATTCAAGACATCACATGCAGTAGCTTGGAGCATGTAAATTGCACTATTTCTTTGTAACCTATTTGGCCATTCATTCTTTAAATGGTTTGTAAAAGAGGTGGATTACAATGTACGTTATTTAGTCGATAATAGTTATCAATATTGTGCAGAATGTTTAACTTATTTGTGTTAGCAGATTTTGTCACCGTCGTCGAAATACAACATTCGACTTCATTGTTGATTACCTTTGAGAAATTTTCTTGAATTTAAGCTCAACTTTAACTTTAATAATTTACTGATAGTTTGTTAAAAGAATTTTTCACTTCAAGGAACGAAGACTGTTTGTCTAAAAGAAAGGGTTATGAATTTTGAGTCGTTTTTAAATCTAAACTTCCATTACGTTGTATTAAACCGCCTTCACAATCGATCGTCCCCAATGAAGATTACTAATAAGTTAGATTGTAGATAACTTGACTTATATTCTATTATAGGAACAACAACTACTTGCCAAAAAGAGAGCGAGGAAGGCAGCTCAAGTCGTCGTTTCGTTCCTTTATGTGGTCCTTATGGCGGTTATAGGAAAACTCAATGTAATAAGCAAGGCTTCTGTTGGTGTGTCGATAGTTTGGGTTACGAACTACCCAGAACGAAAGTACAGGGAGTAGCAAGATGTGGTCTTTATAATGGTTAGTTTGAAAAAACTGTTTGCGGTCGATTTTTGTTTGTGCTTTATATTTTCAAGACATTATATCATGAAATTTGATTCATATTGTCAAAATATTTCAAATTTTAATAGATTTAAGTTTAATTACCTTGTTACAAAAAAAAAAACTTCCTCTATTCTATTCTATTTTACCTTTTTGTTGGCGCATATTTTCTATTTGACTAATAATTTTATTTATATGATACAACTGTTAGAATAACGCACTTCATAATTACAGGGAATTGAAGGACATTGATCAACATTTAAAAGGTGTTTAAACTGCTGTCAATCAAAATATCAGCAGTACAAATAATTTTTTGATTGACGACAGCATAAATTTGCCTTTTTATGTTGGCATTTCCATGTGCAGGTGCTTGCGTAATTGACCAAATTGGCAAACATGCTGCTATATATATATACATGTACGTTTCCATCCAATTCAAAACCTCTGGAAATAAAAACATTCCAAACATTCCATGTGACAATGGAATACATATAAAGACAAAGAATCTTATTCCCAAAAGATTAGAATTGCATGGTTCACAACGTACATAGCAACGCCATTATGAAAGGTGCTGTAACATAATTATGAATTTCTCATCAATCAGCTGGACTTACCAAATGTCAGAGAGGGCGACACCATGCACTATCCTGGACAGGGAAAGCACCACCTGGGCGTGTTGTTCCAAGGTGTGACGAGAATGGACAGTACCTACCAGTACAGTGTGAATCATACTCAGGATATTGTTGGTGTGTTGATAGTGATGGGAATGAAATACCAAGAACACAGGTTAAAGGACTACAAGAATCACAGTATCATTCACACTGTAAACACCCAGGTATATAATTCAGATACATTAAACACCCGCAAGTAAGAACCTACATTTTTTGGAGTTAGCCTTAACAGGTTCTTGTTTAAAATGGTAGTTTAAATGGTAGGTTCTTGAATATAGGGGGTATAAATGAAAAATTTGAGGCTAACAGGTTCTAACTTGCGGGTGTTTACTGTAATATCTATCTATTATTAGACAATGCAAAGTCACACTGCCATGGTATTATAGACTCAGAAGAGAAAATTTAAAGAAAATATTTAGGGAGAGGGCTTCCATTTATTAGTGTATGGGAAGGTCAGCAATATTGAGGGGTAGTGCATTATTTTCAGAAGCTATAAAGGGAGGTTGGTAGTAAATGTATGCAGCTTTCGTAATTAACTGGGGTCGGTTGTACGAAGGGTGGATAAAGTTATACGCGGATAAAAGTTATCCACTTATTGTAGATTTTATCCGCTGGACTATTTGCTAACCAGGAGAGGGGGGGGGGGGGGGGGGGGGGGGGCTTGGGTAATATTTGGAAAAGACAACATGTAATTTTGCTGACCCCCATCCCTTATAAATGAAAGCTCCCTCACAAGAGTAAGAGTGCAAGAGGCTCAACCAACTAATAATATTATGTAGTGTTGGTAGTTCCTTCAACTAGAAGCTGATTGCTCTGACGGTGTGCTGCTTTTATCCCTCTCTCCATAAATGCTCTTTTTAACAGGTATTAAGCTACTCAAAAGTACACAGATTTGAAAAAAAAATATATAAAAAAAAATAAAATGTAGGACTCGGGACCTCTTACCTCGAAAGCTGCGCACTTGCCAACTAAGCTACACCCCTTGTTCCTTAACTATATATTTGCTCTTGGACTTTTCACAGGCAAGCTAACTGAATGTCAGAAAGAGCGCTATCATTCACTACCATGGTCAGGTCATTTTGTACCACGATGTGACAAAGATGGTAAGTATCTATCAAGACAGTGTCATGATGGCCAGTGTTGGTGTGTGACAAGCCGTGGACATGAAATACATGGTACAAGAGCTAATGGACAAGCTGACTGCAACAAACAGCCCAAACCAGGTGGGTTAAAGTTATTTTGAACAGTGCATGTCACATTTAAATCTGTACTTTCCCATTCAAATATGTACTTTTCAAATTTGGCAAATTTACCTGGGATAATCACATGCCTCAACACATCCTTTAATTCTGAACTATTTTCCTTTGTGGGATATTCCCGGAAAACTTCTATTACCTAAAGCTTAATAATATTATATTAATGTTTCAAGGTTATTTAACAAAATGCAAAAGGAAACACAAAAACTCCATGAGACAGCCAATAGAACCAGGTATTGATAAATTTGTACCAAAATGTGATGACCATGGTGGCTACCAGAAAATCCAATGTCACTCTGGTACTCCATACTGCTGGTGTGTAGATAAATATGGAAAGGACATCCCAAATACACAGTCAAGTAGCAAACCAAACTGTGGGTACAGTGGTAAGAATATTGGGAAACCTGAAATGAATTAGTGCATTTATAATATACTGTACAAAATTACTTGATTCTGATTGGACGAGAGGAGTACAATTAAATCACAAATTGTACTCTGCAGAGTACCAATTAGTTTTTCAGTATATTATAAATAAAAAATCGCACGATCTTTTCATACAATTCGTAATTAAAAGATACTCGTGATGTTTTAAAAGTTATCAAATTGGACTCGCCTAAAGGCTCGTCCAATTTTGAAAACTTTTAAAACATCAATCGTACCTATTAATTTACGAATTGTACTCAAGATCGTGTGATTTCCTATACAAAGTCAAGTTCACACTAGTGACATAAACATAAGCAACATACACAGACTTAGTGAAGCATTTCTCAACTAGGTGTGAGGAAAGACAAGTGTGGTAAATGAGCAAAGCCCAACTAAGTCTGCATATGTCGCTTATGCTTATGTGGCTAATGTGAACCAGGCTTAGATTGGGAATAACATGAAAGATTAGATAGTCTGTAAATTAATGAACTTATAACATACTGTACAAAATTACTTGATTCTGATTGGATATAAGGAGTACAATTAAATCATTAATCATACTCTGCAGAGTACCAATTAGTTTTTTCAATATAATTATTATAAATAAAAAATCACACAATCTTCTCATACAATTCCTAATGAACAGATGTACTCGTGATGTTTTGGAAGTTATCAAATTGGACTCACCTAAAAGGCTTGTCCAATTTTGAAAACTTTCAAAACATCACTTGTTCCTATTAATTACATATTGAATTCATGATCATGCGATTTCCTATACAAAATGAATACATAATATAATATTATTTATTCATACATTTATTTAAGAAAGGTTGTTGTATTTAACAGCAAACTGAGATTATATAACAATCTGTCTATAAAATACTACATTTGTAATTAAAGACTTTTGTGTGCATCCTACTACGCCCAACAAAGCGCAGTGAGTAACGCCTGGGTGATTTTATTTCCAAATATGAGTTTAAAAAAAAAACATTTCTCTTATTATGACCTTTATTTTTACTAATTTTCTTTCTTGATTTTGCCTCCAAGTCATTCCGTCACACTGCTTGCGAAAAAATGCCGAAATTGCCGACTTTGAGGCCATTTTGCTTGAAAACAATGACGGCGACCCCCAATTTTTTTAGCTTATTTGATGTGTCTAATTTAGTTTTTTATCAACTGGCAAAGTCTCAGGAAATTAACATTTACTTTGCATTTTCCCCGCGAACGCCCTAATACATGTCATTTTTTTGTAGCTGGATTGGTTCTTTGTCAAAAGGAGCGTCAGATAGCTCTGGGCTGGACTGGTATAGCTAAAGTAGGACAGTTTGTTCCCAAGTGTAAACCAGATGGTGATTATGACCTGGTACAGTGTCATGGATCAACAGGCTTTTGTTGGTGTGTCAACAAGCAAGGCCAGGAATTACCAGGAACAAGGACCAGAGGAAGACCAGTTTGTGGATTTTTAGGTGAGAGAAACATTAATTTTTTGAACAGTCATCATTGTCAATATCACAGTCATCATCAACACCACAGTCATCATCATCAACACCACAGTCATCATTATCAACACCACAGTCATCATCAACACTACACTGTCAGGTATCTTTATCAACAACACAGTTATCATTATCAACACCACAGTCATCATCAACACCACAGTCATCATCATCAACACCACAGTCATCATCATCAACACCACAGTCATCATCATCAATACCACAGTCATCATCATCAACACCACAGTCATCATCATCAACAACACAGTCATCATCATCATCAACACCACAGTCATCATCATCAATACCAGTCATCATCATCAACACCACAGTCATCATCATCAACAACACAGTCATCATCATCATCAACACCACAGTCATCATCATCAATACCACAGTCATCATCATCAATACCACAGTCATCATCATCAATACCACAGTCATCATCATCATCAACACTACAGTTATCATCATCAACACCACAGTCATCATCAACACCACAGTCATCATCATCACCACCACAGTCATCTTCATCATCAACACCACAGTCATCATCATCAACACCACAGTCATCATCATCATCAACACTACAGTTATCATCATCGACACTACAGTCATCATCATCAACACCACAGTCATCATCATCATCAACACCACAGTCATCATCATCAACACCACAGTCATCATCATCAACACCACAGTCATCATCATCAACAACACAGTCATCATCATCATCAACACCACAGTCATCATCATCAATACCACAGTCATCATCATCAACACCACAGTCATCATCATCAACAACACAGTCATCATCATCATCAACACCACAGTCATCATCATCAATACCACAGTCATCATCATCAATACCACAGTCATCATCATCAATACCACAGTCATCATCATCATCAACACTACAGTTATCATCATCAACACCACAGTCATCATCAACACCACAGTCATCATCATCACCACCACAGTCATCATCATCATCAACACCACAGTCATCATCATCAACACCACAGTCATCATCATCATCAACACTACAGTTATCATCATCGACACTACAGTCATCATCATCAACACCACAGTCATCATCATCATCAACACCACAGTCATCATCATCAACACCACAGTCATCATCATCAATACCACAGTCATCATCATCAACACCACAGTCATCATCATCATCAACACTACAGTTATCATCATCAACACCACAGTCATCATCAACACCACAGTCATCATCATCATCAACACCACAGTCATCATCATCAACACCACAGTCATCATCATCATCAACACTACAGTTATCATCATCGACACTACAGTCATCATCATCAACACCACAGTCATCATCATCATCAACACCACAGTCATCATCATCAACACCACAGTCATCATCATCAACACCACAGGTATCATCATCAACACTACAGTCATCATCATCAACACCACAGTCATCATCATCATCATCAACACTACAGTTATCATCATCGACACTACAGTCATCATCATCAACACCACAGTCATCATCATCATCATCAACACTACAGGTATCATCATCGACACTACAGTCATCATCATCAACACCACAGTCATCATCATCAACACCACAGTCATCATCATCAACACCACAGGAAAAGCACCCTTTGAAGATTATTTACCAATCTTTTCTTATTATACAGCTTCTCTAAGCAAGTGTCAACAAGAGCGTCAACGGGTCCTTGGTACATTGGGAGTGGCATCACCAGGTCGTTTTATACCAGTCTGTACACCCAAAGGGGAGTATGAGAAAGTACAATGCCATTCATCGACTGGATTCTGCTGGTGTGTTGACCAATATGGCCGTGAGAGACCATTGAGTAGAGCCAAGGGACGTGTTGTATGTGATGCTTTAGGTAGGTGTCAGAAATTTACACCTATTTCAATTAATTTGATTGTCTTGTAACGGTTGATATGATATGGTTGAATAAATGCTTCTACAACAGAGGTGCATGATGGTCTAGTGGTCAGTGGATCGGATTCTGGGCCTACTGGTCTGGGTTTGATTTCCGACACGGGCGATTGCATTGTGTCCTTGGGCAAGATACTTCACTCTCTATGTGCCTTGTCTTCTCGGTCAAGGACGTAAAGCCAGAGGTCCTATATAAGGTGGCTGTTAAAGATCCTGTTGTGCTATTCGCAAAGAGTAGGGGATTGTCTCCCAGTACAACAGTCAGGCCTAAGAGGCATTCACTAACAACACTCATGATTGTAAACTGCTGGTTTTCAGCAGTCCGATAAGTCCTCCATATACGCATTTAGTAGATTGTAAAGCGCTATGAGTTATTCGAGAGTTTTAGCGCTAAATAAATTAGGCATATTATGTATTATTTCCCTTCTTCTTTTCAGTTTTTGTTGTTTATCTTGATCATGAGTTGATTACTAGACAAAAATATTTAAACATTTTAACTTGTTTCTTAATTTCAGTTTCAGGTTCTGACTGTGTGTCTGAACGAGAACGTTTGGTAGCTTCATCTATCAAGGACTATCCTATACCAACATGTGACAAAGCTGGTAATTATCAACGTAAACAGTGTGACTTTTCTTTTGGAACAAGATGCTGGTGTGTTGATAAACTTGGCAACGAAATCAAGGAAACATCAGCAAATCATAACAACATTACATGCACTGATAAAGGTGAAAAAAATACCCCAAGATTTACAGAATCCAATATTTGTTTGCACGCAGGCATTTAGTTAAAAATTGTAGATTACGTTTCTTCTGCGTTATGATTTATTATGAATTAATACCAAGCTTTCGGCCATCTTGGCCATCATCAGGGTGGTAGTACACGTTATATGTTTGAATTAACGTACGTAGTTAACAATAAGTTAACAATAAGAGAAAATACAACAGTGCGAGGTAGTAATTTATAGATGTTGTTGATATGTGTAACCATGGATACAGTTTAATCAAAAGTAACACCAATGTTACATGCTTTAGATGATGTAGTGATGATGTCAGAGCCAAAATGTAGAACAGGAAGAGACTTTTGAGGATTGAGCTTAGAGGAGAGGATTAGAACTCAGTCTTTAGGCAGTTTGATGTGTAATATATATATATCTTATTAGACAGTTTGATGTGTAATATGGCTGGATATTTTACGAGCCTCCGGTAAAATATCCAGCCATATTACACATCAAACTGTGTAATAAGTTATTTATTATTCAATCAAAAGGTTTTTGTTCTTTTATAAAGCAAAATATTGTTTTACTTGAAGGCTTAGATAGACGAGTAAAAATATCGCTGGATATTTTTACTTGATCCAGTCCTACTCCTGCGATATTTTTACTTGTATATGACTAGTTGGATAATATGGCTGGATATTTTACTTTTTTACTGACTGTATGTATTTTGACTTGTCTATAAAAGACAGCATCTCACTCTTAAAACATCCAGCCATATATTGCACATCAAACTTTCTAATAATAAAGATATAAATTTATATTCTTTATTCCAATTTATAGAAATCAAAGGCAAACAAACAAAGTGCCAGTTTGAACGTAAGAATGTGCTCAACTTCAAGTTGAGTTCATCAGTTACACGATTCATCCCTCAATGTCATGAAGATGGTAGTTACAGAAGTGTACAATGCTCAATGAATACAGCGGAATGCTGGTGCGTCTTCAATAGTGGCCTGACTATACCTAAAACAAAAACCGTTGGAAAACCTGATTGTGGCAGAGAAGGTGAGTTTATAGTGATATATATCATATTCTTATCAAAACATACACTGAGGTAGAGAGAGACGTGGTGGCCTATTGGTCAGCCTGTCGGACTCCGGGCCTAATTGTCTGGGTTCCATTCCTGGCCCGGGCGATTACGTTGTGGGCAAGATACTTTACTCTCTCAGTGCCTTGTCTTCTCTGATAAGGACGTAAAGCCAGAGGTCACGTCTGCCTTCACTCTGACTATGTTATAAGGTGGACATAAAAGAACCACCGAGGACGTAAACAAATCTGTGGCCGTGACCACCCTCAGTGACTGACTCACTCTCATACAAGCGCATTTGAATATGTACATAGATATTTGCGCTATATAAGTATTAAATTTAATTTTTAATAGTGTTGATAATGATTATGGTAAAAAATATTGCCATTGCATGATAGTGATGACAAAGATTTATGATGATCATGATTATGATCATAGAAATATTGATGGGGATGATGCTGATGATGATGATAGACAGTTTATAGCGATGGTGATTATGATGACATGATGGTAAATAAAATGATGATGACAATGATAATGCAATCGTGATGTGATAGTGATGAATGTTGTCTTTAAATAATTGAAAAGAGTATTTTTCTCCATTTGCTTTTATCTAGTAGAAATAATCATAATCTAATTAAACACTGTGTTTGTATTCCAGCGGGATTAACATTCTGTCGTAAGGAAAACATCATGGCACGTGATATCCGTGGTGTTCCTCTTCCTGGTCGTTATCTGGCTGCCTGTGATGGTGATGGTAATTACAAGAAAGTCCAGTGCCATCTATCGACATGTTGGTGTGCTGACCAGTTTGGTCAGGAAATACCAAATTCAAGAGTCAATGGTCGACCTAACTGTGGTATTGTTGGTAAGTAGTACACACTGAATGTCATTTTGTGTCATTTTGTGAGTTGTTGATGACAACATTGAATTTTTTGTTTTGTGTCCATCTGACAGCAACTAAACAGTGACCAGTGTTGTTTTAAACTTGTTTTTGATTTCATGTAGGTGGATCTTTGACTACTTGTCAAAGACAAAGGCAGAAATCTCTCCAAAACTCCAAAAGTAGTCGGTTCATCCCGCGATGTCAGCCTGATGGATCATTCTCTAGAGTACAATGTCTCGGAAGTGTGTGTTACTGTGTAGACCAGAACGGTGCTGAGATACGAGGTACAAGAGTTAGTGTACCTGCTACAGCTAACTGTCAAGTCACTGTACCCAAAGACCCTAGTGGTAAGCTTTTTGATTATCTGCAAAACAATACAAACAAGCACCATTATCATGCTATTCATCTGAACTGTAAATTATCATGATCATTTTTAGCACATTTGTAATTATAATTATCATTGTTATCATGATAATCCTGACAATACTACTGTCAAGTCACTGTAACTAAAGACCCTAGTGGTAAGCTTTTTGATTATCTGCAAAACAATACAAGCACCATTATTATACTCTTCATCTGAACTATTATAATGATCATGTTTAGCATAATTATTGTAATTATTATACAGTGGTACCTCTATTAAGCAGCCACCCTCAGGACTTTACAGAGGTTGGCTGCCGAATAGAGGTATAGAATAGGTATATGAATAGATTTGGGACTTTTTATTGTGGACGCCTAATAGAGGGTGACCGCTAAATGGGTGACTGCTTAAAGAGGTACCGCTGTATAAATTCAAGGCCGTAGCACTGAGAGGGGTAGGGGGGCTCTTGCCCCCCCCAAAAAAAACCCCATGATTTGAGTGTATTAAATGGTAGATATTTTCAGGGCTATTTTCAGAAACAATTGGTGAGCCCCCCAATCATTTTGAGGGTGCTACGGCCCTATTGTTATCATTATTATCATCATCATTCTAACAATACTATTAACATGATCACCATCACAATCATACACTGTCTTCATAATCAACATTATCATCACAAAGTTCTATTCTGAATTACTAATTATTATTATGTTAGTTTTAAAAAAGATAAATAATGTTTTTACATCAATTCCTATAGTCATATAATTTTGAATAATTTGTCATTTATATATTGACAGATGAGAAGCTAACTCCATGCCAGATAGAGTACCACCAAACCATGAGAAACTTTGGCTACAACAAGTTTGTTCCTCTCTGTAAACCTGATGGACGATATGAAGAGGTTCAATGTGGTCGTGGTTGGGCTCAATGCTGGTGTGTAGATGTTAGTGGAAGAGAACTATCCGGAACAAGGACACATGGATATCCAAACTGCAGTAAGTTGTGTAATTGTTTGTATCACTATTGTTGCAAGGTTGGAAACCTGAAATAAAGGTGGAGGATAGTATAGCCTGCAATAGACCTAAGCATCCTATCCAGTAGGAATAGGAATATTCCTATTCGCTTCATATGATATTGCCAAGAAAACTAAAGTTAAATATCGGCACTGTTAAACCACTAGGCTTCTCCAATTATTGTAGGGTTGAAAACTTAAGTTAATAATTGGCACTGATAAACCAATAGGCTTATGGTCTAGTGGTCGGGGATCAAATTCCGGGCATAATGGTCTGGGTTTGATTCCCGGCCCGGGCGATTACGTCGTGTCCTTGGGAATGACACTTAACTCTCTACATGCCTTGTCTTCTCGGATAAGGACGTAAAGCCGGAGGACCCATCTGCCTTCACTCTGACTATGTTACAAGGTTGACGTAAAGGAACCACTGAGGACGTAAACAAATCTCGGGCCGTGACCACCCTCAGTGACTGCCTCACTCTCATACAAGCCATTTGAATATGTACATAGATATTTGCGCTATATAAATATTGCATTATTATTATCATTAATAAGTGTAATCATTCAGTGTCAGCACCAATTTCTGAACAACAATCACATTCTGTGTTGCAGAACCAAGCAGTGCAGCAGATGTTGTCTTCCTGGTCGATTCCAGCAGCTTTGCTAATGACAACACATCATTCCAATACCTTCTTAAATTCACAAAGGACCTGGTCGACGAACTCAACATCTCACCTCGCGGCTTTCATGTTGGCTATATAGTGTTTGCAGCCCAGCCTAAAATGATCTTTGGTTTCAATACATTACCTATAAATGACCTAAATAATAAAGCAGTCAAACAGTTGATCAATAATGCGAAACCACAGAGTGGAAGACCAAGAATTGATCTTGCTCTGAAAATGGCAAATGAACAGCTTTTCACTCCTAGTGGTGGGGCAAGGAATGGAGCACCTAAGGTATTGGCTCTATTTTGATGATGAAAATAACTTGATAATGATGAATGGAAACTAGCGAGTAAACTAGTATAGGCTGCGTCGGTGTTTGATATAAATGAAATGGTAATATAATGAAATTTGTAACACTGTAAAAAATGTTGACTTAACTTTACTGACGTTTCGAGCTTTAGCCGTTCGTCGGAGCAAAAGACTCCGACAAAGGGCTAAAGTACTCCAACGAACGGCTAAAGCTCGAAATGTCAGTAAAGTTAAGTCAAAATTTTTTACGGTGTTACAAATTTCATTATAATTATTACCTATCATTGATAATGATGACATTAATAAAAATGATAATTATTATAAAATGATTGTCATTATAAAAAAATGATGATGATAATGATGGCATTCATAAATGGTGATGATTATGATTATAATGAAAATAATATCGGAAAATTATGATTATCATTATGATGATGATGTTGTTACTAATATTAATGGTCATGTTGATGATAATGATGATGATCACAATGTTACTATGAAAATCACTAGAGTGGTTAAATGTACGTTGAAAATTTGGCCTTGGGGGTGTGTCTTTTTGTACCACTTGACCAATTTTGAGCAAAATGATTGGCCAGAAGTGATCACATGGTACAAAAAAAATTGGTCACGTGGACGGAATTTTTGGGGCATGATTACCAGCCTACTGATTTCCATAGTAATGATGGTGATGTTGAAGTTATTGACAATGTTGATTTTGATATTTGGGATCATTATATTAATACCCTCCACATATTCTTCATTATACAATTTCTGTTGTTCGTAAATTCCTTTTTAATAATCCCAGCTAACATTTTAATTTTTTTTGCACAGTTTCTAGTCCTTGTGACAACGGACACCAGGCTAATAAATGACCAAGTACCAACACACAATGCAGCAGCCCAACCTCTCAGAAGAAAGGGTATCAATATGTTTGTGATTGGTACAAACTATCAAACTAAACCCCAAGACCTCAAAGACCTTGCCAGTCATCCTGCTAACATCTATACAGTACCTCATGGTGGATTTGACATGTCTGGTAGACTTCTTCCAGTATCTGCAAACTTGGCTGTTATCTTTCAGGGTTACATTGTAGACCCACGAACAAGAACAGGTAGACCATTATAAAATATTGAATAAAATCACATGCTCTGATTGGCTGAGAAGCCTTTTCTATAACTCAACAGAACACAGAACATCGATTTGTTTGATTTTAACTACTTGTAACAGTGTCCCATTTAAATTTGTACTTTCCCATAATGTTTGAATATTATTTTTATAAAAGAAAGCAAGTTATAGATCACTTGAAAATTTTAAGAAGACTCGAGAAGTGCTGAGAAGAACTCCGCCATGCTATGCATTGTGCTTCCTTCTCCATTGTGCTTGCATGTCTTCTTAAAATTCCTGCATGCTCTATTACTTGATAGAGCACTGCCTAGTTTTTTTATTTTTTCAATAAAGGGATTTTATAACAGCCATGTTTCTCGTCAAAACAATGAATGTTTTTTCTCAAGGGAACTGAAATTCTATGTCTGTCAAAACCTCTTTTTGTACTTGTCCACAAACATGGTTGCCATAGACCAAATCAAATATTATTGTTCTTGACTGGCTAGCCTCATGTTCATGTTGAAACACAATGGAGTATTCACATGTATGCAAGGCTAGCCAGCCAAGAACAATAGTTATTGAAATTGGACACCATATTTTGATTTCATGTATGAAATCCCTCTATTCCTGGCCATTCATTGTTCACTGCAGTGCTGCACATTGTTTGCTTACAGCTCACATTAATTGAATTTTTTCAACAGGTCAACCAATAGGAGCAGACATTGGTATCTTAATTGGTGCCTCGCCATCAACCACACCCCAAAGATGGGCACAGCTTTTAGGTTTTGCAAGCAATATTGTTGACAGCTACAAGGTTTCTCCACGTGGTGCTCATTTTGGTGTAATCGCTTTTGGAGCTATTCCAAAGATCTACATTCGCTTTAACTCTTTCTCTGGACGTCAAATGAACAAAGAAAATATCCAAAGGAGCATTAAGAATATACCTTATGTGAAGACTGCATCTACAAGGATTGACAAAGCACTAGTGGTAGCTGCAAGTACCTTGTTTAGAGAGAAATATGGCATGAGGGAATCTGTACCAAAGGTAATGAAATTAACTGGTCATTTTGTAATCAATGGTTGATTGAATGTTTGATTGATTTATTTATTGACCAGTTGGTTAGTTGGTTGATCGATTGATTGATGGATGGGTGGATGGATGGATGGTTGGTTGGTTGGTTGGTCACTTGGTTTGTTTGTTACTTGGTTTGTTGGTTAGCTGATTGATTTGTATAAAATAATTGAGATACTATGCACACTCTGATTGGCTGACTGGTTTATATCAAAGAACAGACACATGCCTTTATATTTTATAAAAGCAATATAAGACGTCCTCTAGATCGTTTTTATGTTCCCTAAATTTATTGGTCGGTTGGAAGATTGATTGCTTGGTTACAAGTACTTGACTGATTGAAATGTGGTTGTTTGGAGGTGTGTAGTTTTGATATAAAAGTCTGTCATTATTGTAAAAAATAAATATACTTGCTCTTCATTATAGTACCTACTGGTCATCACTGATGGAGATCAAACAAACAAAAATGATCCAACATACAGCCCTTTAATTCGTGCTTCTGAGTCTGTAAGAAACAGAGGTGTAGGTGTTGTAATGGCAGTATCTGCAAGACCACAGGCTGTTACCAATATGAATGATCTCAGAGCTATTGCTTCCAATGATAAATATGCCTATGCATATAGCTTGCAACATCTTCCTACTCTCGGACCTTCGATTGTTGATACCTGGAAAACTAATATGAGAGGTAAAGTTTGATGAGTATTAATTTAATAAATTAATTACTTTCCTTCACGTCCTTTCTCTCCTTTTCCATTCCTTTCCTTTTTTGGTTAGCTTCATCTATTCTTATTTTCTTTCATTTTCTTCCCTACCATCTTGCACCACCTACCCATTACAGCACGACATGCAAAAGTATGACTACATTTAATGTACATTTAATGAATATATTAAAAGTGGTCATACTTTTGCGTGTCACACTATAACAGTCATGAGAAAAAACCTATTCGGTCTAGATGTAAACTTCCAAAGTTGGGCTTAAAAATTTCCCACTCCCAATGTGGTTCTCTAAATAAATTCAATTTATCTAGGTAAATTTCGCATATTATATTTTTGTTGCATCCTCTCCTCTCCTCTCCTCTCCTCTCCTCTCCTCTCCTCTCCTCTCCTCTCCTCTCCTCTCCTCTCCTCTCCTCTCCTCTCCTCTCCTCTCCTCTCCTCTCCTCTCCTCTCCTCTCCTCTCCTCTCCTCTCCTCTCCTCTCCTCTCCTCTCCTCTCCTCTCCTCTCCTCTCCTCTCCTCTCCTCTCCTCTCCTCTCCTCTCCTCTCCTCTCCTCTCCTCTCCTCTCCTCTCCTCTCCTCTCCTCTCCTCTCCTCTCCTCTCCTCTCCTCTCCTCTCCTCTCCTCTCCTCTCCTCTCCTCTCCTCTCCTCTCCTCTCCTCTCCTCTCCTCTCCTCTCCTCTCCTCTCCTCTCCTCTCCTCTCCTCTCCTCTCCTCTCCTCTCCTCTCCTCTCCTCTCCTCTCCTCTCCTCTCCTCTCCTCTCCTCTCCTCTCCTCTCCTCTCCTCTCCTCTCCTCTCCTCTCCTCTCCTCTCCTCTCCTCTCCTCTCCTCTCCTCTCCTCTCCTCTCCTCTCCTCTCCTCTCCTCTCCTCTCCTCTCCTCTCCTCTCCTCTCCTCTCCTCTCCTCTCCTCTCCTCTCCTCTCCTCTCCTCTCCTCTCCTCTCCTCTCCTCTCCTCTCCTCTCCTCTCCTCTCCTCTCCTCTCCTCTCCTCTCCTCTCCTCTCCTCTCCTCTCCTCTCCTCTCCTCTCCTCTCCTCTCCTCTCCTCTCCTCTCCTCTCCTCTCCTCTCCTCTCCTCTCCTCTCCTCTCCTCTCCTCTCCTCTCTTCTCTTCTCTATTCTTCCATTTAATGTCATTTATAGAATTAAAAGTTCATATGTAATATTTGTCATCTGTAGATCGAGTTTATCCTGTTGACATTGGCATTCTGATTGGCTCATCACCCACAACCACCAAAGCCAGCTGGGCAGCCACTCTCAAGTTTGTCTCCAAACTGGTGAATCGCTTTGAGATATCACCACAGGGAGCTCATGTTGGGGTTATCACCTTTGAAGAACAGCCAAGAGTTGCCATTTCATTTAATACCTTGAGAGGGCTACGTCAGAACGGCTATGAAGTCCAACGTCTCATCAATGCATTACCATACAGGCGAGGGTATACCAGGATTGACCGGGCCTTAAATCTTGCCCATTCCTACCTGTTTAAAAACAACGGTGGAGCTAGAAATGAGGCTGCAAAGGTATATTAAAAAAGCTTTTTTATATGGATGGAAACTAGCAAATAAATTATATTAATGAATTCCTAACAACACATGATTTTGTTTTGGACAACATGATGCTTGATTTGAATAATCATAGAATAATAAAACATGATTTTGCTTAAACATTTATTTAAATTCTCTACAGATTCTCCTAGTAATAGTTGATGGTGCACAGAACAAAGCTCGTGGTCCTTTCCCAGCTCTTGCTACAGTTACACAGCAGCTTAAAGCTGATGGTATTCACTCCTATTCTCTTGGTATTGGAATGCGTGCTAAAAATCAAGAGCTGAAGGATATTGCCTCAAATCCCAACAATGTGTATAGGGCAACTGTTAACACACTGCCAGATGTTAGGCAAAGGATTGGAGATGCTTGGGTACGATACTTGAGAGGTATGGAACTCATAATGAACTACTGCTGTATTTTATTTTGTGTTAGTATGAACACTGAAGGTGTTTAAAGAAAATCACACATGCTGGTCGATTCTATAAAATTAATAAGAAATAAACAATCATTTCTTGGTACATAGGTATCAACATTTTGGATGCATAAATTATGGTTTCAACTACGTTTTAATTAAACAGAATGACCAAGCTTTCCGACAAATTGTCCATCTTCAGGGTAACAATGGAAAACGTTACTAGCGTGCGCTAACTATTTGACATGTACATTCATAGTATAACGTTACACTGTAACCCTGATGATGGGCTGTTAGGCCCCAAAACTTGGAAAATAAAAAACATTTTGATTGAAGAAACGTTATACTATGAATGAAAAACCAACCTACATGTACAAAGAAATTTTAAACTTAAATCTACAATATTTGTACATTGTTTAATTAAAACGTAGTTGAAACCATATACATCCAAAAAGTAATAAACTGTCTGGTTATTTTTACTTTTTGAAATACCTTGACTTTGTCTCAGTTTAAATTTCATCATATATACATACATATACTTTATTGAAATCTCCCCGTAGGGCTTTTCAGAATCAATTTACAATTTGAAAAAACAAAAATAATAATATAAATATAAAATGGGTGTTAAAATACTATTTACGATCTATCTACAAGTTCGGATTTATAATGTACTTTAATGTACCTTGCGCGTGCTATGTCGGTATTACTAAAAGATCACAATTCGTACATTCAAAGTGCCATAGCGCCAAAACGAATACGGTGACCTATCTTTTTTATGGTGTTAAACTAATGGTATCCAGGTCTGCAAACACATATCCGAGTTTGAATAAAAATTTATGTCCAGATTTCGAGATATTTCAGAATTGTGGTAATATTCTGTCATCCAGGTGTTCGCGATCAATACGCTCGTGTATTGCATTATCGCTATTTTCTTTTAACAGGTCCACTTTACTATCCAAGTATTGTGTGTGAATGAAGACTTGGGATGCTAAGTTGTAATTAAACCTAATATTTCAATACTAATATCAAAAAAGAGTGCCATTAATCGCCTTTTCTTCTCATTTTATACATCGAAATATTACTCTCGCGCGCCGTCAAAATGAGTAACTTTGACGTGATCTAGTGCCAAAACCAACACGGTGACCCCCCTTTTTTATTTCATTTTTGAAATGCCCATGTCTTAAAGTATAACTGTACAAAGTTTCAATTAAAAGTTATGTCAAAATCTATTACTACGGAATGTCCTTAAATTGTTTTAAGTTTAATTCTTTCAATTCTTTATCGATTGTGTTCATTATTTTGGTGGCCTTAAATTTGAATGTCCTTTGGCCAGTAGTTGTTCTATACAAAGGAGTTTCCAACAGATCGTCAATATCAGCAATATTCACCTTGCCTTGGTGATGGCAATTTATGATTAGGACTTGGAACATAAGTCAGTGATGAACTAATGATGATAAAGATGATGATTTTGATCATGAAGATGACTTCATTAATTTTAGTGATGATTGCACTGATAATGATTTTAATAATGATGATGATAATGGTGGCGGTGGCAATGAAAAAATCAAATGCATAG